>OX451736.1:1403409532-1403901589 GCA_948472305.1 Vicia faba | reverse complement strand
ATATATATATATATATATATATATATATATATATGAGGCTACAATATTGTTTATGCTACAAAATGACGCTACAGCCACTTCCGGTAATGTAAATCAAATTGTTATAGTCTTCATTGTTCTTACAAACATAAGTGATACAGTAGCTACATAGGAATTAGAATATGACACTACAATATACATATTTAACTAAGCTATATGAATACATACCATCATATTAATGCAGAATTATATTAATTTCTAACAGAATTAATCATCACATATCAATGATTACTCCTCAAAACCTAACAATTTCAATTCATAAAAATTTAGGGTTTTAATTCTAAACATGTTTCTACCCACCATAACATTCGTCATATACCCTATTATAGAATCAGAACCTCACCCTTACCTTAGATTGAAGGTTGCTCTAACTCTCCGATTACACCTAGATTTGTCTCCTTTTTGCACTTCTACGTATCTCTCCCAAATCCCTTATTTTTCTTCTTCTGCCAAAACCTATTCTTCTTTCTTATTATTTCTCAAATAACTAATATAATAATATTATCGTTCTATTATTCTTATTTTGTCTTCTTTGGCTTAAATTTCTATACCTCCCTTACTACTACTTCTAACATTAGAATAGACCCACATAAACAATAACAGTATTATTCAATATTAATCCTACAACTTTATCAACTAATTAATTCAACTAAGAACGACATAACTTAAATCAACATTTCACAACTTCGAAAATTTAATCGAAAAAATATTCAAAAATATTTAATTAAATATTGGGCGTTACAAAAGGTATGTCAGGAGTTGTATCGTGGTATGATAGGCTCTCTTCTGTATCTAACTGCATCTAGACCTGATATTTTAATTCAATGTTCATCCTTGTGCTAGATTCTAATCTGATCCTAGGGAATCTCATTTAACTGTTGTTAAGATAATTCTAAGGTATATGAAAGGAACCACTAACATTGGCTCAATGTATAAGAAAACATCAGAGTACACTATTTCTGATTTCTGTGATGCAGATTACGCTGGAGACAGAATGGAGAGGAAAAGTGCTTTTGGAAATTGTCATTTTCTAGGCAAGAATATGATATCATGGTCAAGCAAGAAGAAATCAACAATTTATCTCTCAACTACAGAAGCAGAGCATATCTCAGTAGCACTATGCAGCACTCAGATACTCTGGATGAAGAATCAACTGGAAGATTATCATATTTATAAGAGTAACATTCCTATTTCTGAGACGACACTGCTGCTATTTGCTTGAGTAATAATCATATTATTTTACTAGTTAACTTTTTGATAATGTCAAAAAGGGGGATAAATATAATGATTATTGATGAACCTTAAAAGAAATTCATCATAATAATTAAATGACATAAAATATGCATTTACCACTGACGCGTGTTTATTTGTTTGAAAGGAAAGCAAAAGCAAGTGGCAAAAGATCTCGGCAGCATTGTGGTATGTTGATATTTTAAGGGTGTCCGATTCTTTGTGTCCTGAATATTGCTTGAGGGAAAGCAATGAGATAAGTTTAGGATTGTGATCAGTCACCATTTCGACTATATTTATGTGTCTTGTCCGACGATAATCCAGGTATTCTATATTGCTTTGTGTTGTATTGTGTTATCCTTTGAGTTGTTTTGATGTTTATATAGTCTCTATAGTATTTTAGGATTTCTAGTTTATTTCGAGTATTTGTGCATATTATGCTTTGGTTGGTTGTTGTGACTGTTTCAGATTTAGATGAAAGACCCAAGGTACTCGGTGTGATAGAGTCAAGAAATTGGAAGTTTCGAAAAGGAAAAATTGAAGTTTCAGCAGGTCTGACACGGCCACCCGTGTCACATGACACGGGCCGTGTCAGGAGGGAAGTTATAGAGCATGGAGAAATTCAGGGGGCTACGACCACCTGTGTCACCTGACACGTGTTGTGTCACTATATGTGATGATTTAATGTTTAGGAAGCTTCATGAGGGCCAACACGGGCACCTGTGTCAGCTGACATGGGTCGTGTTGGAAGATGCACTGATTTTTAATATTTACGTGATTTTTCATTAGTTCTGACCCGGAAGGGAATTTTTTACTTTTTGGACCAGGCTCAAGGGTTTTTCACTATTTTAGACAATTTCTATGACAAAAGAAGGGATTTTTTTTACACACAAGGAGTTCAGAAGATTAGAGCTTATGCAATTGTCGGAGGACGGAAGACTTTTCATGAGTGGAAGCCATTGATAATCAAAGTTCACCATAAATTGTAATGTCTATTTCTATTGAATCTGAAATTCTTTTGAACAATATCATGAGTAGATAAACCCCCTCAATGCTAGGGGGTGTCCCTGATTTGCATTTGTAATGATGTTGAATGCTTGATTTTAATACAATAGTTTCTTTTCAACTTAATCATTCAATGTTCTTATGCTTTTCCTATCGGACAAATAGGGATTAATTCACGGTTAACAATTAGGGTTGGACCGTCATTGTTAAGGTTTTTCTATGATTAGGCTATAGTAGATATCACATAGGACTAGGGATACCCTATAGTTACAATATAACTCTTGATAAAACAAAGGCTTGACTCCATCAGAAATCTCTAAGGACTTAGAATTTAGGATGAAGGTTCAAAGGTTTTCTCATTAAGGACTTAGGGGAAAATAATTTAAAGGGCTCGTAATTGAAGGTTATGAACTTGTTGAAAAAATAAAGAGTCAAGGTTATTACAGGGAAAGTCACACACTTTACCCTAGCATGTTGCTCATAATTATGAAAAAGTCATCTTTTACATTCTGCTTAGTTTTGTTATTGTTAAGATAAAATTTCTAACCAAACTACATTTAAATTTTGTTTAATTGAACCACAAATTGAACTCGACACTTGCACGCAGTCCTTGAGATATACATTCAGGGAATTTCCCTATTATTACTACAAGAGGAAAAATAGTACACTTGCTATTTTTACAATCAAGTTTTTGGTGCCATTGTCGGGGACTGTAGAATTATATATTTTAATTGTAGCTAAGTTATAATTTTATTGCTCTGCAACTAAAATTTTATTTTCTGTTATATTTATATTTTTGTTATTACTAATCTGCATTTAATATTTTTATGCGAGGAGAACCCTCAGCTAATTTTCCTTTTGATACATAAATCGAGAGAACGTTGCATGCAAGACTCAGACAAGCTAGATTAGAAAGACTTGACTCTAAAGAAGAGAAAATCTCGGTCAATTCACATTTAGAGTCAGAGGGAGAAATTATGGCTGAAGATCCACCAGAGAGACTGCTCGTGATTATGGTATAGAAAATACATCGGGTGACAGGTTAACAATTGTAAACCATTCGGTGAATGTGCCCAATTTTCAACTGCATCCGAGCATAATCGCTGAGCTTGAGAGAAGAGCCTTCACTGGAAAGGTCAATGAAGATGCCAATAAACACTTGTAGAGATTTTTGACTATGAGTACCACGTTGAAGATTGATAGGCATACAGATGAAGCAAAGAAACTCTGAATGTTTCCGTTTACCTTATCTGAAGATGTTGAAGAGTGGTTTTACTCATCACCTGTTGGGAGTATTAATACTTAGGAAGAGATGGAGAAGACTTTTCTTAACAAATACTTTCCTGCTTCTGTTTACATTCGCAAAAGATATGACATTGTGAATTTTAAGTAGAAAGAATGAGAGTCGTTAGGTGATGCCTATAAGAGATTCAAGAGGTTATTGGTAGCTTGTTCCACTCACAATATGGATCAAACTGAGCAAATGTAAATGTTTGTGAATGGACTCTGAATTAAGACAAAGCAGCTTATTGATACAGTAGTCGGTGGCTCATCCAACTTTACAACAGCCACTGGTGTGGAGAAGATTATTGAAGACATTGTTGCAAATGAACACCTGGAATCATATGACAGGGTGACAAACAAACCAGAGGGAGTGATTGATTTGAACTTGGAAATCAAGAAACAACTAAAAATTGAAGAAACAACTGCTGCAGAAGTGGAGAAAAGGTTGAAGGTAATGAAAATAGGTGCTAAACAGGTAGCTCAGTTTTAACAGGCACAAAATGTTGTTTGTGAAATTTGTAGTTGACCATACATTACTGCGCAATGTCTACTCCATAACAAATTGAGGAGCTAAAATTCTTGAAGCAGAATAATCCGTATTCTAACACCTATAATCCTGGATGGAAGAATCATCCAAATTTCTCCTGGAGAGATCAGCAGGAACAAGCTCCTTAAAAGGCAGAGTGGGAGGTAGCTATTGAAAATATGGTTGCCCACACCTTTCAATTTCAAGAAGAGACAAGGAGAAATCACAAAACACCACAACTGCAATAAAAATTTGGAAGTTCAAATGGGACAGATTGCACAACAATCATCGCTGCAACCACAAGGCAATCAGAAAAGTCATGATAATGTGAATGCTGTCAAAATAAGGAGTGAGAAAGTTGCTAGAGAAAAAGAAGATGAGGTGAAGTTTGATGACAGTATCATAGAAGTAGAGATGGAAGTAAGAGAGAACAAGAAAGAATAGGAAGAAATGGTATCACTTGTGAAGCCAGCTGAAGAGAAGATTAAACCAGTGATCAAGTTGTTGTATCCCTCTAGAGTGGCAAAGAAGGATACAAAAGAGAAACAGTTTGATAAATTTGTCAAGTTGTTTAAAAAGCTAGAAATCAACATATTGTTCTTTGAAGCACTTGAGAAACTTTCCTTGTACCGAAACTTCATGAAGAAGGTACTCTCAAAGAACAGACCAACAGAAGATGAACAGGTACCCGTTGAGGAGAAATTATGTGCAATCACACCCGAGAGAAAAATTCCTATCAAGCAGAAGGATCCAGGATCAGTTGCAATATCGTGCATAATAAAAGACAGAAACTTCAAGAGGGTTCTAATTTATTCTGGTTCTAGTGTGAATTCCCTTGTCTGTTTTCAAAAAGCTTGGTATTGAAAAGATAAGCGGGAGTGGGGACAAAATTAAAATTTGCTGATCACACCATCATGCAGTCCTACGGAATATCAGAAGATGTGTTGGTGGAAATTTACAATTTTTTCTTTCCCGTTGATTTCCACATCATGGATATCCCTGAAGAAGAAGAGACTCCTATCATTCTTGGTTGACCTTTTCTACTTACTAGTCGGTGCAATTTTGATATCGAGACAAGTAATATGACATTTAAATCATTTGATGAAAAGATAACCTTAAAAGTGTTGGAGATCAAGAAGAAGGTGAAGGCAGAAAGAAACAACCTTCAGTTTGGAATGATCAAGCTTGAAGCAAAAAGCAACAATTCGAAGCAACCCCCAGAGGAAGTCTCGGGCATAATCTCTCAGGAGGAATCAATAATAATTCTCAACTTCAGTCAAGAAGTCAAAAATCAAAAGAAAAAGGAACGTCGGGGGTGAGAAGATGGAAGTTGGAAGTGATCTGAAGCACAATGTGAGAAATAATTTTGATCAGTCATGGGTTGCAAGCAAGACAATAAACAAGGTGTGTAAGAGGGAGTATTTCCCCATATAGGGGATGAACCGTCGAGCCATGCGACATTAAATGAAGCGCTTCGTGGGAGGCAACCCACACATTTTATTGCTAATGATTTTCTTTGTTTTTGGTTAAGTTTTTTGTGGGTTTTATTTAGGTTTACAAAGGGCCATATACATGGAAGAGGAGGCGAAATTTGAGCAAGTGTCATGGAAGGAAGTTGTGTCGGGAGAAGCGAGAGAATTTTGCAAAAGAGGACAAACTTTTGCAGAGAATCAGGCCTCTTACATGGCCGCATGTGTTAACTGACACGGCCCGTGTCAGGGTACCTGAAGCGTACGCGAGAAAAAATAGGATTTAATGGGATTACAGATCCCTGACACGGCCAATCGTGTGGGCTGACACGGCCCATGTCAGGGTTGCAAGTGATTTTTAAAATTTTGTTTTTGCATCTTGTGGAACCATCCTTCCCTTATCAGCAATTGAGTCCCCATTTATATCTTATACTACAACAAGTGAGTCACTGTTTGGTTCAAGTTTGGGGGGGGGGGGGGTTATTGCTTTTAATTATTTTTGTTATTGTTTCTGTTAGTTTTGATTGAGTTTTTATCCCTTTTCGTTTGTGTTGTTTTCATTGGTGTCTTATTGTGTTGTGTAGTGCATAATCATTAATTATTGTCAGGATAAGAGATGGATATCGGTGATAGTGGAAGAAGAGATCACTCAATGTACTGTTGCATGTTATTGGAAGAAATCCAAAAGTTGATCCCGCTGAATAAATGATCGGACGCAATTGTTAAGATCCAAACACCAAGGAATCTTGTATGACCCGAGTTGAGTGGGAAGTTACATCACACCTAGAGACATATGGAAGTTGTCGGCTTACCCGATATGGTGAGAGCATAAAAAGCCAAACACATAATTGTCATCATGAGAGCTTATTCAGGTATGTCTCTATCACTCTGAGTTTGCATACGGTCTATTTAAATATCACTACATAATGACACACACTGAGGGCACATTATTTCTTTTTACCCTGAGCCTTTCTAGCCATCCCATTTATTTTATTATCCTTTGTTAACCCCATTGAACCTGTATCCTTTTATGTGTGTATGACTGCATATGTTAAACCCTTAGCCCAAAAATTTGTCCACTACCCTTTCTCAGTTAGGTGTTATGTATCTCGGAGCTGGTAAAAGTTCTAAGTTTGGGTTGAGACACCGGTGATAAACTAGGTAAGTGCAACCAAAGAAAGAGAATTGAAAAAAAAAGTGAAATGAAAATTGAATGTTGAAAGAAAAAGAAAGAAAAGTGCACTTACCTAAATATTAGACTCGGTTTAGCAAACAAAGATCCATACTCAAAGGAATAGTTGAGTCGAAACTGAGAAGTCAAACTAGAAAGGTGTATGAGTTGTCCCATGTGATAAACAACGAAAAGGATGATAACACTGAGCTGATCCAAAAACTCTTTATTTTTCCCAATTCTCTTGTTTATCCCATTGTACCCTAAGCCTCGTTTCAACCCAAAGACTTCAAAAACTATGTGGAATATGTAGGTGAAATAATTCTAGAGTTTATTCAAACTTAAGAGTTGATATTGCATACTTTGAATTGTGAGTGAAAGTACTTTAACCCAGAGAGACTTGGTGAGATTGTGATATAAGATAACAGGTGAAATAGTGCTTTGATGTGGAAGTATGGTTGAACACTTGGTTTGAGGAAGCAGAGAACTTGGGAAGGAAAGCGAGAGAAAATGGCGAAATATCTCGGTGGCATTGTGGTAAGTTGATATTTTGGGGGTGTGCAATTCTTTGTGTCCTGAATATTGCTTGAGGATAACCAACAAGATAAGTTTGGGGTTGTGATCGGTCACTATTTCCACTATATTTTTGTGTCTTGTTCGATGACAATCCAGGTATCAAGCATTGCTTTGTGTCGTATTGTGTTATCATTTGAGTCATTTTGATGTTTATTTAGTCTCTGTAGTATTTTAGGATTTCTAGTTTATTTTGAGTGTTTGTGTGTATTATGCTTTGGTTGGTTGTTGTGACTGTTTCAGATCCAGATGAAAGACCCGAGGTACTCGGTGCGATAGGGTCAAGAAATTGGAAGTTTCGAAAAGGAAAATTTGAAGTTTCAGCAGGCCTAACACGACCACCCATGTCACCTGACACATGCCGTGTCAGGAGGGAAGCTATGGAGCATGGAGAAACTCAAGGGGATGACACGGCCACCCGTGTCAGTAGATATGATGATTTAATGTTTATGAAGCTTCAGGATGGCCAACACGGCCACCCATTTCAGCTGACACAGGTTGTGTTGGCAGATGCGCTGATTTTCAGTATTTGCATGATTTTTCATTAGTTCTGACCCGGAAGGGCATTTTTTACTTTTTGGACAAGAATCAAGGGTTTTGCACTACTTTAGACAGTTTCTATGACAAAAGAAGGGAGTTTTTTTATACACGGGGAATTCGGAAGATTGGAGATTGGAGCTTATGCAATTGTTGGAGGATGAAAGACTTTTCATGAGCAGAAGCCAATCAAAATCAAAGTTCACCATAAATTGTAATGTCTATTTCTATTGAATCTGAAATTATTTTGAGCAATAACATGAGTAGCTAAATCCCCCAATGCAAGTGGGTGTCCGTGATTTACAATTGTAATAATGTTGAATGCTTGATTTTAATGCAATAGTTTCTTTTCAATTTAATCGTTCAATGTTCTTATGTTTTTCCTATCTGACAAATAGGGATTGACTTACTGTTAATAATTAGGGTTGGACCGCCATTGTTAAGGTTTTTGTATGATTAGACTATAGTAGATATCATCTAGGACTAGGGATACCCTATAGTTACCAGACAACTCTTTATAAAACAAAGGCTTGACTCCATCAGAAATCTCTAAGGACTTAGGATTTAGGATGAAGGTTCAAAGATTTTCTCACTAAGGACTTATGAGGAAATTATCTAAAGGGCTGGTAAATGAAGGTTATGAACTTGTTAAAGAAATCAAGAGTCAAGGTTATTACAGGGAAAATAACACATTTTACCATAGCATGTTTCTCATTGTGATGCGGTGGTAGAACTGACTTGAAGGTTTTGCGTTTTATCACAAATGTTGCGGTTAGCAAGAGTCACCACCGACTTTTCTTTTATCCAAAAGGAAAGGTGAAAAAGCACTGAAAATACCTTTGAGATGTTTTCTTGAGTTAGAGGGGTAGATTATGAAAAGGGAAGGTGCTAGCACCCTTTTCATCCATGGTTTTCCATGGGCTCTTAGTTACTTCCTTAGATCACTTGCTTTGGTTTGCTTGAAATGGTGTTTGATGTGGTTTTGAAAGTATTTTGTAAAAGAGACCATTTGTTTAGGAAATCTTTGTAATGATTCTTGTTCATAAGAATGTATACAAAGATGTTTGTCTTTTGAAAATGTTTTCAATTATTTGTAAGATGTTTTGAAATGTGTATGTGTTTGTTTTGAAAATAGCAAGGATTGTTTGAAAGGGAGCAAGTAACTTTGAAGCTATCTACCTACTCAAATGTCTTTCTTGTGCATTTTCTATTCCTTTGACATTGTTGCCTTACCATTGATTTGGTAAGCAACCCTATCTTTGGATGTAAATGGGACGGGCGTGGGTCATCGTATAACCATGATAGCAAGGTTGCCAAG
Organism: Vicia faba; assembly: GCA_948472305.1. Classification (NCBI taxonomy): domain Eukaryota; kingdom Viridiplantae; phylum Streptophyta; class Magnoliopsida; order Fabales; family Fabaceae; genus Vicia; species Vicia faba. Next base: position 1,403,892,437 of record OX451736.1, on the reverse strand, counting down.
TATCTTAGCATTTTTGAGGGACCAAGATCATTTTGTTTAGGAAACTTTTGAATAGCGTCATCGAGGGACTATGATCTTATACTTGTTTTGTTTTGCCAAGATACTTCGCATGCGTAACATGGCCATTTTATTTTAGGCAACCAAGTGGGAGAAGCCCTAAGGGTTCTTGTGTGCAAAGTGTATCATTTTCATGCTTTTGTCTTGTATTTAGGGTTTTCTATTTTGCTTTGTTTTTGTTCTTGTCATGCAAACCCTAATTACTAATCATGGTATATAAAGCGATAAATTGCATAATGTAAATGTACTAAGCTATTACAATAATTTTTATGGGAGGAGGGAATACAAGCTTGAATGGGGATTTGCACAAATATAAAGTTAAATATATTATTACAACCAAATCGAATTTGCGTGAATTAAATAAATATAATACAAATATTTAAAATGCAATGCAATATGTATGTAAAAGAAAAGATTTTTTATGTCTTGTTTTTTTGTATGAAAAATATTTAATTTAAACCTAAAAATATAAGGAAAAAATATATTTATTTTTGGAAGGGGATTAAACCCTAGTTTTTATTCAAAGAAAATAATGTTCTATATTATTAACTTGTGCATTTTTTGTATAAAATAATAAATAATATTATGCCTAAATACTAAAAAATTAAATATGTGTAAAAAATAAGTATTTATGAGTATAAAAATGTATAATAAAAATATTAAATATATTTGATTATTTACAAACTTATTAAGAAAATAAATTCCGTTCTTTCAAAATAAATCAATTTTTATGTGAAAAAAATAATAAATAAAAAATAAAATAAAAGTGTAAAAATAAAGAAATTATTTTTAGGATTTTTTATCATTCAGAAAAATAAACAAAAGTATTAAATATGAAAATATGAAGAAAAAAATATAAAAAATATAAAATAGTTAGTCAGGGGGGTGCAATAGCAAGTCAGGGTTTTTTTTTTAGAAAAAACATAAAGGCAACGCTGCCAAAAAATCCCAGAACTTCATCCCTGTCCTTTGTTCATCTTCTTCGCGTGTTTTCCAGTTCAACTTGTATCTTTCTTATCCTTGCATAAAAATGAAAACTCATAACATGAAAAATGTGGCATTTGAGCTCACGATTCCAACCATATAAATTACGTAACCTAACTATCAAAGATCAAAGAGAATTTTGGAATCCCTAAATCGTGACCTAATTTTTTCAGAGATTTGAAGCTTCAAATTCTCTTAGCACAAGTAATATAAATGCAAAGTAATGGTATGTACAACTTCGTTATGATGAGAACTACATTTTTTCTTCACAGATCGTGGCTTGAAGTTGCCAGTATAAAGAGATAGAGTTTAAGAAAATACCTCCTTCAGCTGGAATCGTGTATGGCAATGTAGGGACTTTAATGGAGGCCTGATGATTGTTTGAGCTTCTTTGAACTTCCCTGAACCTATTCCAATCTTTATCTTGCTCCGAGGATGGATGGAACTCCCTGACCAAGTCCAACTGCAAGCTTCCAAATTGAAAATGGAAGATGGTGAAACAGAGATTACAGAACCAGGGTGATGGCTTGAATTGACTAGGTATCAAGTGTATAAGATGTTTGAATCAGTTAGACACAAAACGCACGAGCCAAATGAGGGTTGGCTGAGCTTTTTGCAGAAACTGTATGCTTAGGCAGATGTTTAGTATTTTTGAGTTTGAGAGAGTTCTAAGTCCAAGCCAAGCGTGTAATGCCTTTTACAATGTTTTCATATTAGTATAGAAGTGATACCAAGTCAGCTCTCCACTAGCTGTGTAAGCCTTAGCCCTTTTGCAACTTTTCTTGTACTTGAAGTAAAGTTGACAAGACCAATCCCACATGCTTGTACCAGCTTGCTTTAGGGTTGATATGAATTTGTACCAATTGCTTGAGACCTGTATAGTTTGCTTATATCAAGGGGACAAGTCCAATGCTCCAAGTTGACAAAGTTGTAAAAGTGCATCTTTATGAAAATGGCAATGAAGCCTTTTTGCCCAAAATGGAATTACAACTTGTGTAAAGTTTCAAAAGCAAGGGTAAAGGCTTTGTCAATTGAGTATGCATTTAATTAAGGAGTGTATAGAAATATTAGGACCTATAAAGCAAGAAACAATCAGCATAGGTTTGGTTTGCAACTTGATTCTATGTGAAAATGGCTTGAACAAAAAGTGAGAAAATGCCAACTTCCTCTCTTCGATTCTCCCTACTCAAAAATGATCTTGGAGAGTTCTTGGACATTTTGGAAATCTTGAAATATTCTCTATAATCCATCTTTGAAATGCATTTTGAGATACCTCTCGGAACTAGGTGAAAAGTTGCCGTGAAGTTGGGTCCAAAACCTGCCTAAATTAGGGCAAAATTTCACTAAGTTATTTAGTTCATGAGCATGTATTCACAAATTCATAACTTGAGATCCAAGCATCTTTAGGGAAAAGTTTGTGAAGCAAAGTTGTAGATTTCATGGAGGACTATAACTTTTATGTTGGGAACTTTTCTTGAGTCAAAATGCATCATGGTGAAAAAATGGTGAAAAGTTGAGAAAAGTCAAAGTTTCATATTTATATTTCTTGAGTCAAATTTAGTTTTCTTGGTCAACAAGTTTCATATTTTGACATATCTTGATGAATTATGACCCTTGGCACTTGATTTTGACCAAAAAGTCAAAGTTTGACTTTTCAGTGTACAGTTGACTTTTGATCAGTTAACTGCAAATTTCATATGCCAATCCAATGAACTTGAGATCTTTTGAACCATGTAATTAGGTCAAGATGATGTCATTGAACCCTTGAAATCATGCTTGAACTCAATTGGTCATTGGATGGGTTAAAAATCAGAAATTGCCCTTTCTCAATCAAAACCCTAATTTTGACCATTTTGCCCTTTTGATGATTTGATCAAATTTCTTGAGGAGTTGTGATCCAAACTTGATCAAATGGTACATATGAGTCTAAAATGTTGATGTGGATCAAAAATTATGAATTTTGACTGTAAATTAGCCATGGTTGACTTTTTCCCAATACAGTTGATTTTTAGGTCAATTATCCAATTGACTGATCAAAAATGTGGTTCAAGGCTTGAAACTTAACATGAGCAATCTTAGGGGTCCAAAATGATGTATGAAAGTCAAATGAAGCATTGGTGGTCCAAAAATACTTGTGCAAACTCAAACCCTAATTTTGGGTTATCAGTGCAAGATGAGATGTCTTGAGCTGACCAAATCCTAATCTTATCTTGAGTCAAAGAAATCTTGTGAGATAAGTCTTGATAAATGAGAGGGAAAATTTTGGGGTACAACAGCTGCCCCTGTTCAATGTTCTTGAACCTGAAGAGTTAGATTGGCGAGCTTTGTCATTCGTGACTCGAAGGTAAAAGATGATTGGACACTAGAGTGCCCATAAATTTGCACTCGACGAAGTGTAGTTGAGGGAATGGGCTTAAAGATGCCATTTGGAGAGGTGATAGAATCTTGTTGGAGATGGGCTTGTAGATGCCATCCAGGAATGTTTGTTGAATTGTAAGTTGTAAGTCAGAAGAATAAGTATCAGAATGGTGTCCGCGTCTGGAACGTATCTGAGCTGTATCTTGAACTTGCAATCTGAATGAGAAATAAAATAGCGTCAGTGTCTGGAGCGTATCAAAACTTTGGAAATCTGAATGAGAAATAGAATACCATCCGTGTCTGGAGCGTATCCGAACTTTGGAAATCTGAACGAGAAACAGAATAGCATCTGTGTCTGGAGCGTATCTGAACTTTGGAAATCTGAATGACAAACAGAATAGCATCCGTGTCTGGAGCGTATCCGAACTTTGGAAATATGAATGAGTATCAGGATGGCATCTGTATCTGGAGCGTATCTGAACTGTATCATGACCTTGAAAATTAAACAAGTGTTAGGATGGCATCCGTGTCTGGAGCGTATCTGAACTGTATCAGAGTGTTGAAGTCTGAATAAGTAACAGAATGGCATCCGTGCCTGGAGCGTATCTGAACTGTATCATGAATTTGAAAACTGAATGAGTATCAGAATGGCATCCGTGTCTGGAGCATATCTGAACTGTATCTGAATGTTGAAGTCTAAATAAGTAACAGAATGGCATCCGTTCCTGAAGCGTATCTGAACTGTATCATAAATTTGAAAACTGAATGAGTATCAGGATGGCATCCGCGTCTGGAGCGTATCTGAACGGTATCTGTATGTTGAAGTCTGAATAAGTAACAGAATGGCATCCATGCATGGAGCGTATCTGAACTGTATCATGAATTTGAAAACTGAATGAGTATCAGGATGGCATCCGTGTCTGGAGTGTATCTGAACTGTATCTGAAAGTTGAATCTGAATGAGTAATAGAATGGCTTCCGTGTCTGGAGCGTATCTAAACTGTATCTGGAAAATGAATCTGAATGAGCGACAGAATGGCCACCGTGTTTGGAGCGTATCTAAACTGTATCTTGAAGTTGAGGTCTGAATGAGTAGCTGAATGGCTTCCGTTCCTAGAGTGTATCTGTACGGTATCTGAAGTTGAGGTCTGGATGAGTAACAGAATGGCTTCTGTGTCTGGAGCATATTTGTACCGTATCTGACAGCTGTCTTTGAATGAGTATCAGGATGGCATTCGTATCTGGTGCGTATCTGAACTGTATATGAAAGTTGTCTTTGAATGAGTATCAGGATGGCATCCATATCTGGTGCGTATCTGAATTGTATCATGATCGCATATTGTTAATGGTAGCTTGTTAATCTTATCCTGAAAAAGGTAAAATGTTAGCTGAAACACAAAGTTATGTTGCATGAAATGTGTGATGCAATATATGTGTTTTATCAATGTTTATGATATATGGATGTAATGTATGCGCATGTAAGATGATTTGTTGTATTGCGTAGTGTTGTACCCCAAAATTTGCCCTCCCATATTCTTCAAGAAATTGCCAAGTCAAGCTGCAAAATTCTCCAAGGGGTTGCACAGTTCAAGGGTCTCCTAAACAGTCAAGATTAGGGTTTTGGTTCTGATCCAGAAAATGATGTTTCCAAGGGTCCAATCAAGTCCCACATGCCTATAAATATGGTCAATCATCCTCATACAAAGTTTCAAGACTTTCAGCACAAGATTGCACAGTCAAAAACCCTAATTGCACTACAGTCAACTGTAGGGGCAAAATGGTCATTTGACAGTCAAAAGTTCAAATTTTTGGTCAACATCTCATTTTGAAGCCACAAACATCATTTGATCAATGCTTGATCATGATTCTCAAAGCTTGGCTCAAAAATCATCAAGATGCAAAAGTTGCCTTATTTGGACAGCTGAAAAAGTCAACTATAAATTGACCAGGGCATAACTTTCACATGGATTATCAGAAAAATTCCACCCAAAGCTCATTTTGAATAGAAAGACATTTCCTACAACTCATCTTCATACTTCAAGTCGAAGAAATTCTCTCACAAAAAGTTATCAATTTCAACATTATAGGTAATTTTCAAAAGTCAACAAAAAGGGACTTTAAGTCAAAGGCCATAACTTGAGATTGGTAAATCAAAATGACATGGGACCAAAGGCATTGGTTATAGGACTCAAAGACCTTTCCAAAATGTCCAAGAACATGAGCAAAGCTTAAAAATTGAGCAAGTTATGCCTTGTGGAAGTTGGGAAATTTTTGGATATTTTGAAAAGTCAACATTGATTCAAATGACCTAAAATTGCTAATGGGCCTATTTTTATTCCATAATTCATCATCCAAAGCATGCACACGACCATTTGGCCCAAAGGGAAGTTTTTCTCCATTTTTATTTATTTATTTGAATTTTTTATTATTAATAATTCATTTAATTAAATAAAATACATGAAAAATACAAAACTAATGAAATCAAATCTTTTGGTACATGTAATAGGTTCAAAAATTCGTGCATAATCAAATATGGAAAGAATTGAAGAGAATTGGTCATGATTGATACAAAATAGCATGGAAAATATTGAAAAAAGATCTTGAAAAATCAAATCTTCCAAACCATGAAGGCAAAAGATTTTGATCAAGTTTTTTGACCTAATTCACACATACATAAGTATAGAACAAAACCTAATGCCAGGAACCACTCAGCTGCGCAAGAACTTGAAGAACAAAGTTTGACTTTTTGCTTAAAAAACTCAATTCTGAAAACAGGGTGAGAGGGCGATTCAAGGCCAGATTTTTATCCCATCACCTTCCTGAAGCTTCAAGGAAGGATTTCCAATCAAAATCATTCACTCTAACACCCTAAATTGGTAACACGACCTCACCCTGTACCAAAATTTTTTGAAACTCTTGCATCTCAATTCATGCGCATTTAGCAATTTTTAGTATATGATTTGTGTTCATTGTAAGATTCTAATGCTAACCATGTAATTTGATTGTGTTTTTGAGCTTTGTACACGATTCCACCATGTGAGCATATTAGGGTTTATGAAGCTCTAAATTGGGGGTTTTGGAATACCACAAAATTAGACCACCACGATGCCATGACCGTGCTCAGCACATTTGGACGAAGAGAAGGCCACCCTCGCGCTCAATTTATGAGCATCACTGGGCTATTTGTTATTTTCCAAAAACATGCCTAAAAGAACGCTTAAAAAACCGTTGCCATTGTTTTTTATGTTTCAGGAACGAGGAAGAAGAAGACCCGGTGGCCAGCAATGATTGGCTCCTTTGAATTCAGCGCGCTTTTTCATATTTTTAGGCCACTGACCAATTTTTGTTTTTGTTATTTATTCATTATTATATGTTAAACGTGCGTTGAGTGGCTCAGTGGTATACGCATATGCTGGTAACGTTCATGACATGGGTTCGAACCCCAGGTCTTCACTCCTTTCCTTATATTTTCCCCTTAAACGTATTCGTGTGCAATTTCAATACAGGGAGTCCATCATGCTACCCACCATCCAGTTTGCCACGCGTGTGCCTAGATCAATCCAAGGATCCCAGTTTGAGGAATATCATGGACGTGAGTCAATGCACTCACATGCTGGCATGAGAAGTCAACCAGGCCAAGGTTTATTGGGCCTGAATTACCAAGGCTTCACCCTCACAATTAGGAGCAGACCCCCTAGGTTTGCCAATTTTTCTCATTCTTTCTTTTTTATTATTTCCATTTTCTTTTAAATTATTGTTTTCTTAATTAATTTATTATTTTCATAAATATAAAAAACACATAAAAAAAATCAGAAAAGATGAAAAAATAATAAATATTTTATTTTAGTATTTTCATAAATAAATTGCATTAATTCATTTAGTTATTAAATTAGGGTTAATTATAATATTTTCATAATAAAAATCTAAAATTGGTAGAATTAGGTTTTAAATAATTTTTTATCCTTTTTATTTTCTTTCATAATAATTAAATATTAAAATATTTATTTTTGTAATTAAATTGCATGTAAATAATTAGGTTTAATTTTAGGTTAAAATTTAATCTTTTCTTAATAAATTAAAAACAACTAGAATTAGGTTTAATTGCATTTAATTCTTTTTCCCATTAAAATTATAAAATACAAAAATACCAAAAAGACAATTTCTTTTCCTTTTAATTTTAATTAATTCATCGTTTAATTTAATTTTGCAAAAAGGGTCCAACGCCCTCATTTAATTCTTATTTAATTCACGTATTTATTTTATTTCTTTTAGCATTTATGTATCTCTCCCAAGGCCTTGTAAATTAATCTGTCGCACTTTTAATTCTTTATTTTTCTGTCAAATCGGGTTCAAGAAATTTTGGCTATGTGGACCCGCGCCTTTTGTAATAGCCTAGAATTTTTACTTTCCCGCAATTTTTAACTGTTAATCAAAGCATGAAAGAATGTATGGACGAAAATAAAAACAAGCGTAGATCACCAATAACATGACAAAAGACAAAAATATCTGAAAACGACACACAAATCACACACCACCCCTAGGGTACGCCTCGTTGTTGCCTTGCCTCTCGAAAGGTGATCGTCGAGTAGAGGATGTCTTAGTAAGTCCTCATGATCCGGGAACCTGGCATGAGGGTAGCTTCTAAGGTGTCTTCCCATTGCTCTGGTGATCACCATGTCCCTACAAACTCGAATTGACCCGAACACCTCCAACGGTGGTGCTACCTACCTCTCAATGGTGGGATGGCACTACTTTAAAGGACATTTACACAGACGAATTCCTTAGGGTAGGTAGGTTCTCGTAGATACTTGCTCTAAATTTCAAAACAAATCAAAAGTACTTTTCACACCAACACATTTTCAAAAAGCTTTCGAAAGCAAATTTTTCAAACACTCTTGAGGACCGATACAAGAGTCGAACTGAAATTTTCAAAGAAACTTTTTAAAACCCACAATTGAAAAGCAAACAAACAATTTTGAAAACACAAATGAGCAAGTATCTAAGAGCCCATGGATAACCATGGATATAAAGGGTGCTAACACCTTCCCTTTCTATAACCTACCTCCCGAACCGAGAGCAATCTCTATAAGGAATTTTTCTGTGCTTTTGTCCTTTCCATTTGGAGAAAATAAAAGACGGTGGCGACTCTTGCTTCCGCGACATTTCGCGAACCAGCGTTAAACAGTCAGTTCCAGATCCACCGATCACAGAACTGGCGACTCTGCTGGGGATTTAACTTAAAGTGAGGTATACCTTAGGGCTAGTTCATAACTGTGTTTTCAATTGTTTTCCTTGTGTGCTTTAAATTGTGGGTTGCTTGGGAGTTCTATAGATCCTAACCCAGATCTGGGGGATACCTTCTTAGAAAGTAGCAACAAGGCTGTGAGGGAACTGTGCGGGGTATACCGACATGGTTGAAACAGTCTGCTACGTTGATGTGGCACTTTGGTGTGTACCGGTAACCCTTGAGTTCAGTCAAGGAGAGTACGGGGCCTCCGCGTGGTGTCGTGAAGCATCAACAGACCTTAGGAACCTTAATTGAACTATCTTGGCCTCTTTAGGGTAGTGAGATAACTGACTTTGGTGCAGTCCGAGGTTGGTTGATACTCGATACTACACTCAATTGAGGGTTGCTTTCCTGGAATATTTCGGTCGCCAGTTCAGTGGCTAAATCGAAACAATGAACAATGAAAGCAATCCCGTGATATTGGGACCCTTAGAACCCGGTTACTTTGATAGGACAGGTTGAACCCACCAACTTCAAGAGGGTACTACCCAGACCCCATGCTGGCCTTAAACCCTAAGGGCTTGTCCTGTGTGCCTTGTGTGCCTTACATGTTTGTCTTTGTAAATATCTGTGGTGTGTTTAATCATAGCATCATGACATCATCCAGCATCATATGCATTGACTAACCATTTCAGGGGTTCGAATTTTCATCTTTGTTCTTGTTTTGTAGGACATGGAAACTGTTCGTAGAAAGACAATCCAAGTCAGTCTTGTAAGGATCCCTCCTCAGCTTAAGGAGCTTATATCCAGGATTCCCGAGAACTCTTCATTCAGTGAAAGACATGGAAGTCTCATCATCTTGGTCAATACCAACATTGAGGAAGATATGATAAAGGTCCTATTCCAGTTCTTTGACCCTCTGCATCACTGTTTCACCTTCTTGGACTACCAGCTGGTACCTACATTGGAGGAGTTCTCCCGGCTCCTGAAGATCCCTATCCTTGATCAGCTACCCTTCAACGGTACGGAAAAGGAACCTAAACTTGAAGAGATTGCTAAAGCCTTGCACCTACAGTCATCTGACCTCAAGGGACATTGGGAAGTTAGAAGTGGTATCAAAGGGTTCTTAGCCAGGTTTCTGTTTGAAAAGGCCCATGAATGTTGGAACTCCCTTGACTTGTAAGCTTTTGAAGAGGTTGTGGCCCTCCTTGTCTATGGTTTGGTGTTGTTCCCTAATCCAGATCAGCTTATGGATATCAGTGCTGTCCAGATCTTTATGTCCAGGAATCCTATACCTACGTTGCTGGGGGACATCCTTCACTCATGTTACACTCGAACCATGAGAAAAATAGGTGTCCTTATGTGTTGCACTCCTCTCCTGGGAAGGTGGTTGATTTTGCACCTTCCACAATCAGTTTTGAAGAATGAGCGGGGTTTGAGATGGTCGCAACGGTTGATGACTCTTACACATGCGGACATACATTGGTGCCCTAGGTCTAGAGAAGATATCACTATCATTGATCGTTGCGGGGAGTACCCTAATGTTCCTTTACTTGGAATCAGAGGAGGTATTACTTACAGCCCATGCCTGGCTTGGAGACAGTTTGGTTATGCTCTGAGGGATGGCCCTCATGACATGTTAATTCCTGACATAGTTTTTGACTTCGACAACGATACTCAAGGACTTCGCCAGAGATTTATCAGAGCCTGGAGGATGCCAAGTAGGATAGACAGCAAGACACTGGGGCACAGGAACTCCATCCCGTTGGAACCTTATCTCAAGTGGGTACGCACCCGCTCCCAGAAGTTAGTGATGCCTTATCCTCACATGCTCCCTGTGATCAAAGAGCCGGTCTTGGAAGGAGAAGTGTCCTACACTATTCAGCACCCTGATATGCCCACATCCTGGGAAGAGATGCAGAAGAGCTGGATCCAGCTTAAGGAAGAACGGAATTCTCTCGAGACCAGTCTACATGCCAGTGAAAAGAAGGTCTTGGAGCTCACCCGCCTGTTGCATGAGGAGAGGAATCTCAACACTTACATAGCTCCAAAGAGGATGCGTAGTATATTTTTGGATTTATTTGTTTTTGTATTATTTTGCCCATGAGGCTTTGATGTACTGAATAATTATTTCCTTAATGATAACGTGTGTTCCTTTTTGTCTACAACAAATTTGAACTTTCGAACCCTTGAATGCATTGCATAAACACATATCATTCATCATGTGCATAGCAGGTTTTCCTCTTTTCAGGTTGCTTACAGTTCTTCGCTGTTTATTTCAGCATCATGAATCCTGACTCGTCATCAACTGAGACATCCATCAAAGCTCTTCAGGCGCAGAATGCGCAATTTCAGGAATTAATCAAGGGTTTGGCTCAGGGCCAAGAAGAGCTGAAGGCTCTGCTTCTGAAAAAGGAAAAGAAGAAGAAGAGAAGGACTGTTCTGTTCAGCTCGGGCCGAAGGTTTGGCAACACTCTGCAAAATGAAGAGGCTGGTTCTTCTGTTGGCAAGAGTACTCCTCAAACAAAAAAAGGTCCTAGTCCGGTAGTCTCCGACAACGAGACTGATTTTGATGAAGAGCAATATCCTCCGGCAGAAGACCGTTACAAACAATTGGAAGATAGGCTGAATGCTATGGAGATACAACAGGTACCTGGGCTGGATTTCGGAGATCTGGGTTTGTCTACTGGTGTGATTATTTCTCGGAAGTTCAAAGCACCATCTTTCACTAAATATGACGGGGCGTCTTGTCCCAAGCTACATCTCAGGTCCTATGTTCGGAAAATCCAGCCGTACTCAGCGGATAAGAATTTGTGGATCCACTTCTTCCAGGAGAGTCTTTCAGGGACTCATCTCGAATGGTTCTATCAGCTGGATGGGACCAAGGTTCGTAACTGGGAGGAGTTGGCTACTGCTTTCTACAAGCAGTATCAATATAATGCCGACCTTGCCCCTACACGTAACCAACTCCAGGGTATGTCGTTAGGTTCAAGTGAAGGTTTTAAGGAGTACGCTCAGAAGTGGAGAGACCTGGCTGGCAGGGTGCAGCCTCCGTTGACTGATCGGGAGTTGGTAGACATGTTCTTGGGGACCCTATCTGGGCCATTTTTCAACCATCTCATTGGGAATTCGTCCGCAGGGTTCACTGATCTGATTCTGACTGGAGAGAGAATTGAGGCTGGGTTAAAGTCTGGTAAGATTCCGAAGGGTGCATCGTCTAGTTCTGAGAAGAAACCCTTCAAGAAGGAGGCTAGTGTTGTATACGGCTCCAAGAGATCAGAGAGATCTGAGCGCCACCAATCTGTCAGTACGGTAATGATTGCTAAGCCTGCTGCCGCTCCTCGGCCAACCAATCCTCAAAGGGCTGAAAGACCCCGAAGAGAGTTCACCCGTTTGAGCATGACTTTATCGCAGATCTTGCCACAGTTGCTCTCAACCAACTTAGTGACTGTCAGAGAGGCGCCGAAGTTTCCAAATACTACATCTCCTAAGTACAACCCGAATGCTCGTTGTGCTTACCATTCTGATAGCCCGGGGCATTCCACTGATGATTGTTGGGCATTAAGGAGTAAGGTGCAAGACCTTATCGACGCGAAGGAGATACAGTTCGAAGCGCCTGAGAGGCCAAATGTAGTTACTGCTCCTATGCCTCAGCATGGGGTAAATGTTGTTGACGAAGATGTTTACGCCGTTTCTGTGGATGATCTAGCTACTCCTTTGAAGACCGTCAAGAGGAACCTACTGCTGGCCGGCTTATTTCCGGGTTGCAGTAAGGGTTGCCTGTTCTGTGCTGTTTCCCTATCTGGTTGTCCCTTGCTGAAGGTAGGCATCCAAAGCCTAATGGATAGCAAGGAGATTTTGTTTAAGAAGTCTGCTGTTCAGTTGGTCCCGGTAGAAGAAGTTTATGTGGTTACCATCTTCAGTAATCCAATCCAGGTTCTCCCGAAGAAGCCTGTTCAAATCATGACTGTTGCACCTGTGGTTATCACTGTTCCGGGGCCTCTTCCCTATGTATCTGACAAAGCTGTCCCCTGGCATTACGGGGCAGATGTGTATGTGAATGGGATCAAACAAGAATTCAACACTGGCGCCAGCATCTGTGATATCACTGGCCCATCCAAGGTTACCCGCAGTGGCAGGCTCTTCTCGCCTGACATTGCACCGCCTGCTGCTCGAAGACCCCTCCTTATAACTCCTACAAGCATACCTGTTCCTGTTGCTGATCAAGTTGTTTCTCCTGCTGCCGAGTCATCCAATGCTCGGGGCAAAGGAATTGAAGTTGAGCCTGCCCAGAGGGAGGCACCTATACCTATAACTGTTGAAGCCTCCCAACAAGAAATGGAGGAGATTCTAAAGATAATAAAGAAGAGTGACTTCAATGTTGTGGAACAGCTGGGGCACACGCCCTCCAAGATCTCCATGCTCTCTTTATTGCTGTGCTCCGAGGCCCATGCTAAGGCCTTAATCTCGTTCCTCAAGACGGCCCATGTGCCACAAGAGACATCTGCAGTTCAGTTCACTGATTGCGTAGCAAATCTGACAGCAGACAATGGCCTGGGTTTCTCAGATGCTGACCTGACTGCAAAGGGAAGAGACCACAATGATGCTCTGCATGTCTCTATCGAATGCAGGGGCACTACCTTGGCACATGTGTTGGTGGATACTGGTTCGTCCTTGAATGTGTTACCGAAGAAGGCTTTAGACCGTTTAGATTGTGAAGGCCTGGAACTGAACCCAGCAATATCATCGTCAGGGCCTTTGACGGTTCAAAAAGGATGGTTCATGGAGAGGTTGACATTCCGATTCGTGTGGGCTCTCAGGTGTTTGACTCTACATTTTATGTGATGGATATCCGTCCATCGTACTCTTGTCTACTGGGTCGACCTTGGATCCATAAGGCTGGGGCAGTGACCTCTACCTTGCACCAGAAGCTGAAGTACCCTGTCAGAGGGAAGATCGTCACTGTGCAAGGAGAGGAGGAGTATATGGTAAGCCACCCGAATTCCTTCAGATACATTGAGATGGATGGGGAGTTCATTGAAACCCCCTTTCAGCATTTCAAGGAGGTGCTTCCAATTGCAGCAGCAGCAGAAACAGCAGAAGGAGAGAATGTTCCTTTGAAGATGGCTTCCTTGAAGGATGCCCGGGCTGTGGTTCAAAAAGGTGAATGTGCTAACTGGGACAGGCTTCCAGACTTCACACAGAAAACTGATAAATTTGGGTTGGGTTTTACTGCAGAGGGTCAGAAGGCTATGCGGAAAGCGAAGACCGGAAGACCTCATGTGTTCATTACAAATCCAGGAGTGAATGCTGTTGGGGAAGACAACGAAGTGGATGAAGCAGAATTCAATAGCTGGATCTACCCGACAACCGAAGGCGGATTGACCAATTGGATTGCCAAAGACCATACTCCTGTTACCTTTGTGACGCAGTAATAAATTTCTTTGTTTTGTTATTTTGTAATAAACAATAATAAACTATATGGCCCGGTGTCTTACCCGAGGCACCGTGGTTTTATTTGTGAGGGCATATAAATTGTCATTTCATATATCATAAATGAAAATCTTGGACGTTTTCTCGCATTGCAAATCTTACGCTCCTTTTCTGTCTTTCTTTCCTTTACATATATTTCAAAACAACTGTATTTACACACACACTCACTCATACAGGTTTCAATCCACTCTGGATCTCACTGATAACGACTCTGCTACCACCCATTATGACTTCGAAAATCCGATCAACTTAGCCGAAGACGAAGGTGAAGATGATTGCGAAGTGCCTGGCGAGCTTGCAAGACTGTTACTTCAGGAAGAGAGGGCAATTCAACCCTATGAAGAGCCAGTGGAAATAATAAACTTGGGTACTGAGGCAGACAGGAAAGAGGTAAAGATTGGTGCCAACCTAGAGCTCAGCGTGAAGCAACGGTTGACTCAGATGCTGCATGATTATATGGAGATCTTTGCCTGGTCCTACGAAGACATGCCCGGGTTGGATACCGATATTGTGGTCCATCATTTGCCAACTAAGGAAGATTGCCCTCCGGTTAAGCAAAAGGTCCGCCGTATGCGTCCAGAGATGTCCGAGAAGATCAAAGCCGAGGTTATGAAGCAGTTTGATGCCGGGTTCCTTGCAGTGACTTCTTACCCCCAGTGGGTTGCTAATGTGGTGCCGGTACCTAAGAAGGACGGTAAGGTCAGAATGTGTGTCGACTACAGAGATCTGAACAGGGCCAGCCCCAAAGATGGCTTTCCCCTACCTCACATTGATGTCCTTGTTGATAATACAGCTCAGCATAAGGTGTTCTCTTTCATGGATGGCTTTTCAGGTTACAATCAGATCAAGATGGCACCTGAAGACATGGAAAAGACTACATTTGTTACTCAGTGGGGGACCTTCTGTTACAAGGTCATGCCTTTCGGGTTGAAGAACGCAGGGGCAACCTACCAACGTGCCATGGTTGCTTTATTTCATGACATGATCCATCATGAGATAGAAGTATATGTTGACGACATGATCGCAAGGTCCCAGACTGAGGAAGAGCACCTAGATCATCTGCAGAAGTTGTTTGACCGGTTGAAACTGTACAAGCTGAGATTGAACCCGAACAAGTGCACCTTCGGGGTAAGATCTGGAAAGCTGCTAGGCTTCGTGGTAAGTGATAAGGGCATTCAAGTGGACCCTGCCAAGGTCAAAGCTATTCAAGAGATGTCAGTTCCTAGGACAGAGAAGGAAGTCAGAGGCTTTTTAGGACGCCTGAATTACATTGCTCGGTTCATCTCGCACCTGACTGCTACCTGTGAGCCAATCTTCAAGCTGCTGAAGAAAGATCAGGTAGTACGTTAGAACGATGAATGGCAGGCTGCTTTTGACAGAATCAAAGAGTATCTCCAAGAACCACCCATCCTTATGCCACCGGTTGAAGGGAGACCTCTGATATTATACCTGACAGTGCTTGACAACTCAATGGGGTGTGTGCTGGGGCAGCATGACGAGTCTGGCCGAAAAGAGCACGCCATTTATTACCTTAGCAAAAAGTTTACCGACTGTGAGACCCGATACTCACTGCTTGAGAAAACTTGCTGCGCTTTGGTATGGGCTGCTCGCCGGCTGAGACAGTATATGCTGACTCACACTACTTTGTTGATCTCAAAGATGGATCCTATAAAGTACATATTTGAAAAGCCTGCTCTGTCTGGGAGAATTGCAAGATGGAAAATGATCTTGACGGAATATGACATTCAGTACACAACCCAGAAAGCCATCAAGGGAAGTGTATTGGCAGACCACTTGGCACATCAGGCCGTAGATGACTATCAGTCAATGAACTTCGAGTTTCCGGACGAAAGCATCATGATAGTAACTGATTGTGAAGTACCTGGACCGGATGAAGGACATGAGGAAGGATCCCGATGGTCTATGCACTTTGACGGAGCCTCCAACGCTTTGAGAAATGGTATCGGCGCCATAATCATATCACCTCAAGGTACTCATACTCCACTAACTGCCCGGCTATGTTTCAACTGCACCAACAACATGGCGGAGTATGAGGCGTGCATCATGGGTCTTCAAGTTGCGATCGACTTAAGGATCAAGTTTCTGAGTGTCTTCGGAGATTCCGCTCTCGTGATCAATCAGATCAAAGGAGAGTGGGATACGAAACATCCAAACCTGATCCCTTACAGAGAATGTGTGTTGACCCTGATCCCCCACTTCACAGAGATAACCTTTGAGCACTTTCCAAGAGAAGAGAATCAGCTGGCGGACGCGTTAGCTACAATGTCTTCTATGTTCAAGGTCAAATGGGATAATGAGGCTCCCCAGATCATCATCTGGAAACTGGACGAACCGGCATACTGTTGCGATCTCGAGACTGAATTGGTGACTGAGAAGCCTTGGTACCATGAGGTAAAGAGATATTTGGAAGCTCAGGAATACCCTGAAGGTGCCTCTATCAATGATAAGAAGTTCCTGAGAAGATTCGCAGCAAAGTTCTTCCTTAGCAACGGCATCTTGTACAAGCGAAACCATGATTCAACCTTACTGCGTTGTGTGGATAAGACTGAAGCAGAAAGGATCATGGAAGAGCTACATGAAGGGACCTTCGGTACACATTCCAGTGGACATACAATGGAAAAGAAAATCCTACGGGCAGGATATTACTGGTCCACAATGGAAGCTGACTGCTACCAACATTCCAGGAGATGCCATAAGTGCCAGATTTATGCAGACAAGGTGCATGTTCCTCCAGTTCCCCTGAATGTTCTGACTGCGCCTTGGCCGTTTGCAATGTGGGGGATAGACATGATCGGCGAGATTAAACCTACAGCATCTAATGGGCATCGCTTCATCCTAGTGGCGATTGATTATTTTACGAAGTGGGTTGAAGCAGCTTCCTACGCTACGGTAACCAAGACTGTTGTGGCACGGTTCATTCGGCATAATCTGATCTGTCGGTACGGCGTCCCAGAGAGAATTATTACAGACAACGGTACCAATCTGAATAACAAGATGATCACTGAGCTCTGCGAGCAGTTCAAAATACAGCACCACAATTCTTCTCCTTACAGACCGAAGATGAATGGGGCTGTAGAAGCAGCAAATAAGAACATCAAGAAAATCGTGCAGAAGATGACAGTGACTTATAAGGATTGGCACGAGATGTTACCGTTCGCTCTACATGGGTACCGTACCTCAGCCAGGACGTCAACCGGGGCAACCCCTTTCTCTTTGGTTTATGGTATGGAGGCAGTCTTGCCGATCGAAGTGCAAATACCCTCTCTCCGGATAATGAAGGATGCAAATCTGAACGAAGATGACTGGATCCAGACACGACTTGATCAGCTCAACCTCATTGATGAAAAGAGACTTGCTGCTATCTGTCATGGTCAGACGTATCAGAAACGGATGATCAAGGCATTTAACAAAAAGGTCAGACCACAGGAATATCAAGTTGGGGATCTGGTAATCAAGCGAATCATCCTTCCTCAGAGTGATCCAAGGGGCAAATGGACTCCTACATACGAAGGGCCATTTGTGGTTAAGCATGTGTTCTCAGGAGGAGCAATGATATTGACCAACATGGATGGTGACGACCTTCCTCACCCCGCCAATGCAGACATAGTAAAAAGATACTACGCATGAAAAAGACCCGCTAGGCTGACATGCCTAGGCAAAAATTAGGGCTTCCCGACGAACCAAAAGGGTTCGGGCAAAATGAAGGGATGAAATGAAAAAATCTGTACACCCGGCAAGTCGAAAACCTGAAAAGGCGGCTTGGGCAAAAATGGGTATCCCGGTGGGCTGAAAACCCGAAAGGGCGGTCCAGGCAAAAATTAGGGATAAAAGCGTAATACTATGTCTCATTGGATCACTTTGCATCCAGAATCCGGTATCTACATCAAGTTCAGACGGCATCGATCAGTCAGCTTCACCTTCAACCAAGGTCATCAAGTGATGAGACGCTCGGGGATATAAAGGCGATAGCAGAGTTGAAACCCAGTGGGATCATTCATTTCACACAGCTGTTTTATTTTCTTTTGTACAAAATTTGTATAAACTCTTTTGTTCGGCGGCGTTCTTTTACTAGGACGTCAGCTTCTTGTACACAAAACGCCTATTTACAGGCCATTCAAAAATCAATACAAATATATTTTTCAGTTAAAAAGTGCCAACTGATTTTCTTTTTCTGTTTTGTTTTGCGAAGAACGTCCAAGGTTCAATTTATGATATATGCATTGACAATAATTTGCTAACTCATGAATGTTTGCATACGAAACCAAGGATGAATTACAGGTAGCATTAGAAACAGGGGCAATAAAGAGTTGTCTAGCAATCTAATTGTTCCACCCTCCAAGGTACCAAGGTAGGTTCAGCTAAAGAACATAACCAGATATCCTAATTCCCCAGAGAGTGAGTCAGCAAGTCAGTGCACTCTTCTCCAAGTTATATTATCAGGCCTTAAGGAAGTTGAGTATCCTCCAGCAGATCTCAACATTCCCCGGCAGCAATATACATATTCTTAACAAGCATCCCCGGCAGTCTTGGTCTAAAGATTGTTCCCCGGCGGCATATCAAATATTCAAAGGAATCCCTTCCCCCGCAGTTCAAAAACTTCTCCAAGAGAGTCCAATCCAGTTTCCCCCAGGAAAGTTGGAACCCATCTCCCAAGCAGTATGCTTATCCCTAGTAGATTCTGGAAGCTTATCCTCGCAGAGCACGAACGCGTCGTCCGGCTTTATTCAAAGAGTTATTTCCCTACCAGGATATAACTGGGTTATCCTCAGCCAAAAGCCATGGAAAGAGCGTCCTCGACGAAGTCCTCCTACCCCCAGCGAAGTCTATCAACACTTCCAACACAACAAGAGTATCCCCAGCAAGTTATTATCAACCCATCAAAGTATCTCTCTCCCCACAGAGTTTTGCTTCCTAGCAAGATCGTCAGAGTACTTTTCTCCCTGCAGAGTTAACCCATTCGCCAAGTTTATTCCCCAACGGAGTTATCTTCTCCTACCGGTATTCTTGCAGCTATCATCCCCAGCAAAAGCGAAATCTATTCTTCAACATCAGCCCAGGAGTGACTTCCCGGCACCCGTCAAGGATTTACTTTCCTAGACGAAAACATACATAAACATCACATACATCATTATAGCATGCATATACGCATCATATCTTACAAATCTCATTTATGTTGAGAACATCATTGCTTGATCCATATCATGCATTGCATATGACTAACCTTTACCTTTCAGGAAAAGATTCAGTTAAATTCTCAATCATATTTCAAGACTCTAAGACCTTATCTGGTTCAGTTAAATCGACTCCAAAGATTTCTTATCCAGTCCAAGGCCTTCTCTATTCCAGCTAAATCGACCCCAAACAGATTTTTCTGATGAAGACTCAGTAGAAGTTATCAAAGGTTTTTCTCAAACGTCCGCTTTTGAGATTATAATTTCGTGTGGTTCTCTTCCCAATGTTGCGAAGACGATAATTCCATCCCAGGTTTTTCTCAAACGTCCGCTTTTGAGATTATAATTTCCTATGGTTCTCTCCCCAATGCTGCGGAGACGATAATCCCATCCCAGGTTTTTCTCAAACGTCCGCTTTTGAGATTATAATTTCCTATGGTTCTCTTCCCAATGTTGCGGAGATGATAATTCCATTCCAGGTTTTTCTCAAACGTCCGCTTTTGAGATTATAATTTCCTATGGTTCTCTCCCCAATGTTGCGGAGACGATAATTCCATTCCAGGTTTTTCTCAAACGTCCGCTTTTGAGATTATAATTTCCTATGGTTCTCTTCCCAATGTTGCGGAGATGATAATTCCATTCCAGGTTTTTCTCAAACGTCCGCTTTTGAGATTATAATTTCCTATGGTTCTCTCCCCAATGCTGCGGAGACGATAATTCCATCCCAGGTTTTTCTCAAACGTCCGCTTTTGAGATTATAATTTCCTATGGTTCTCTCCCCAATGCTGCGGAGACGATAATTCCATTCCAGGTTTTTCTCAAACGTCCGCTGTTGAGATTATAATTGTCTATGGTTCTCTCCCCGATCCTGCGGAGATGATAATTCCCACCAAGATTTTCTCAACAATTGCTGTTGAAGTTAAAGTCATCCAAGGTTCTCTCACCGTTCCTGCTGAGGTAGTAACCACCCCTGGTTCATTCATCATCTTTTGAAACTCCAGATCCAGCTCCTAAAACCAGTCAGGACATATCTATACAAAGCATCTGAAAACCAGCTCCTGCAACATGTCAGGTACTCATTTTTTCTTTTGCAGGTACGCAAGTTCTCGCTAAGGAATCTCTTACGCGATCGACAGCCAGATGGCATCTATAAGCCCATCATCCTATTCGTCAATCTCTAAATGGAATCTATAAGCCCATTTCCACTATCACTGCTACTATGTGAGCGCAAATTTCTGGGCACTCTAGTGTTCATTCATCTTCCACCTTCGGATTACGAAAGGCACGTCAGCCAATCTGCACCCTCAGGTCTAAGAAGATTGAACAGGGGCAACTGTTGTACCCCAAAATTTGCCCTCCCATATTCTTCAAGAAATTGCCAAGTCAAGCTGCAAAATTCTCCAAGGGGTTGCACAGTTCAAGGGTCTCCTAAACAGTCAAGATTAGGGTTTTGGTTCTGATCCAGAAAATGATGTTTCCAAGGGTCCAATCAAGTCCCACATGCCTATAAATATGGTCAAGCATCCTCGTACAAAGTTTCAAGACTTTCAGCACAAGATTGCACAGTCAAAAACCCTAATTGCACTATAGTCAACTGTAGGGGCAAAATGGTCATTTGACAGTCAAAAGTTCAAATTTTTGGTCAACATCTCATTTTGAAGCCACAAACATCATTTGATCAATGCTCGATCATGATTCTCAAAGCTTGGCTCAAAAATCATCAAGATGCAAAAGTTGCCTTATTTGGACAGCTGAAAAAGTCAACTGTAAATTGACCAGGGCATAACTTTCACATGGATTATCAGAAAAATTCCACCCAAAGCTCATTTTGAAGAGAAAGACATTTCCTACAACTCATCTTCATACTTCAAGTCCAAGAAATTCTCTCACAAAAAGTTATCAATTTCAACATTATAGGTAATTTTCAAAAGTCAACAAAAAGGGACTTTAAGTCAAAGGCCATAACTTGAGATTGGTAAATCAAAATGACATGGGACCAAAGGCATTGGTTATAGGACTCAAAGACCTTTCCAAAATGTCCAAGAACATGAGCAAAGCTTAAAAATTGAGCAAGTTATGCCTTGTGGAAGTTGGGAAATTTTTGGATATTTTGAAAAGTCAACATTGATTCAAATGACCTAAAATTGCTAATGGGCCTATTTTTCTTCCATAATTCATCATCCAAAGCATGCACACGACCATTTGGCCCAAAGGGAAGTTTTTCTCCATTTTTATTTATTTATTTGAATTTTTTATTATTAATAATTCATTTAATTAAATAAAATACATGAAAAATACAAAACTAATGAAATCAAATCTTTTGGTACATGTAATAGGTTCAAAAATTCGTGCATAATCAAATATGGAAAGAATTGAAGAGAATTGGTCATGATTGATACAAAATAGCATGGAAAATATTGAAAAAAGATCTTGAAAAATCAAATCTTCCAAACCATGAAGGCAAAAGATTTTGATCAAGTTTTTTGACCTAATTCACACATACATAAGTATAGAACAAAACCTAATGCCAGGAACCACTCAGCTGCGCAAGAACTTGAAGAACAAAGTTTGACTTTTTGCTTAAAAAACTCAATTCTGAAAACAGGGTGAGAGGGCGATTCAAGGCCAGATTTTTAACCCATCACCTTCCTGAAGCTTCAAGGAAGGATTTCCAATCAAAATCATTCACTCTAACACCCTAAATTGGTAACACGACCTCACCCTGTACCAAAATTTTTTGAAACTCTTGCATCTCAATTCATGCGCATTTAGCAATTTTTAGTATATGATTTGTGTTCATTGTAAGATTCTAATGCTAACCATGTAATTTGATTGTGTTTTTGAGCTTTGTACACGATTCCACCATGTGAGCATATTAGGGTTTATGAAGCTCTGAATTGGGGGTTTTGGAATACCACAAAATTAGACCACCACGATGCCATGACCGTGCTCAGCACATTTGGACGAAGAGAAGGCCACCCTCGCGCTCAATTTATGAGCATCACTGGGCTATTCGTTATTTTCCAAAAACATGCCTAAAAGAACGCTTAAAAAACCGTTGCCATTGTTTTTTATGTTTCAGGAACGAGGAAGAAGAAGACCCGGTGGCCAGCAATGATTGGCTCCTTTGAATTCAGCGCGCTTTTTCATATTTTTAGGCCACTGACCAATTTTTGTTTTTGTTATTTATTCATTATTATATGTTAAACGCGCGTTGAGTGGCTCAGTGGTATACGTATATGCTGGTAACGTTCATGACCTGGGTTCGAACCCCAGGTCTTCACTCCTTTCCTTATATTTTTCCCTTAAACGTATTCGTGTGCAATTTCAATACAGGGAGTCCATCATGCTACCCATCATCCAGTTTGCCACGCGTGTGCCTAGATCAATCCAAGGATCCCAGTTTGAGGAATATCATGGACGTGAGTCAATGCACTCACATGCTGGCATGAGAAGTCAACCAGGCCAAGGTTTATTGGGCCTGAATTACCAAGGCTTCACCCTCACAATTAGGGGCAGACCCCCTAGGTTTGCCAATTTTTCTCATTCTTTCTTTTTTATTATTTCCATTTTCTTTTAAATTATTGTTTTCTTAATTAATTTATTATTTTCATAAATATAAAAAACATATAAAAAAAATCAGAAAAGATGAAAAAATAATAAATATTTTATTTTAGTATTTTCATAAATAAATTGCATTAATTCATTTAGTTATTAAATTAGGGTTAATTATAATATTTTCATAATAAATATCTAAAATTGGTAGAATTAGGTTTTAAATAATTTTTTATCCTTTTTATTTTCTTTCATAATAATTAAATATTAAAATATTTATTTTTGTAATTAAATTGCATGTAAATAATTAGGTTTAATTTTAGGTTAAAATTCAATCTTTTCTTAATAAATTAAAAACAACTAGAATTAGGTTTAATTGCATTTAATTCTTTTTCCCATTAAAATTACAAAATACAAAAATACCAAAAAGACAATTTCTTTTCCTTTTAATTTTAATTAATTCATCGTTTAATTTAATTTTGCAAAAAGGGTCCAACGCCCTCGTTTAATTCTTATTTAATTCACGTATTTATTTTATTTCTTTTAGCATTTATGTATCTCTCCCAAGGCCTTGTAAATTAATCTGTCGCACTTTTAATTCTTTATTTTTAATTCTTTATTTTTCTGTCAAATCGGGTTCAAGAAATTTTGGCTATGTGGACCCGCGCCTTTTGTAATAGCCTAGAATTTTTACTTTCCCGCAATTTTTAACTGTTAATCAAAGCATGAAAGAATGTATGGACGAAAATAAAAACAAGCGTAGATCACCAATAACATGACAAAAGACAAAAATATCTGAAAACGACACACAAATCACACACCACCCCTAGGGTACGCCTCGCTGTTGCCTTGCCTCTCGAAAGGTGATCGTCGAGTAGAGGATGTCTTAGTAAGTCCTCATGATCCGGGAACCTGGCATGAGGGTAGCTTCTAAGGTGTCTTCCCATTGCTCTGGTTATCACCATGTCCCTACAAACTCGAATTGACCCGAACACCTCCAACGGTGGTGCTACCTACCTCTCAATGGTGGGATGGCACTACTTTAAAGGACATTTACACAGACGAATTCCTTAGGGTAGGTAGGTTCTCGTAGATACTTGCTCTAAATTTCAAAACAAATCAAAAGTACTTTTCACACCAACATATTTTCAAAAAGCTTTCGAAAGCAAATTTTTCAAACACTCTTGAGGACCGATACAAGAGTCGAACTGAAATTTTCAAAGAAACTTTTTAAAACCCACAATTGAAAAGCAAACAAACAATTTTGAAAACACAAATGAGCAAGTATCTAAGAGCCCATGGATAACCATGGATATAAAGGGTGCTAACACCTTCCCTTTCTATAACCTACCTCCCGAACCGAGAGCAATCTCTATAAGGAATTTTTCTGTGCTTTTGTCCTTTCCATTTGGAGAAAATAAAAGACGGTGGCGACTCTTGCTTCCGCGACATTTCGCGAACCAGCGTTAAACAGTCAGTTCCAGATCCACCGATCACACGTAGGAAAATAAATCATTGACTGCTGCTGAGGATATGTGGATTCTTCATGTCTTGAAGTTGAAGTATTGACAAAATCCTATTGTGAGAGCAATCTGGTATACTGCTTGAGTAATCTGCTTGGGGAATCCAGAGAATTTTGATGAGTTCTACTGGGGATTAATAATGGGACTCCTCGTTCTATTGGGGAATAATGAAAACTCTGTGGGAAAAAGCTTATTCCTGTTTGGAAAAAGTTCTGGAGTTTCGATCTTCTGCCACTCTACTGGGGAATTAACCTAGGTTAAGGAGAAACCGAAGTTAGCTATTATCCGATTGATTTTCAGGCTTCAAGACAAACTTGCTGGGGAACTTGGAGAAGCTGGATGGTTTCCACCGGGGATTAATAGTTGGAAGTTTCAACTCCGCTGGGAATCTTAAATGATGTACTGTAGGGATTGCTCATGGAATAGCCTAAAGAAGTTTTCCTATTCTTTCAACCCGTCAGTAATTGTTCCTTTTTCATTTTGTTTATTTGTAAACAGTAATTATGTTCAAATGCATATGTTCATTAATGAATCATTGGACGTTTTTGCAAATAAAAACACAAGTGTAAAGAAAAAAGGAAAATAGTTTTCTGTACTTTGAAAGAGATATCTTTGTATTTACTTTGAATAATTATTTTGTACAAAAGAGACAGACATCCTAGTAAGAGGACGGTGTCATGAAAATAAGAAAAATTTATACAAAGAAAGATAGCTATGTGTAATAATCCCATGGGGTTCCCATTCTGCTATAGCCTTCGTATCCCTGAATATCTTGTCTGTTTGTTGCTTCGTCTGAAGATGATTTAATCGATCAGAACTTTGAGTTTGTCAGTGAAAAGGTTGAAGTTGTCCTTAAAGTGATCCGACGAGACATATTCATACGCTTTAATTCCCTAACTTTTACCTGGACTTCCCTTTCGGGTTTTCAGTCCATCGGGAAACCCTTTTTTGCCCAAGTCGCCCTTTCGGGTTTTCAACTTGTCGGGTGTACAGATTTTTTTATTTTATCCCTAATTTTTGCCCGAACCTTTTGGTTCGCCGGGATGCCCTTGTTTTTCCTAGGTGTGTCAACCTAGCGGGTCTCTTATGCGTAGTATCTTATGACTATGTCTGCGTTCGCAGGGTGTGGCAGGTCGTCGCCGTCCATGGTGGTTAAGATCATTGCCCCACCAGAAAAGATGTTCTTGATTACAAATGGTCCTTCGTAGGTAGGAGTCCATTTTCCCCTGGGATCACTTAGTGGCAAGATGATGCTCTTGATCACCAAATCTCCAACTTGATATACCTGGCGTCTGACTTTCTTGTTGAAGGCCTTGATCATTTGTTTTTGATACATCTGACCATGGAAAACAGCAGTAAGTCTTTTTTAATCAATTAATTTCAGTTGATCAAGCCGGGTATGGATCCAATCATCCTTACTCAAACCTGCATCTTTCATGATTCTCAAAGAGGGGATCTGAACCTCAATAGGTAAAACAGCCTCCATGCCATAAACCAAAGAATAGGGATTTTCCCCAGTTGATGTGCGAGCCGTGGTACGGTATCCATGGAGAGAAAATGGTAGCATCTCATGCCAGTCCTTGTAGGTGACTGTCATTTTTTGTATGATCTTTTTAATGTTTTTATTAGCAGCTTCGACTGCACCATTCATCTTTGGCCGATAGGGGGATGAATTATCATGTTGAATCTTGAACTGCTCGCACAAGGAGATGATCATAGTATTGTTAAGGTTCGTACCATTATCAATGATGATCCTTTCTGGGATACCGTATCGGCAAATAAGATTCTGCTTGATGAAGCGAGCAATAACATTCTTAGTAACGGATGCGAAGGAAGCTGCTTCGACCCACTTGGTGAAATAGTCAATGGCCACTAGAATGAAGCGGTGTCCATTGGAGGTTGTAGGCTTGATCTCCCCAATCATATCGATTCCCCACATAGCGAAGGGCCAAGGAGCTGTTAAGACATTTAAAGAAACTGGAGGCACGTGCACCTTGTCTGCATAGATTTGACACTTATGACAGGTCCGAGAATGTTGATAGCGGTCTGCTTCCATGGTAGACCAATAGTATCCTGCCCGTAGAATTTTCTTCGCCATCGTATGCCCACTAGAGTGAGTGCCGAAGGTACCTTCATGCAATTCAGCCATGATCTTTTCAGCTTCAATCTTATCCACACAATGGAGAAGAATAGAATCATGATTACATTTGTACAGGATGCCATTACTTAGGAAGAACTTAGCAGAGAATCTCCTTAGGAACTTTTTATCATTGATTGAAGCTCCTTCTGGATATTCTTGAGCCTCGAGATACCTTTTGACTTCATGAAACCAAGGCTGGTCCACTACTTCTTCAGTATTAATCTCGTGACAGTGTGCTGGTTTGTTCATTCGTTCAATGGTGATCTGGGGAGCCTCGTTATCCCAATTAAGTTTAAACATAGATGACATTGTGGCTAGAGTATCTGCTAGCTGATTTTCTTCTCGCGGGAAGTGCTCGAAGGTAATCTGCTCAAAATGTGGTAGCAATATCAAAACATGTTCTTTGTAAGGGATAAGGTTTGGGTGCTTAGTGTCCCATTCTCCTTTGATCTGATTGATGACCAAAGCTGAATCTCCAAACACAACTAAGGATTTGATTCTCGATTTTATGGAAGCCTTGAGACCAAAGATGCATGCTTCGTATTCTGCCATGTTATTCGTATAATTGAAGCAAAGTCTGGAAGTAAAGGGAGTATGACACCCTTCTAGGGATATAAGTACAGCGCTGATACCATTACCAAGTGCATTGGATGCCCCATCAAAGAACAGGGTCCATCGGGATCCTTGTTCAGGTCCGTCATATGCTCTGATTTCTTCTCAGTTGTCTAATGTCATGATGTCTTCGTCAGGGAATTCAAACTTCATGGACTGATAATCTTCTACAGCTTAATGAGCAAGATGATCAGCTAGCACACTGGCCTTTATAGCTTTTTGGGTAGTGTACTGTATGTCATATTCTGTTAGGATCATCTGCCATCTAGCTATCCTCCCAGACAGAGCGGGCTTCTCAAATATGTACTTTATCAGATCCATCTTAGATATCAGCAAAGTGGTATGAGTCAACATATATTGTCTTAGCCGGCGAGCAGCCCATACCATAGCGCAACAAGTTTTCTCGAGCAGTGAATATCTGGTTTCACAGTCGGTAAACTTTTTGCTCAGGTAGTAAATAGCGTGCTTTTTTCGGCCAGACTCGTCATGCTGCCCCAATACACACCCCATTGAGTTCTCTAAAACGGTCAGATACATGATCAGTGGTCTTCCATCGACTGGTGGCATCAAGACAGGAGGCTCTTGTAAATACTCTTTGATTTTGTCAAAAGCAATTTGACACTCATCATTCCATCTGACTACTTGATCTTTCTTCAACAACTTGAAGATTGGTTCACAAGTAGATGTTAGGTGAGAAATGGATCTGGAAATATAGTTCAGGCGTCCCAAGAATCCTCTGACTTCCTTCTCAGTGTGAGGAGCATGCATTTATTGTATTGCTTTAACCTTGGCAGGATCAACCTCGATGCCTTTGTTGCTGACAATGAAACCTAAGAGTTTACCGAACCGGACTCCGAATGTGCACTAGTTCGAGTTTAACCTTAGTTTGTACTCCTTCAATCTGACAAACAGCTTTTGCAAGTGATCAAGGTGTTCTTCTTCAGTTTGTGATCGGGATATCATGTCATCTACGTAGACCTCTATCTCATAATGTATCATATCATGAAACAAAGCTACCATGGCGTGTTGATAGGTTGCCCCGGCATTCTTCAGTCCGAATGGCATCACTTTGTAGCAGAACATGCCCCACTGTGTGACAAATTTAGTTTTCTCCATGTCCTCAGGTGCCATTTTGATCTGGTTATAGCCTGAGAATCCGTCCATGAAAGAAAATACTTTGTGTTGGGCTGTATTGTCAACCAGGATGTCGATGTGTGGAAGTGGAAAATCATATTTAGGGCTGGCCCTGTTTAAATCTCTATAATCCATGCACATTCTCACTTTGCCGTCCTTTTTAGGCAAGGGAACAATGTTGGCAACCCATTGAGGATAGGAAGTAACAGCCAGAAATCCAGCATTGAATTGTTTCATAACTTCTGCTTTGATCTTCTCTGACATGTCAGGTCTCATACGGCGGACTTTTTGCTTCACCGGTGGACAGTCTTCTCTTGTGGGTAGACGGTGTACCACAATGTCTGTATCGAGTCCTGGCATGTCTTCGTATGACCAGGCAAAGATCTCAACATAATCATGCAACAACTGAATTAGGCGCTCCTTGACACTCGGCTCTAAATTAACACCCACTTTGATTTCCTTTTTATCTTCCTCGGTACCCAAATTGATTGTATCCAACAGCTCCTCATGAGGATGAATAGCTCTTTCCTCTTGTTGTAGTAGTCTGGCCAATTCCCCTGGCACCTCACAATCTTCCTCACCTTCGTATTCGGCTTGGTAGATCAGATCTTCAGAGTCACTGAAGGCTATAGCAGTATCGTTACACATGGGATCCAGAATTGAGGGGTACCTGCATTTGTGAGTGTGGGTGTAGCCATCTTCAAACAATAAAATGTAAAAGAAAGACAATGAGCACAAAAATTTTATATGTGAAAAAGCATCCATGATTCATTGAATGTCATATGAAGATAAAATAAAAACCCTTACAAATGGACCATTGTGCCTCGGGTAAGACACAAGGTTTTTAAAGTGCGAATTGTTCGTGAATATTACAAGTCCAACTGAAATGTAAAAGATAAATTACTGAGAGATGAAAGTTATTGGGACAAAGTCTCTGGCTTCCCAATTGCGAAGTCCTC
This sequence comes from Vicia faba, assembly GCA_948472305.1. Classification (NCBI taxonomy): domain Eukaryota; kingdom Viridiplantae; phylum Streptophyta; class Magnoliopsida; order Fabales; family Fabaceae; genus Vicia; species Vicia faba. The sequence continues at coordinate 1,403,863,203 of OX451736.1, read as the reverse complement.
CGCTGACAGTAGGAAATACCCAATCTTCCAAGCTGACATCCTCTTCATTGTCTTCTATTGCATTGACCCCTTGGTTGCTAATCTTCACAGGTGGCCCCCTAGCACGGGCACGACGCACAGCCTTCTGAGCAGTTGAAGTAAACCCCAAGCCAAACTTGTCTGATTTGTACGGAATTTCTAGAAGCTTCCCCCATATGGTGCATCCACCCTCTTCCACTACTGCCTTTGCATCCTTTAGAGATGACATACGAAGTGGAGGTCTTGTGATCTTAGGAATCGAGGATACCGCCTTGGTTGTTGCTACTTCTGGAGAGACTTCTTCAAAATGTTGGAAATGGGTTTCAATGAACTCGCCATCCAACTTTACATATCGGAAAGAATTCAGATGACTAATCATGTATTCCTCCTCCCCGTGGACAGTTATGATCTTTCCTTGGATCAGGTATTTTAGCATTTGATGCAATATGGAGGTGACGACACCGGCATTGTGGATCTAGGGGCATCCTAACAGACAGGAATAAGAAGGACGGATGTCCATCACATAGAATGTTGAGTTGAAAATCCGAGTTCCCTCCTTTATTGGGATGTCCACCTCCCCGTGAACCATCATCTTTGAACCATCAAATGCTCTCACCACTATGTTACATGGTTTTAAAGTCAGCCCCTCGCAATCCAATTTGTCAAGGGCTTTTTTCGGTAAGACGTTCAAAGATGATCCCGTGTCCACCAAGACATGGGCTACGGTTGTTCCTCTACACTCCACTGAGACATGTAATTCCTCGTTGTGTTTTATCCCTCAGGGTGTCAAGTCAGCATCGGAGAAACCCAAGCCATTATCAGATGTCAAACTGACCACACAGTCCTGGAACTGGTCAGTAGACGTCTCTTGTGGCACATGAGTTGTCTTCAGAAATTTTACTAGAGCTTTCACATGTGCTTTAGAGCACAGCAGCAGAGCTAGCATAGAGATCTTGGAAGGGGTTTGCCTCAACTGTTCAACCACATCATAATCACTCTTTTTATTATCCTCAGGATTTCTTCCATTTCCTTCTTGGATGTTTCGGTAATAGCTAGTGATTGAGCCTTCGTCCAGACAGGCTCTTCTTGAATGGTTTTTCCTTTATTCTCAGCAGTGGAAGTATTGGTAAGGGTAAGGATCGTATTGTCTTTGTCGGTAAGTACGCTTGCAGGTATAATCACTGGTACAGAGGTAATCTTCGGAATGGCCACGAGTCCAAAGGTTGCCTTTGGAGGGGCAATCTCTGGAGAGAAGATTCTACCACTACGGGTAATCTTGCTTGTTTCGGCAATATTACTAATGTCGGAATTGTCCTCTTCGGAGCTCTCTTCTTCGGCAGTCAGTTCATCCTATTTGATACCATGGTGTTATACCCCAAAATTTTCCCTCTCATTTTATCAACATTGCTCATCACAAGGCTCTTGGAACTCAAGATCAAGCTAAGGTTTGTTATGCTCAAGACATCTCCTTGCATTGATGACCTAAATTAGGGTTTGAGTTTTCATAAGTATTTTTGGACCTTCAATGCTCAAGTTGACTTTCATACTTCATGTTGGACTCATCAGTTGGTCCATACCAAGTTTCAAGCCTTGAATCAAATTTTTGCCCAGTCAATTGGACAGTTGACCTAGAAATCAATTGTATTGGGGAAAAGTCAACTGTGGCCAATTTACAGTCAAACCTCATGAATTTTGATCCACATCAACATTATGAACTCATATGAACCATTTGATCAAGTTTGGACCACAAATCCACAAGAAATTTGATCAAATCACCAAAAGGCCAAAATGGTCATTTTTAGGGTTTTGACTGTACAAAGGCAATTTTTGACTGTTTGACCTAGCCAATGGTAAATTAAGCTCAACCATGGGCTCAAGGACTCAATGACATCATCTTGGCTTATTCAACAAGTCCAAAAGATCTCAAATGCATGGGATTGACAAATGAATTTTTCAGTCAACTGATCAAAATTTGACTGTACACTGAAAAGTCAAACTTTGACTTTTTGGTCAAAATCAAGTACCAAGGATCATTTTTCATCAAGATGTGTCAAATTATGAAATTTGTTCATCAAGAAACCCAAAATTGCAAATTAGGGTTTGAAATTGAAAATTTTCATAACTTGGAATTTTTCTAAGTTATGAAATTTTCTTAATTTTTCCTAACTTTGTCCCACATTTTCACCAAGATGCAAATGGATTCAAACAAAACTTAAAACATGAAAGTTGTATTCCTCCACAAAGTATACAACTTTTATTCACAATGTTTTCTCAAAATAAGCTTGGATCTCAAGTTATGATTTTTGGAACAAGGGTCCCTAAAACTTTTAACTTAGAGAAATTTTGCCCTAGTTTAGGCAGGATTTTGACCCATCTTCTTGGACATTTTTCACATAGTTACACTTGGAGTTTCAAGTTGCATTTCAAATATGGATTATAGGGTATGTTAAAAGCTTTCCAAATTGTCCAATAACTCCTCAAACACATTTGTGGTTAGGGAGAATCGAATGCTTGAAGTTGGCAAAAACTCACTTTGTGTCCATGGCAAATACATGTTCATACAAGTTGCATTTTCAAACCAGCATGCTTTGTACTTTTTTGCAGGCCTCTAAACCATTTTACACTCCTTAATTGAATGCAAATACACTGATCTAATGCATTATCTTGTCCATTTGGACATTGCACACAAAACTAATCCCTATTTGGAAAAAGGTACATTTCCATTCTTGAAAAGTTATGCTTTATGTCAAACCATGATCTTTGGAGCATGGGGCCATATCTCTGAAGCCAAATCAAATCCATAAAATTGCAAGTATCAAGAGGATTGTATGCAGCATAATATAGGGCTTGTACAGGCCTATATTAAGAAGTTACACATTCTTGCTTCACAAAGAAGAAAAACTTGCAAAATCCTCCCAACTTGAGAACCAACCATTGTTAGCTTAAACAAACATCACAAACATATTTCACACAACCCTTTGAGCAAGACACACGAGTTCTAGAGTCTCATAACCTCCCATAGCCAAAAATCACTCTTCTTTGGAAAAACAGGGCAGGTGCTGCAACTTGAGTGCTCCAACTCATTTGGCTCGTGCGTTTTGCCCCTTTTTGCTTCAAACACATTCCATTCAACTCACTCAAGCTGTCCCAAACCTCCATTATCAACTCTTACTCCATTTACAGTGTTCGCCATTTTCGTTTCAAGCTTATGCAGGTTGAGTTCTAGGAGCTGATTCAGGGACATTCAAGGCAAGCTAGCTATTGGAAAAGATCAAGTGAAGTTCAGGCAAGCTACCATACACCTCAAAACTTGTTGAGAAGCCCTGCACTGTCCAACTCGAATCCAGCTGAAACAGGTTTTTCATCACTTTCTATCTCTCTATTTAGGAACATTTAGCCTTAGGTTTGTGAATGAAAAATGTAGTATTCAATGCCATGAAGCCATACATATGCCCAGCTTTCATTTATATTAAGTGTGCTAGGAGAATTTCATCCATGAATATGCTGAAAAAGTTAGGTCAGATTTTGGGGCCAGAGAAATTCTCTCTGGTCTTTGAGAGTTAGGATTAATGTTTTATATGGTTAGAATCGTGTTTAAATTCTCTACAAGTTTGATGTTGTGAGTTTTGGCAAAAGATCACGTTTCCTGGATGTTCAAGTTTGTATAACAGGCGCGCGTTTTCAAAAGTCTAGAGGAAGAAGATGAAGTTGCTGGGCTGGGCTTGGCCTGCTTGCTTCTAACACCCCTCTTTTCAGTTTCACGCCCCCTGGCTCAATTGCTTATATTTTTGCATTTTTGAATTTTTGTTTTCTTTTCTGACTTTGATATTTTATTTCCAAATATAATAAATGCCCAAAAAATATTTTTATAATTTTTTACATTTATTTGGTATTTTATTTTGATTTTTCTAACATAAAAACATTTTGAATACTTTCATAATTTATTTGAAAACTTGAAAAATATTTACATTTTTTATTTTTTATTTTTGTTATTTATTTTTATTCATATTAAAAATATTTTCTTGAATATATTTTATACATATTTAATATATTTAATATATATATATATATATATATATATATATATATATATATATATATATATATATATATATATATATATATATACTTTTATTTTATTAATTGTTTATACTAAAAAATACCCTTTTTTAAGTATATTTCATTTTTGTACATATTAATATATTTTTTACATGAATAATATAATATATTATTTTCATAAAGAAATTCGGGTTTACCCCTTTAATAAATAAAATTAATCTTTTTTTTTTAATTTTATTTTATTTCTTTTTACTTTTTTTTCACATTAAAAATACTTTACATACATAAACAAATAAAAACTTCTTTTTGCATAAGACATTTTAATATTTATTTATTTTGTTTATTTAAATATTGTACATTTAAATATTGTTGCATTGTAAATTCAATTTGGATGTAATAGTAACTAAGGTTTATATTTCTTGTCAAATATCTCCCTATTCAAAAATTGTACCTCCATCCCCATAATCATGATGTAATAGCTTAGAATTTAAATTCTCGCGCTTTTACGCTTTCAATTATGCCATAATTGGAGAATTAGGGTTTGTATGCCAAAACCAATCAACAAATAGCTTGACCTAATCAAAGACAAAAATGCATGAAAAATAAACACAATGCACACTTGCACCCCTAGGGTTATAATCCACTTGTTGCCTTCAAAAATGGGTCATGGTATGCATGTTGGGTACTTTGGCAAAACAAAAACAAAACAAAAGATCATAGTCCCTCGATGACGCTATCTTGGTTGCCTAAACAAAAATGATCAAGTCCCTCAAGAAAATTTCCAAAGATACTTGACACAATTGCTATCATGGTCTATACGATGACCCGCGCCTGTCCCGTTTAACATCCTAACACAAGGTTGTTCACCAAATACAATGGTGAAACAAGACTGTTAAAAGGGTTAAAAACATAAGAAAGATCTTTGAGTAAAATAGGGTAGATATCTCTTAGTTACTTGATCAAAAGCTTGCAAAAACATCCTTGCTATTTTCCAACACACTTCACAACACAATTTCAAAACCTAACTTTCAAACATTGAAATCTTTCCAAAAAGACAAAAAACACCTTTGTATACATTCAAAACAAGAATCATTACAAAGGTCGCCACAACAATGGCCTCTTTTCAAAACATCTTTCAAAACCACACACAAAGCACCATTTCAAACAATTGAAAAGCAAAGCAAGTGATCTAAACAAGTAACTAAGAGCCCATGGATAACCATGGATGAAAAGGGTGCTTGCACCTTCCCTTTTCATAATCTACTCCCCGAACCCAAGAAAACATCTCAAAGGTCTTTCCTGTGCTTTTTGACCTTTCCTTAGGATAAAATAAAAAGTCGGTGGCGACTCTTTCTAAACCGAAACATTTGCAAACACAAAACGCAAAACCTCAAGTCAGTTCTCCCACCGTATTACAGAACTGGCGACTCTGCTGGGGAATATTTTAAAGTGGAGTAACCTTAGGGTTTAGATCACCTTTGCATGTTTATCTTGTTTGTTTTTGCTTTACATTTTGGTTCTCTTGTTTGGGCTTGAAATCCTCTACCCGGATTTGGGAAACATTCATAGGTAAATAGCAATACGTTGTGGAAACTGTACGGGGTATACCGACATGGTTGAAGCAATAGCTATATTAGTGCGACATATTTGTGAGTACCGGTAGCCTTTGAGTCAATCAAAGAGAATACGGGGCCGCTGAGTGATGTCATGAAGCACTAATAAACTCTTAGAATCTTACTTGACCATCTTGGCCTTTTTAGAAGTAGTGAGATGACCGGCGTTGGTGCAGTCCGAAGTTGGTAGATACTCGATACTATACTCATTGAGGGTTGTTTTCTTGGAATATTTTGGTCGCCAGTTAAGTGGCTAAACCAAAATAATGAACACAGTAAATAATCCACTGATATTGAGCTCCTTAGAACCTGATTACTATTTATAGGACAGGTTGAGCCAACTAACTTCAAGAGGGTACTTACCTACGAAACCTCATGCAAGCCTGAAACTAGGGTTTTGTGTGACTTGTTTGTACATGTGCTTGTGCATATATCATGAACATCATAAAGCATCATATGCATCCATTAACCATTTCAAGGGTTTGGATCTTCATCTTTGTTCTTGTTTTGTAGGTCATGGAATCTCTTCGCAGGAAAACAATTCAAGTCAACCTTGTGAGAATCCCTCCTCAACTCAAGGAGCTTACTTCCAAGATTCCAGAGAATTCTATTTTCAGTGAAAGACATGGTAGACTTCTCAACTTGGTCAACTCCAACATTGAAGAAGACATGGTGAAAGTTCTCTTCCAGTTCTTTGGCCCCCTACACCACTGTTTCATATTCCCTGATTACCAACTAGTACCTACTTTAGAGGAATTTTCTCAACTCCTGAGAATTCCTATTCTCCATCAACTATCCTACAACGGTACGGAAAAAGAACCAAAGCCTGAAGATGTTGCTCAAGCATTACACTTGCAACCATCTGATATCAAAGGACATTGGGAAACCAGAAGTGGTGTCAAGGGTTTCTTGACAAAGTTTTTGTTTGAGAAGGCACAAGACTGCTGGATTCTCTAGATCTACAAGCTTTTGAGGAGATTGTATCAATTCTCATCTATGGGTTGGTCTTGTTACCAAACCCTAATCAGCTTATAGATGTGAATGTTGTCAAGATTTTCATATCTCGGAATCTTGTGCCTACATTGCTTGGGGACATCCTACACTCATTTTACACATGAACAATGAGGAAAAGAGGTGTTCTCATGTGCTGTACTCCTCTTCTAGCAAGGTGGTTTATTTCTCACCTTCCCCAATCAGTTTTGAAGAATGAGCAGGGTATAAGGTGGTCACAACGGTTGATGACCCTCACACATTCTGATGTTCATTGGTGTTCTCGGTCCAGAGAAAATGTCATCATCATTGATCGTTGTGGAGAATTCCCTAATGTCTCACCACTTGGCATTAGGGGAGGCATTACCTATAACCCCTATTTAGCTCTAAGGCAATTTGGATATGCCCAGAGAGATGGCCCTCATGATATGCTGATTCCTGACTTGGTTTTTGACTTCGACAATGATGCGCAAGGACTTCGACAAAGGTTCATCCGAGCTTGAAGGATGCCCAACAAGGTGGATAGTAAGACACTGGGGCACAAGAATTCCATCCCCCTTGAGCCTTATCTCAAGTGGGTACGAACCCGCGCCCAGAATCTTATGATGCCATACCCTCACATTCTCCCCGTGATCAAAGAGCCTGTTATGGAAGGAGAGGTTCCATACACCCTCCTACATCCTGACATGCCAACATCATTGGAAGAGTTGCAAAAAAGTTGGATCCAACTCAAAGAAGAACAGAATACTTTTGAAGCCAGCTTTTATGCCAGTGAGAAGAAGGTTTTGGAGCTTACCCGCCGACTTCATGAGGAGGAAACTCTCAACACTTACATCACACCAAAGAGGATGCACAATGTCTTTTTACATTAAGAATTTTGTAATATTTTTCCCATGGGGCATTTATGTACTAACAAATCTCTTCTTAATATGACGTGTGCTCTTTTTGTTTGCAACAAATTTGAATTCCTGAATCCTTGAATGCATTACATGAATAACATATCATTCATCATATGCATAAACAGGTCTTCACACCAGGTTTCCTTATCTTTCTGCTGTTTATTTCAGCAAGATGGATTTGGAGCAGACGGTTAAGGATCTGCAAGCACATAATTTGCAATTCCAGCAACTCCTCATGACCTTAGCAAAGGGTCAAGAGGACCTTAAAGCACTGTTGGAGAAAGATAAAGAGAAAAAGAAGAAAAGGCCTGGTGTGGTCATTATGGGAAGAAGGTTTGAAAGCCATGCTAGAAAAGTTCTCGAATTCCCCTCGACGTCTGATGAAGGGGCTGGTAAAGGAAAAGGAGTTGCAATGCCTTCTGAATCTGAAGAGGAAGAAGAAGAGGAGGATGAAGATTACTCTGAACAGCAATATCCCCCGGCGGATGATAAGTTTAAAAATCTTGAGGATCGGTTGGCAGCCATGGAGTTGCAAAGGGTACCTGGTTTAGATTTCAAAGAACTAGGGTTGGTCGTTGGGATCGTCATTCCTCCCAAGTTCAAAGTTCCTACATTTGCCAAGTATGACGGTTTGTCCTGTCCAAAGATGCATTTGAGATCCTACGTCAGAAAAATCCAACCCCACTCATCTGATAAGGATCTTTGGGTCCATTTTTTCCAAGATAGTTTATCAGGCAGACAATTGGACTGGTTCTATCAACTTGAGAGATCTGAGGTTCACAACTGGGAAGACTTAGATGCTGCTTTCTACCGACAATACCAATACAACACTGATTTAGCGCCTACTCGTACTCAACTACAAAGTATGGGTATGGCCTCTAATGAGGGATTTAAGGAATATGCCAAGAAGTGGCGTGATTTGGCTGGAAGGGTGCAACCACCATTGTCAGATAGAGAGCTGGTTGACATGTTTTTGGGGACCCTGTCTGGCCCTTTCTTCAATCATCTAATTGGGAGTTCATCTGTAGGATTCACCGAATTAATTCTGACCGGTGAAAGGGTCGAGGCTGGTATTAAAAGTGGTAAGATTCAGAAAGATTCCTCCACATCCACTGCTATTAAGAAGACCTTCCCAGCTAAGAAGGAAGCTTCTGCTGTTTATTCTCAGAAAAACCAAGGAAGAGCCGAGCGTCGACCAACTGTGGGGGCTGTGATGATCCAAAACTCTTCAACCGATCAACCTCGCAGCAATCAACCAAGATCTAATCAGCAAAGGGTAGAAAGTCCACAACGGCAGTTCACCCGAATCAACATGACACCGGCTCAAGTGCTCCCTCATCTGTTAAATCTGAATCTTACCAATTTGAAAGAAGCGCCGAAGAACCCTAATACCTCTTCTCCTTATTACCACTCCAATGCAAAATGTGCTTACCACTCTGACAGTGTAGGGCATGATACCAACAACTGTTGGGCTCTTAAGAACAAAATCTAAGACTTGATAGACGCCAAGGAGGTAGAATTTGATGCGCCCGAAAAGCCAAATGTGATTCCTGCCCCAATGCCCAAGCACGATCATAATGTTCATGCCATTGTGGAAGATTTTCATGTTACCAATGTTGCTGACCTTTTGACTCTGTTACCAGTGATTAAAATAAATTTGATGAGAGTCGAGATATTCCCAGGCTGTGGAAAAGACTGTTACTTTTGTTTAAACTTGCAAGCTGACTGCCCACTGTTGAAATCAGGCATCCAACGCCTGATGGATACCCAAGAGATACTCTTTCAAAAGACTCTTGTTGATACCATCACTCTTGTTACTCCTGCTACTTTTGTTACTTCAACCAATGACATTGCAATAATAACCATCTCCGACAATCTTCCCAAGACCTGGAAAAGGCCTGTCAAGATTACGCCTGATCCTAAGTTTGTGCCGTTGAAAATCACCATGCTGGGGCCTGTCCCATATGAATCTAACAAGACGATACCATGGAACTACGGAGGAGAAATATTCTATCATGGTATCAAACAGATTGAATCAGTCCAAGAGAATTCTGATGATGAAACCCCTGACATAGGGAATATTGCGGGAACAAGCAAGATAACTCGCAGCGGAAGGATATTCTCTCCGGAGATTGCTCCCCCACGAGCAGTCTTTGGACCCTCGAAAGCTTCTGTGCCTGTTAAGTCATATGTGCAAAGCCCGATAATTGAAGAATTGGATGCTCCCGAAGCTAGACCCGGTGTTGATACTACCGATAAGGGTAAGGGGATACTAGAAGCACTTGTCAGGATAAAGGCTCAGACTGTGGTAATCCTCGAAACCACCCAGAAAGAGATGGAAGAAATCTTAAAAATAATCAAGAAGAGTGACTACAATGTTGTGGAGCAGCTAGGGCAGACCCCTTCCAAAATCTCCATGCTGGCTCTCCTACTATGCTCTGAGGCTCATGATAAGGCCTTAATCAAATTTCTAAAGACGGCACACGTGCCTCAAGAAACTTCGGCTGACCGGTTTCAAGAGTGCGTGGCTAGCCTTACTGCTGATAATGGTCTGGGTTTTTCCGATGTTGATTTGACTCCTAAAGGAAGGAAGCACAATGACGCGCTGCATGTCTCAGTAGAGTGCAGGGGAACTACACTTGCCCATGTCCTGGTGGATACCGGTTCATCTCTGAATGTGCTACCAAAGAAGGCGTTGGATAGATTGGACTGCGAAGGATTAACCCTCAAGCCCAGTAACATCGTTGTTAGAGCCTTCGACGGTTCTAAGAGGATGGTTCACGGAGAAGTGGACATCCCAATCAAAGTGGGTACATAAGTTTTTAACTCTACCTTTTATGTGATGGACATTCGTCCTTCATATTCTTGCTTGTTGGCAAGGCCTTGGATCCATAATGCTGGGGCAGTCACTTCCTCTCTGCACCAAATGCTAAAATATCCAGTTCAGGGAAAGATCATAACGGTTCATGGTGAGGAAGAGTACATGATAAGTCACCTCAACTCGTTCCGCTATGTGGAGTTGGATGGCGAGTTCATAGAAACGCCTTTCCAACATTTTGAAGAGGTTTCTCCTGAGGTCGCAGTTGCGAAGACAATGACAGAGGTGCCTATCGTTTCCAAGCCTGTGTCTAGGATGGCATCCCTCAAGGATGTGGAGGCTGTAATCAAAGAAGGAAGGAGTACAGTGTGGGGGAAACTGCCTGATTTTCCTCATAAGACAGACAAGTTTGGACTAGGGTTTACTGCTGTTGGACAGAAAGCTGTGCGTCGCTCTAGGGCTGGAGGACCACCCGTAAAAATCACTCACCATGGAATTAATGCCTTAGAAGATGTTGATGAAGAAGACAGCTTTGAAGATTGGATCTTTCCGACCGTCGAAGGAGGATTAAGCAACTGGGAAGCGAAGGACTTCGTTCCCATCACTTTCATCGACCAGTAATTTATCTTTGAACAATTTCCTATTTTGGTCTTTAATAATTAAACAATTCGTACACTATTTTCACCTTATGCCTTACCCGGGGCATATAGGTCCATTTGTAAGGGTTTGATTTCTTCATTATCATATGCCATGCTTAATGAATCATTGGATGTTTTCATCTATAAACTGTTGTGTTCATTAACTTTCCTTTTACATTTTTGTTTTGTTTAAGGATGGATATCCCTTACACACACCCACACTCACAAAATGCAGGTATCCATCCACTCTGGATTCCATGGGTGACTATTCTGTTTTAGCCTTCGGTAACTCTGAAGATTTGGTCAATCATGTCGAATATGAAGTAGATGAAGACTGTGAAGTGCCTGGAGAGTTAGCCAGACTTTTGCAGCAAGAAGAGAGGGTTATTCTGCCCCATGAAGAGTTGCTAGAAACCATCAACTTGGGAACAGAGGAAGACAAGAAAGAGGTTAAGGTGGGTGCCAACCTGGAACCAAGTGTCAAAGAGCGCTTAGTGCAGTTGTTGAATGAATATGTTGAAATCTTCGCCTGGTCCTATGAAGACATGTCGGGACTGGATACAGATATTGTGGTTCGCCGTCTCCCTACAAGAGAAGATTGTCCACCGATCAAACAAAAATTCCACCGAATGAGACCCGACATGTCTGAGAAGATCAAAGCTGAGGTAATGAAGCAATTCAATGCTGGCTTTCTGGCTGTTACTTCCTATTCACAATGGGTTGCTAACATTGTGTATGTGCCTAAGAAGGATGGCAAAGTCAGAATGTGTGCGGACTATAGGGACTTAAACAAGGCTAGTCCTAAAGATGATTTTCCGCTACCACACATTGACATTCTGGTTGACAACACAGCTCAACACAAGGTATTTTCCTTCATGGATGGATTCTCGGGATACAACCAGATCAAAATGGCCCCCGAAGACATGGAGAAGACTACTTTTGTTACGCAATGGGGTACCTTCTGCTACAAAGTGATGCCATTCGGACTGAAGAATGTCGGGGCAACCTATCAACGCGCCATGATAGCTTTGTTTCATGACATGATACATCATGAGATTGAAGTCTACGTAGATGACATGATAGCCCGTTCACAGACAGAAGAAGAACACCTTGATCATCTGCAAAAGCTGTTTGTCAGATTGAAGGAGTATAAGCTCATACTGAATCCTAGCAAGTGCACTTTTGGAGTCAGGTCTGGTAAACTTTTGGGATTTATCGTCAGCAACAAAGGCATTGATGTTTATCCTACTAAAGTCAAAGCTATACAAGAAATGCCTGCCCCCCGCACTGAAAAGGAGGTTAGAGGTTTCTTGGGACGCCTAAACTATATTGCAAGGTTCATCTCTCACCTAACATCTACCTGTGAGCCAATCTTCAAGCTGTTGAAGAAAGATCAGGTGGTTGAATGGAACAATGATTGTCAAGTTTCTTTTGATAAGATCAAGGAGTATTTGCTAGAACCTCCTATCTTGATTCCACCCGTCGAAGGAAGGCCGTTAATCATGTATCTGACTGTTTTGGATAACTCAATGGGGTGCGTATTGGGCCAACATGACGAGTCTGGCCGAAAAGAGCATGCCATTTATTACCTTAGCAAAAAGTTTACCGACTGTAAGACTCGCTACTCACTGCTCGAGAAAACTTGCTGCGCTTTGGTATGGGCTGCTCGCCGGCTAAGGCAGTATATGTTGACTCATACCACTTTGTTGATTTCTAAAATGGATCCGATTAAGTATATCTTCGAGAAGCCTGCTTTATCTGGAAGAATCGCTAGATGGAAAATGATCCTGACTGAGTATGATATCCAGTATACTACCCAAAAAGCTATAAAGGGGAGTGTACTAGCTGACCATCTAGCTCATCAAGCCGTCGAAGATTACCAATCTATGAGATTCGACTTCCCTGACGAGGACATCATGACATTGAACATCATTGAAGGTAACGGACCGTATGACGGACCTGAACAAGGATCCCGATGGACCCTGTACTTTGATGGTGCTTCAAATGCACTTGGCAACAGTATCGGTGCGGTACTTATTTCTCCGGAAGGTTGCCATACACCTTTCACTGCCCGACTTTGCTTCAGCTGTACCAACAACATGGCTGAGTATGAAGCTTGTACCTTTGGTCTCAAGGCTGCTATTGACTTGGGAATCAAATCTTTGGTCGTATTTGGGGACTCAGCTTTGGTTATCAGTCAAATCAAAGGAGAGTGGTACACGAAACATCCTAATCTTATCCCATACAAAGAACATGTCCTGACATTGTTGCCTCATTTCGAGCAGATTACCTTTGAGCACTTCCCACGAGAAGAAAATCAGCTAGTTGATGCACTGGCTACAATGTCTTCCATGTTTAAACTCAACTGGGATAATGAGGCTCCTCAAATCACCATCGAGCGGATGGAAGAACCTGCGCACTATCATGAGATTAATACCGAAGAAGTAGTGGAACAACCCTAGTTTCATGAAATCAAAAGGTATCTCCAGACTCGAGAATACCCTGAAGGAGCTTCAGTCAATGACAAAAATTTCTTATGGAGATTTGCTGCCAAGTTCTTCCTGAGCAATGGTATCTTATATAAGTGCAGCCATGATTGTGTTCTACTTCGTTGTGTGGACAAGGTTGAAGCAGAGTTGATCATGACCGAAGTACATAATGGCACCTTTGGCACCCACTTGAGCGGACATACGATGGTTAAGAAGATTCTAAGGGCAGGCTACTACTGGTCTACCATGGAAGCTGATTGTCATCAACATTCCCGTACTTGTCACAAATGCCAAGTTTATGCTGACAAGTTACATATTCCTCTTGTTCCTCTCAATGTTCTAACAGCTCCTTGGCCATTCGCAATGTGGGGAATTGACATGCTTGGAGAGATCAAGCCAACGGCATCCAATGGACATCGTTTCATCCTGGTGGCTATTGATTACTTCACCAAATGGGTCGAAGCAGCTTCCTACGCCTCCGTTACAAAGAATGTGGTTGCCCGCTTCATCAAGAAGAACCTCATATGCCTGTATGGTATCCCCGACAGGATTATCACGGACAACGGTACAAATTTGAACAACACTATGATCACGGCTCTGTGTGAGCAGTTCAAGATTTACCATCACAATTCATCTCCCTATCGGCCAAAGATGAACGGTGTTGTTGAAGCCGCGAACAAAAATATCAAGAAGATCATTCAAAAGATGACAGTCACCTACAAGGACTGGCATGAGATGTTACTGTTTTCTCTGCATAGATATCGTACCACGGCACGTACTTCAACAGGGGAAACCCCCTTTTCTTTGGTATATGGCATGGAAGTTGTTTTACCTATGGAAGTTCAGATTCCTTCCTTAAGGATTATGAAGGATGCTGGTTTGAGTGAAGACGATTGGATTCAGACCCGGCTTGACCAACTTAACTTGATCGACGAAAAGCGACTTACCGCTGTTTGTCATGGTCAGACGTATCAAAAACGGATGATCAAGGCATTTAATAAGAAAGTCAGGCGTCGGGTATATCAAGTCAAAGATCTTGTAATCAAGCGGATCATCTTGCCGCAAAGTGATCCCAGGGGCAAGTGGACTCCTACTTACGAAGGAGCATTTGTGATCAAGAACATCTTTTCTGGTGGGGCAATGATTCTGACCACCATGGACGGTGACGACTTGCCGCACCCTGCGAATGTAGACATAGTCAAAAGATACTACGCATAAAACGACCCGGTAAGTTGAAAACTCGAAAGGGCGACTTGGGCAAAAAATGGGCATCCCGGTGAAACGAAAACCCGAAAGGGCGGTTCAGGCAAAAATTAGGGATAAACAAAAAAATTTGTACACCCGGCAAGTTGAAAACCCGAAAGGGCGACTTGGGCAAAAAAGGGTTTCCCGGTGGATCGAAAACCCGAAAGGGCGGTCCAGGCAAAAGTTAGGGAATTAAAGCGTATGACTATGTCTCGTCGGATCACTTTAAGGACAATCTCTTCACCAACAAGCTCCAAGATTCTGATCTATCCCATCATCAGCGGAAGAAGCAACAAATGGACAAGATACTCAGAGTTGTGAAGGCTATAGCAGAATGGGAACCCCATGGAATTGTTACACATAGCCATCTTTCTTTTGTATAAAATTTTTCTCAATTTTACGACAACATTCTCTTACTAGGATGTTTGTCTCCTTTGTACAAAAAATACTTACAAAAGTTAATACAAAAATACTTCAAAGTGCAGAAAATTGCTTGCCTTTCTTTTCCTTTTACACTTATGTTTTATTTGAAAACGTCCAATGGTTTGTTAAATAGGCATATGCATTTGAATATAATCATTGCTTACAAATAAAACGAATTGAGAAAGGATAATTATTGTTAGGTCAAAGTATAGGAAGACGTCTTTGTGCTATTCCAGAAGGAATCCCATGTAGTATGTCATTCAGGTCCTCAACAAAGCTAAAACCTTGGAGTATATATCCCCGGCGGAATTAAATTTCAAGATCCCCAGCGAAGCCAGTGTGGTCTAAACTTTATTCCCCAGCGGAGTTAAGTTTCAAAATTCCCATCAGAGTTAAGTCTCCAAACTCTCGATCCCCAGTGGAGCCCGAAAACCCTGAAATACATATCCCCAGCGGGAACTAATCAGCTTTCCCCAACTTCCCCAGCAGGTTATCTTAAAAAGTCTAAGAATCAACCAAATGACAGTTGACTTTTTGTCTCATCCCCGACTAGGATGATTCCCCAGTAGTTTGGCATACAACCCAAAGCTCCTGATTTCTCCAGTAGAATAAATACTCTCCCCACAGAATTATTTCCCAACAGAGCGAAGATTCTAAATTTCGGTTTCCCCATTTAAAGCCCCCAGGTTTTAATTCCCCAGTAGAGGTCGTCGGAGTTTTCCTTATTTCCCAGGAAAGTCATCAAGGATTCTCATTCCCCACAGAAGTTGTCAAACCTCTTGTTAAATCCCCACAAGTCACCAAGGATTTTCAATCCCCAGCAGTGGTCCCAGGATTTCTCATTCTCAACCACCAAAGATCTTTAATCCTCAACCAGTCAGCAAGGATTTCTCATCTTCAACAATCAAAGATTTTTGAATCCTCGACATCGGTCAGGAATTTACTTTCTCTGGCAGCAGTCAAAGATTTCATTATCTCCAGTTATCAAGGATTTATTTTCCTCAGCAAGACTGCTATTCAGCTTACATACACATCCATTATATTCATGTATCATAAACATTGATGGAATACATTTTATTGCATCATACATATCATGCAACATAACTTTGTGCTTTAGCTAACATTCTACCCTTTTCAGGATAGGATTAAAAATCTATCGTTAACAACTATTCAGAAATTTTAGATACAGTGTGGATACACCCCAGACATGGCGGTCATTCTATTACTCATTCAGAATTTCGAGTCAAGATACAGTATGAATACACCCCAGACACGGCGGTCATTCTACTACTCATTCAAACTTCAGCAATCCGATACAGACTAGATATACCCCAGATATAGTGGCCATTCTATTTCTCATGCAGATTCAACTATCAACTTCAAGTTCAGATACACTCCAGACACAAAAGTCATTATGTCACTTGTCCAAGATCCCGGTTACCGTACGGATACACTCCAGACACAGAAGTCATTCTGCTAATCATACAGGTCTCAAATTTCAGATACAGTCCAGATATGCTCCAGACACGGTTGCCATTCTGTCACTTATTCAGATCTTATCCCCAGCACATAGATGCTCCATATACAGATGTTTCTCTGTTACCCATTCATAATACAGATACACTCCAGACACGGCAGTCATTCTGATATTCATTCAAGAATAAAATACAGTTACAGCTCGGATACGTTCTAGACACAGACGCCATTCCTTTGCTCATACAAACACAATCTCTAGATACAGCTCAGATACGTTCCAAATACGGATACCATTCTGATGTTCATTCTACTGATTTTCAACAAACAGATTTTGGATGGCATCTCTAAGCCCATCTCCAGAAAGATTCTACCATCTCTAAATGGCATCTTTAAGCCCATTCCCACAGATACATTTTGACGAGTGCGAATTTACGGGCACTCTAGTGTCCAATCCTCTTTTACCTTCGAGTCACGAAAGGAAAACTCGCCAATCTAACTCTTCAGGTTCAAGAAGATTGAACAGGGGCAACTGTTGTACCCCAAAATTTTCCCTCTCATTTTATCAACATTGCTCATCACAAGGCTCTTGGAACTCAAGATCAAGCTAAGGTTTGCTCTGCTCAAGACATCTCCTTGCACTGATGACCTAAATTAGGGTTTGAGTTTGCATAAGGATTTTTGGACCTTCAATGCTCAAGTTGACTTTCATACTTCATGTTTGACTCATCAGTTGGTTCATACCAAGTTTCAAGCCTTGAATCAAATTTTTGCCCAGTCAATTGGACAGTTGACCTAGAAATCAGTTGTATTGGGGAAAAGTCAATTGTGGCTAATTTACAGTCAAACCTCATGAATTTTGATCCACATCAACATTATGAACTCATATGAACCATTTGATCAAGTTTGGACCACAAATCCACAAGAAATTTGATCAAATCACCAAAAGGGCAAAATGGTCATTTTTAGGGTTTTGACTGTATAAAGGCAATTTTTGACTGTTTGACCTAGCCAATGGTAAATTAAGCTCAAACATGGGCTCAAGGACTCAATGGCATCATCTTGACTCATTCAACAAGTCCAAAAGATCTCAAATGCATGGGATTGACAGATGAATTTTTCAGTCAACTGATCAAAATTTGACTGTACACTAAAAAGTCAAACTTTGACTTTTTGGTCAAAATCAAGTACCAAGGATCATTTTTCATCAAGATGTGTTAAATTATGAAACTTTTTCATCAATAAACCCAAAATTGCAAATTAGGGTTTGAAATTGAAAATTTTCATAACTTAGAATTTTTCTAAGTTATGAAATTTTCTTAATTTTTCCTAACTTTGTCCCACATTTTCACCAAGATGCAAATGGATTAGAACAAAACTTACAACATGAAAGTTGTAGTCCTCCACAAAGTTTACAACTTTGATTCACAAAGTTTTCTCAAAAGAAACTTGGATCTCAAGTTATGATTTTTGGAACAAGGGTCCCTAAAACTCTTAACTTAGAGAAATTTTGCCCTAGTTTAGGCAGGATTTTGACCCATCTTTTGGCCATTTTTCACATAGTTCCACTTGGAGTTTCAAGTTGCATTTCAAATATGGATTATAGGGTATGTTATAAGCTTTCCAAATTGTCTAAGAACTCCTCAAACACATTTGTGGTTAGGGAGAATCGAATGCTTGAAGTTGGCAAAAACTCACTTTGTGTCCATGGCAAATACATGTTCATACAAGTTGCATTTTCAAACCAGCATGCTTTGTACTTGTTTGCAGGCCTCTAAAACATTTTACACTCCTTAATTGAATGCAAATCCACTGAGATAATGCATTATCTTGGCCATTTGGACATTACACACAAAACTAATCCCTATTTGGAAAAAGGTACATTTCCATTCTTGAAAAGTTATGCTTTATGTCAAACCATGATCTTTGGAGCACGGGGCCGTATCTCTGAAGCCAAATCAAATCCATAAAATTGAAAGTATCAAGAGGATTATATGCAGCATAATATAGGGCTTGTACAGGCCTATATTAAGAAGTTACACATTCTTGCTTCACAAAGAAGAAAAACTTGCAAAATCCTCCCAACTTGAGAACCAGCCATTGTTAGCTTAAACAAACATCACAAACACATTTCACACAATCCTTTGAGCAAGACACACGAGTGCTAGAGTCTCATAACCTCCCATAGCCCAAAGTCACTCTTCTTTGGCAAAATAAGGCAGGTGCTGCAACTTGAGTGCTCCAACTCATTTGGCTCGTCCGTTTTTCCCCTTTTTGCTTCAAACACATTCCATTCAACTCACTCAAGTTGTACCAAACCTCCATTTCCAAGTGTAACTCCATTTACAGTGTTCACCATTTTCGTTTCAAGCTTATGTAGGTTGAGTTCTAGGAGCTGATTCAGGGACATTCAAGGCAAGCTAGATATTGGAAAAGATCAAGTGAAGTTCAGGCAAGCTACCAGACACCTCAAAACTTGTTGAGAAGCCCTGCATTGTCCAACTCGAATCCAGCTGAAATAGGTTTTTCATCACTTTCTATCTCTCTATTTAGGAACATATAGCCTTAGGTTTGTGAATGAAAAATGTAGTATTCAATGCCATGAAGCCATACATATGCTCAGCTTTTATTTATATTAAGTGTGCTAGGAGAATTTCATCCATGAATATGCTGAAAAAGTTAGGTCAGATTTTGGGGCCAGAGAAATTCTCTATGGTCTTTGAGAGTTAGGATTAATGCTTTATATGGTTAGAATCGTGTTTAAATTCTCTACAAGTTTGATGTTGTGAGTTTTGGCAAAAGATCACGTTTCCAGGATGTTCAAGTTTGTATAACAGGCGCGCGTTTTCAAAAGTCTGGAGGAAGAAGATGAAGTTGCTGGGCTGGGCTTGGCCTGCTTGCTTCTAACACCCCTCTTTTCAGTTTCACACCCCTGGCCCAATTGCTTATATTTTTGCATTTTTGAATTTTTGTTTTCTTTTCTGACTTTGATATTTTATTTCCAAATATAATAAATGCCCAAAAAATATTTTTATAGTTTTTTACATTTATTTGGTATTTTATTTTGATTTTTATAACATAAAAACATTTTGAATACTTTCATAATTTATTTGAAAACTTGAAAAATATTTACATTTTATACTTTTTATTTTTGTTATTTATTTTTATTCATATTAAAAATATTTTCTTGAATATATTTTATTTTTGTACATATTTTATTTTATTTTATACATATTTAATATATTTAATATATATATATATATATATATATATATATATACATACATATATACTTTTATTTTATTAAATACTTAGAATAAAAATATAAAAATATCACATTTTTATTTTTATTGATTGTTTATACTAAAAAATACCCTTTTATAAGTATATTTCATTTTTGTACATATTAATATATTTTTTACATGAATAATATACTATATTATTTTCTTAAAGAAATTAGGGTTTACCCCTTTAATAAATAAAATTAATCTTTTTTTTTATTTCTTTATACTTTTTTTTTCACATTAAAAATACTTTACATACATAAACAAATAAAAACTTCTTTTTGCATAAGACATTTTAATATTTATTTATTTTGTTTATTTAAATATTGTTGCATTGTAAATTCAATTTGGATGTAATAGTAACTAGGGTTTATATTTCTTGTCAAATATCCCCCTATTCAAAAATTGTACCCCCATCCCCATAATCATGATGTAATAGCTTGACCTAATCAAAGACAAAAATGCATGAAAAACAAACACAATGCACACTTGCACCCCTATGGTTACAATCCACTTGTTGCCTTCAAAAATGGGCCATGGTATGCATGTTGGGTACTTTGGTAAAATAAAAACAAAACAAAAGATCATAGTCCCTCGATGACGTTATCTTGGTTGCCTAAACAAAAATGATCAAGTCCCTCAAGAAAATTGCCAAAGATACTTGACACAATTGCTATCATGGTATATACGATGACCCGCGCCTGTCCCGTTTAACATCCTAACACAAGGTTGTTCACCAAATACAACGGTGAAACAACACTGTTAAAAGGGTTAAAAACATAAGAAAGATCTTTGAGTAAAATAGGGTAGATATCTCTTAGTTACTTGATCGAAAGCTTGCAAAAACATCCTTGCTATTTTCCAACACACTTCACAACACAATTTAAAAACCCAACTTTCAAACATTGAAATCTTTCCAAAAAGATAAAAAACACCTTTGTATACATTCAAAACAAGAATCATTACAAAGGTCGCCACAATAATGGCCTCTTTTCAAAACATCTTTCAAAACCACACACAAAGCACCATTTCAAACAATTGAAAAGCACCGTTTCAAACAATTGAAAATGAAAAGCAAGTGATCTAAACAAGTAACTAAGATCCCATGGATAACCATGGATGAAAAGGGTGCTTGCACCTTCCCTTTTCATAATTTACTCCCTGAACCCAAGAAAACATCTCAAAGGTCTTTCCTGTGCTTTTTGACCTTTCCTTAGGATAAAATAAAAAGTCGGTGGCGACTCTTGCTAAACCGAAAAATTTGTGAACACAAAATGCAAAACCTCAAGTCAGTTCTCCCACCGTATCACACATGGTAGTAGATTTCTCCACCATAATTCCATGGTACTGTTTTATCTGATTTGTACGGGACCGGCCCGGGCATTGTAATATTAAGTGAAGTAGTCTTTGAAGCAGGTGTAATCCTAACGGGTCTTTTAGGGGCCCTGGAAGGATTGGCGTAGATGGTTATAATTGAAATGTCTTTAACTGGAACGGGTGAAACAGGAGCATTCTCGAACAAAATTTCTTGGTTATCAATCAGTTGTTGGATACCTTTTTTCAACAGAGGGCAGTCAAATGATGAGGATAGGCAAACATGGCAGTCTTTGTCACAACCTGGGAATATACCAACTTTCAACAGATTCAACTTAATGATCGGGAGCGGAGTCAACAGTTCATCCACGGTAGCAACAAACAAATCTTCTTCAATAGCGTTGGCATTGTGACCATGCTAGGCATTGGAGCAGAAATAACATTTGGTTTCTCAGGCGCTTCAAACTCAACTTCCTTCGCATCTATCAGGTCTTGAATTTTGTTCTTCAGAGCCCAACAGTTGTTAGTGTCGTGCCCTGGACTTTCAGAATGGTATGCGCATCTGGCATTCGGATGGTAATGAGGAGACGCAGTATTGGGATTCTTTGGGGCCTCTTTTAAATTGGCCAGATTCAACTTCAAAAGATGTGGTAGAACCTGAGCTGGAGTCATGTTAATCTTGGTGAATTGTCGGACTGACCTTTCTACCCTTTGCTGGTTATTTCTTGGCTAGTCTGATGTAGGCTTTGGAATCATAATGGCCATCACCATTGGTCGGCGTTCATTTCTTCCCTGATTCCTCTGTGAATAAATAGCAGATACTTCCTTCCTCCCAGTGAAGGGTTTTTTCACAGCTGTAGAGGTAGACGCATCCTTCTGAATCTTCCCACTTCTTATACCAGCTTCCACCCTCTCGCCGGTTAAAATTAATTCAGTAAACCCTGCAGAAGAACTCCCAATCAGATGATTGAAGAAAGGTCCTGATAGAGTTCCCAAGAACATGTCCACCAACTCCCTCTCAGACAGAGGGGGTTTCACACTTCCGGCTAGATCTCTCCATTTTTGCGCGTAATCTTTAAAGCCCTCATTGGAAACCAAAGCCATACTCTAAAACTGAGTACGGGTAGGCGCCAAGTCGGCGTTGTACTGATATTGTTTATAGAAAGTTGCGTCCAAGTCTTCCCAATTGTGGACGTCGGCCCTTTCCAACTGGTAGAACCAATCAAGTTGTGTTCCTGATAAACTATCTTGGAAAAAATGGACCCACAAGTCTTTGTCAGCAGAGTGCGGATGAATCTTCCTGACATACGATCGGAGGTGCATTTTAGGACAAGATACCCCATCATAATTGGCAAATAATGGAACTTTAAACTTTTGAGGGATCACAATTCCTGACACCAGCCCCAACTCTTCGAAATCTAGCCCTGGTACTCTCTGGATTTCCATAGCGCTTAATCGCTCTTCAAGGTGTTTGTATTTGTCATCAGCCGGAGGGTATTGTTGTTCAGAGTAGTCCTCCTCTTCTTCAGAATCTGATGGTACTGCCGTTTCTTTTCCTTTTCTTTCCCCTTCATCAGATGTTGTTGGAAAATCTAAGGTCCTTCTAGCTTATCCCTGAAACCTTATGCCCATGATTACCACACCAGCTGGCTTTTTCTTCTTTTTCTCTCTTTCTTTTTCTAGCAGAGTCTTCAGCTCCTCTTTCCCCTTGGCTAAGGTCATGAGTAATTGTTGAAATTGTGTGTTCTGAGCTTGCGGATCTTTGATCGTTTGTTCGAGATCCATCTTACTGAAATAAACAGTAGAGAGATAAGGAAACTTGTTGCAAAGACCTGTTTATGCTTATGATGAATGATATGTATTCATGCAATGCTTTCAAGGATTAAAAAATTCAAATTTGTTTCAAACTAAAAGAAACACACGTTATATTAATAAGATAGAATTTGAGTACATCAATTCCCCTTGGGCAAAATAATACAAAATTCTAAGGTAAAAAGACATTGTCCATCCTCTTTGGTACAATGTAGGTGTTTAGAGTCTGCTCTTCATGAAGTAGCCAAGTGAGTTCCAAAACCTTCTTCTCGCTTGCGTAGAATTGGGCTTCGAAAGTATCGAGCTCTCCTTTGAGTTGTATCCAATCCCTTTGTAGGTCTTCGAGTGATGTAGGCATGTCAGGATGTAGGATAGTGTATGGAAATTCTCCCTCCTTAACAGGCTCAATAATCACTAGGAGAATGGAAGGATAAGGCATCATAAGACTTTAAGTGCGGGTTCGTACCCACTTGAGGTAAGGCTCAAGAGGGATGGAATTCTTGTGTCCCAAAGTCTTGCTATCCACCTTGTTTAGCATCCTTCAAGCTCGGATGAATCTCTGGCGAAGTCCTTGATCGTCGTTGTCATATTCGAATACCGGGCCTTGAATCAGCATATCATGTGGGTCATCCCTTCGGGTATAACCAAACCGTCTTAGAGCTAAGCACGGGTTGTAGGTAATGCCTCCCATAATGCCAAGTAGAGGGACATTAGGGAATTCCCCACAACGGTCAACAATGATAACATTCTCTTTGGATCGAGAGCACCAATGAATATCCGAATGTTTAAGCGTCATTAACCTTTGTGACCACCTCAAACTTTGCTCATTATTTAAGACTGATTTGGGAAGATGAGAACTAAACCATCTTGCCAGGAGAGGAGTGCAACACATAAGAACACCTCTTTTCCTCATTGTATGAGTGTCAAAAGAGTGTAGGATATCCCCAAGCAAAGTAGGCACCGAGTTGCGAGACATGAAGATTTTGACAGCACTCACATCTATGAGTTGGTCAGGATTAGGGAACAAGACCATCCCATAGATAAGAAGAGATACAATCTCCTCAAAAGCTTGCAAGTCTAGGGAATTCCAACAGCTTTGGGCTTTCTAAAACAGAAACTTTGCCAAGAAGCCTTTGACACCACTTCTAGTTTCCCAATGAGTTGTGACATCAGATGAGCGCAAGTGCAGGGATTGAGCAATCTCTTCTGGCTTTGGATCTCTTTCTGTACCGTTGAAGGGTATTTGATTTATAATAGGGATCCTCAAGAGTTGAGAAAATTCCTCCAAAGTAGGCACAAGCTGATAGTCAGGAAATGTGAAGCAGTGAATCAAATGGTCAAAGAACTGGAAGAGATTTTTCAACATATCCTCCTCTGTGTTGGAGGTGACCAAGTTGAGTAGACGATCATGTCTCTCGATGAATGGATAGTTCTTAGGGATCCTTGAAGCTAGCTCCTTGAGTTGTGGAGGAATTCTTACAAGGTTGATTTGGATAGTTTTCCTGCGAAGTGAATCCATAACCTACAAAACAAGAATAAAGATGAATCTCCAAAATCCTTGAAATGGTTAGTGAATGCATATGATGTTCATGATGTCCATGATGTTATGCACAAGTATGCATATACAAGCAAAGCAAACAATTTCTTAGTTTAGGCTTGCATGGGGTTTCATAGGTAAGTACCCTCTTGAAGTTTAGTTGGCTTAACCTGTCCTAACAATAGTAACCGGGTTCTAAGGAGCTCAATATCACTGGATTGTTTCCTTGGTCATTGTTTCAGCTCAAGCCTCTTTAATGGCGACCGAAATATCCCAAGAAACCAACCCTCAATGAGTGTAGTATCGAGTATCTACCAACTTCGGACTGCACCAAAGCCGGTCATCTCACTACATCCTAAAAGGCCAAGTTGCTCAAGTAAAGATTCTAGAAGTTCATTAGTGCTTTATGACATCACTCAGTGGCCCCGTATTCTCTTTGATTGACTCAAAGGCTACCGGTACCCACAAATATGTCGCACTAACATAGTTATTTCTTAGACCATGTCGGTATACCCCGCACAGTTTCCACAACGTATTGCTATTTACCTATAATGTTTCCCAAATCCTGGTAGAGGATTCAAACCCAAACAAAGAACCATAATGTAAAGCAAACAATTCAAACAAAGAAAGCAAATAAAGGTGATCTAAACCCTAAGGTAACCCCACTTTTATAATCTTCCCCAGAAGAGTCTCCAATTCTGTAATGCGGTGGGAGAACTGACTTGAAGGTTTTGCATTTTATCGCAAATGTTGTTGTTAGCAAGAGTCGCCACCGACTTTTCTTTTATCCAAAAGGAAAGGTGAAAAATCACAGGAAAGACCTTTGAGATGTTTTCTTGAGTTCGGGGGGTAGATTATGAAAAGGGAAGGTGCTAGCACCCTTTTCATCCATGGTTTTCCATGGGCTCTTAGTTACTTGCTTAGATCACTTGCTTTGGTTTGCTTGAAATGGTGTTTGATGTGGCTTTGAAAGTATTTTGTAAAAGAGGCCATTTTTTTAGGCAATCTTTGTAATGATTCTCGTTCGTAAGAATGTATACAAAGATGTTTGTCTTTTGAAAATGTTTTCAATTGTTTGTAAGATGTTTTGAAATGTGTGTGTGTTTCTTTTGAAAATAGCAAGGATTGTTTGAAAGGGAGCAAGTAACTTTGAAGTTGTCTACCTACTCAAATGTCTTTCTTGTGAATTTTCTATTCCTTTGACATTGTTGCCTTACCATTGATTTGGTAAGCAACCCTATCTTTGGATGTAAGCGGGACAGGCGTGGGTCATCGTATAACCATGATAGCAAGGTTGCCAAGTATCTTAGCATTTTTGAGGGACCAAGATCATTTTGTTTAGGCAACTTTTGAATAGCGTCATCGAGGGACTATGATCTTATACTTGTTTTGTTTTGACAAGATACTTCGCATGCGTAACATGGCCATTTTATTTTAGGCAACCAAGTGGGAGAAGCCCTAAGGGTGCTTGTGTGCAAAGTGTATCATTTTCATGCTTTTGTCTTGCATTTAGGGTTTTCTATTTTGCTTTGTTTTTGTTCTTGTCATGTAAACCCTAATTACTAATCATGGTATATAAAGCGATAAATTGTGTAATGTAAATGTACTAAGCTATTACAACAATTTTTATGGGAGGGGGGGAATACAAGCTTGAATGGGGATTTACACAAATATAAAGCTAAATATATTATTACAACCGAATCGAATTTGCGCGAATTAAATAAATATAATACAAATATTTAAAATGCAATGCAATATGTATGTAAAATAAAAGATTTTCTATGTCTTGTTTTTTTGTATGAAAAATATTTAATTTAAACCTAAAAATATAAGGAAAAAATATATTTATTTTTGGAAGGGGATTAAACCCTAGTTTTTATTCAAAGAAAATAATGTTCTACATTATTAACTTGTGTATTTTTAGTATAAAATAATAAATAATATTATGCCTAAATACTAAAAAATTAAATATGTGTAAAAAATAAGTATTTATGAGTATAAAAATGTATAATAAAAATATTAAATATATTTGATTATTTACAAACTTATTAAGAAAATAAATTCCATTCTTTCAAAATAAATCAATTTTTTATGTGAAAAAAATAATTAAAAAAATAAAATAAAAGTGTAAAAATAAAGAAATTATTTTTAGGATTTTTTATCATTTAGAAAAATAAACAAAAGTATTAAATATGAAAATATGAAAAAAATATAAAAAATATAAAATAGTTAGTCAGTGGGTGCAATAGCAAGTCAGGGTTTTTTTTTAGCAAAAACAAAAAGGCCACGCTGTCATAAAAGCCCAGAACTTCATCCCTGTCCTTCGTTCATCTTCTTCGGGTGTTTTCCAGTTCAACATGTATCTTCCTTATGCTTGCATAAAAATGAAAACTCATAACATGAAAAATGTGGCATTTGAGCTCACGATTCCAACCATATAAATTATGTAACGTAACTATCAAAGATCAAAGAGAATTTTGGAATCCCTAAATCGTGACCTAATTTTTTTAGAGATTTCAAGCTTCAAATTCTCTTAGCACAAGTAATATAAATGCAAAGTAATGGTATGTACAGCTTCGTTATGATGAGAACTACATTTTTTCTTCACAAATCGTGGCTTGAAGTTGCCTGTATAAAGAGATAGAGTTTAAGAAAATACCTCCTTCAGCTGGAATCGTGTATGGTAATGTAGGGACTTTAATGGAGGCTTGATGATTGTTTGAGCTTCTTTGAACTTCCCTGAACCTATTCCAATCTTTATCTTGCTCTGAGGATGGCTGGAACTCCCTGACCAAGTCCAACTGCAAGCTTCCAAATTGAAAACGGCAGATGGTGAAACAGAGATTATAGAACCAGGGTGATGGCTTGGATTGACTAGGTATCAAGTGTATAAGATGTTTGAATCAGTTAGACACAAAACGCACGAGCCAAATGAGGGTTGGCTGAGCTTTTTGCAGAAACTGTGTGCTTAGGCAGATTTTTATTGTTTTTGAGTTTGAGATATTTCTAAGTCCAATCCAAGCGTGTAATGCCTTGTACAATTTTTTCATATTAGTATAGAAGTGATACCAAGTCAGCTCTCCACTAGTTGTGCAAGCCTTAGCCCTTTTGCAACTTTTCTTGTACTTGAAGTAAAGTTGACAAGACCAATCCCACATGCTTGTACCAGCTTGCTTTAGGGCTGATATGAATTTGTACCAATTGCTTGATACCTGTATAGTTTTCTTGTATCAAGGGGACAGGTCCAATGCTCCAAGTTGACAAAGTTGTAAAAGTGTGTCTTTATGAAAATGGCAATGAAGCCTTTTTGCCCAAAATGGAATTACAACTTGTGTAAAGTTTCAAAAGCAAGGGTAAAGGCTTTGTCAACTGAGTATGCATTTAATTAAGGATTGTATAGAAATATTAGGACCTGTAAAGCAAGAAAAAATCAGCATAGGTTTGGTTTACAACTTGATTCTATGTGAAAATGGCTTGAACAAAAAGTGAGAAAATGCCAACTTCCTCTCTTCGATTCTCCCTACTCAAAATTGATCTTGGAGAGTTCTTGGACATTTTGGAAAGCTTGAAATGTTCTCTATAATCCATATTTGAAATTAATTTTGAGATACCTCTTGGAACTAGGTGAAAAGTTACCATGAAGTTGGGTCCAAAACCTGCCTAAATTAGGGCAAAATTTCACTAAGTTATTTAGTTCATAAGCATGTATTCACAAATTCATAACTTGAGATCCAAGCATCTTTAGGGAAAAGTTTGTGAAGCAAAGTTGTATATTTAAGGGAGGACTACAACTTTCATGTTGGGAACTTTTCTTGAGTCAAAATGCATCATGGTGAAAAAGTGGTGAAAAGTTGAGAAAAAATAAGAAAAATTTTATACTTAGAAAAATTCTAAGATATGAAAATTTTCAAATTAAAACCCTAATTTTCAAATTTAGTTTTATTGGTCAACAAGTTTCATATTTTGACATATCTTGATGAATTATGACCATTGGCACTTGATTTTGACCAAAAAGTCAAAGTTTGACTTTTCAATGTACAATTGACTTTTGATTAGTTAACTGCAAATTTCATCTGTCAATCCAATGAACTTGAGATCTTTTGAACCATGTAATTAGGTCAATATGATTCCATTGAACCCTTGAAATCATTATTGAACTCAATTGGTCATTTGCTAGGTTAAAAATCAGAAATTGCCCTTTCTTAGTCAAAACCCTAATTTTGACCATTTTGCCCTTTTGATGATTTGATCAAATTTCTTGAGGAGTTGTGATCCAAACTTGATCAAATGGTACATATGAGTCTAAAATGTTGATGTGGATAAAAAATTATGAAGTTTGACTATAAATTGGCCATGGTTGACTTTTTTCCCAATACAGCTGATTTTTAGGTCAATTGTCCAATTGACTGATCAAAAATATGGTTCAAGGCTTGAAACTTAACATGAGCAATCTTAGGGGTCCAAAATGATGTATGAAAGTCACATGAAGCATTGGTGGTCCAAAAATCCTTGTGCAAACTCAAACCCTAATTTTGGGTTATCAGTGCAAGATGAGATGTCTTGAGCTGACCAACCCCTAATCTTGTCTTGAGTCAAAGAAATCTTGTGAGATAAGTCTTGATAAATGAGAGGGAAAATTTTGGGGTACAACAGCTTCCCCTGTTCAATCTTCTTGAACCTGAAGAGTTAGATTGGCGAGCTTTGTCGTTCGTGACTCGAAGGTAAAAGATGATTGGACACTAGAGTGCCCATAAATTTGCACTCGACGAAGTGTAGTTGAGGGAATGGGCTTAAAGATGCCATTTGGAGAGGTGATAGAATCTTGTTAGAGATGGGCTTGTAGATGCCATCCAGGAATGTTTGTTGAATTGTAAGTCGTAAATCAGAAGAATAAGTATCAGAATGGTGTCCGCGTCTGGAACGTATCTGAGTTGTTTCTTGAACTTGCAATCTGAATGAGAAATGGAATAGCGTCCGTGTCTGGAGCGTATCCGAAATTTGGAAATCTGAATGAGAAACAGAATAGCATCTGTGTCTGGAGCGTATCCGAACTTTGGAAATCTGAACGAGAAACAGAATAGTATTCGTGTCTGGAGCGTATCCGAACTTTGGAAATCTGAATGACAAACAGAATAGCATCTATTTCTGGAGCGTATCCGAACTTTGGAAATCTGAATGAGTATCAGGATGGCATCCGTATCTGGAGCGTATCTGAACTGTATCATGACCTTGAAAATTGAACAAGTGTCAGGATGGCATCTGTGTCTGGAGCGTATCTGAACTGTATCTGAATGTTGAAGTCTGAATAAGTAACAGAATGGCATCCGTGCCTAGAGCGTATCTAAACTGTATCATGAATTTGAAAACTGAATGAGTATCAGGATGGCATCCGTGTCTGGAGCGTATCTGAACTGTATCTGAATGTTAAAGTCTGAATAAGTAACAGAATGGCATCCATTCTTGGAGCGTATCTGAACTGTATCATGAATTTGAAAACTGAATGAGTATCAGGATGGCATCCGTGTCTGGAGCATATCTGAACTGTATCTGAATGTTAAAGTCTGAATCAGTAACAGAATGGCATCCGTGCCTGGAGCGTATCTGAACTGTATCATGAATTTGAAAACTGAATGAGTATCAGGATGGCATCCATGTCTGGAGCGTATCTGAACTGTATCTGAAAGCTGAATCTGAATGAATAATAGAATGGCTTCCATGTCTGGAGCGTATCTAAACTGTATCTGGAAAATGAATCTGAATGAGCGACAGAATGGCCACCGTGTCTGGAGCGTATCTGAACTGTATCTTGAATTTGAGGTCTGAATGAGTAGCAGAATGGCTTCCGTGCCTGGAGCGTATCTATACGGTATCTGAAGTTGAGGTCTGAATGAGTAACTGAATGGCTTCCGTGTCTGGAGCGTATTTGTACCGTATCTGACAGTTGTCTTTGAATGAGTATCAGGATGGCATCCGTATCTAGTGGGTATCTGAACTGTATCTGAAAGTTGTCTTTGAATGAGTATCAGGATGGCATCCGTGTCTGGTGCGTATCTGAACTGTATCATGATCGCATATTGTTAATGGTAGCTTGTTAATCTTATCCTGAAAAAGGTAAAATGTTAGTTGAAACACAAAGTTATGTTGCATGAAATGTGTGATGCAATATATGTGTTTTATCAATGTTTATGATATGTGGATGTAATGTATGCGCATGTAAGCTGATTTGCTGTATTGCGGAGGAAAATAAATCCTTGACTGTTGCTGAGGATATGTGGATTCTTCATGTCTTGAAGTTGAAGTATTGACAAAATCCTATTGTGAGAGCAATGACGTATACTGCTTGAGTAATCTGCTTGGGGAATCCAGAGAATTTTGATGACTTCTACTAGGGATTAATAATGGGACTCCTCGTTCTGTTGGGGAACAACGAAAACTCTATGGGAAAAAGCTTATTCCTGTTTGGAAAAAGTTCAGGAGTTTCGGTCGTCTGCCACTCTACTGGGGAATTAACCTAGGTTAAGGAGAAATCGAAGTTAGCTGTTATTCGGTTGATTTTCAGGCTTTAAGACAAACTTGCTGGGGAACTTGGAGAAGCTGGATGGTTTCCACCAGGGATTAATAGTTTGAAGTTTCAACTCCGCTGGGAATCTTAATGATGTACTGTAGGGATTGCTCATGGAATATCCTAAAGACGTTTTCCTATTCTTTCAACCTGTCCGTAATTATTCCTTTTTCATTTTGTTTATTTGTAAACAGTAATTATGTTCAAATGCATATGCTCATTAATGAATCATTGGACGTTTTTGCAAATAAAAACACAAGTGTAAAGAAAAAAGGCAAATAGTTTTCTGTACTTTGAAAGAGATATCTTTGTATTTACTTTGAATAAGTATTTTGTACAAAAGAGACAGACACCCTAGTAAGAGGACGGTGTCATGAAAATAAGAAAAATTTATACAAATAAAGATAGCTATGTGTAATAATCCCATGGGGTTCCCATTATACTATAGCCTCCGTATCCCTGAATATCTTGTCTGTTCATTTCTTCGTCCGAAGATGATTGAGTTCAGTTGTAAGTCTTTCATGATTCTCAAAGAGGGGATCTGAACCTCAATAGGTAAAACAGCCTCCATGCCATAAACCAAAGAATATGGTGTTTCCCCAGTTGATGTGCGAGCCGTGGTACGGTATCCATGGAGAGCAAACGGTAGCATCTCATGCCAGTACTTGTAGGTGACTGTCATTTTTTGTATGATCTTTTTAATATTTTTATTAGCAGCTTCGACTACATCGTTCATCTTTGGCCGATAGGGGGATGAATTGTGATGTTGAATCTTGAACTGCTCATACAACGCGGTGATCATAGTATTGTTAAGGTTCATACCGTTAACAGTGATGATCCTTTCTAGGATACCGTACCGGCAAATAAGATTCTTCTTGATGAAGCGGACAATAACATTCTTAGTAACGGATGTGAAGAAAGCTGCTTCGACCCATTTGGTGAAATAGTCAATGGCCACTAGAATGAAGCGGTGTCCATTGGAGGCTGTAGGCTTGATCTCCCTGTTGTACCCCAAAATTTGCCCTCCCATATTCTTCAAGATTTGTCAAGATCAATCTCCAAATGGTTCAAAATCCCTCAAGGGTTGCACAGTCCAATTGCCTCCTAACACAGTCAAAATTAGGGTTTTGGTTCTGGCAAAGAAATTGAGGTTTTCAAGGGTCCAATCAAGTCCCATATGCCTATATACATTGTCAAGCATCCATATGTAAAGTTTCAAGACTCACAGCATCAAGTTGCACAGTCAAAAGCCCTAATTGCTCCACAGTCAACTGCAGGGGCAAAATGGTCATTTGACAGTCAAAATTCAAAATTTTTGGTCAACATCTTATTTTGAAGCCACAATCATCATTTTATCAATTCTTGATCATGATTCCACAAGCATGGCTCAAAAAGTCTCAAGATGCAAAAGTTTCTATTTTTGGACAGTTGAAAAGTCAACTGCAAATTGACCAAGGCATAACTTCTTCATGGTTTATCAGAAAAATCCTATCCAATGCTCATTTTGAAGAGGATGAAATTTCCTACAACTCATCTTCACACTCCAAGTCCAAGAAATGCTCTCACAAAAAGTTATCAATTTCAACATTATAGGTCATTTTCAAAAGTCAACAAAAAGGCACTTTAAGTCAAAGACCATAACTTGAGATTGGTAAATCAAAATGACATGGGACCAAAGACATTGGTTAGAGGACTTCAAGACCTTTCCAAAAAGTCCAAGAACATGTTCATGGATTCAAAATTGAGCAAGATATGCATTAGAGAAGTTGGGAAATATTTGGGAACTTTCAAAAGTCAACTTTGCCTAAAACACTTCATTTTTGCTAATGGGCCTCAAATTCTTTCTTGAATCATTACCCAAGGCCTATGCACGACCCATTGAGATTAATTTGGTATATTTTGTTATTTTTAATTAATTAATTGAATTTATATTAACATTAATTCATTTAATTGGTTTTAATTATAGGAAAATTCAAAGATATGCTTTTTAGATCTTTTTGTGCAGCAAATATGACTAGGGCAAGCTGGCAACTCGTTTCTCAATCAACAAGGAAAAATATCCATGATTGGCAAAGTTTCATGAAAGAAAAGATTGAAAAAAGATATGATTGGCAATCACACATTCAAGTCATAATGCCATGGACTTTTGGGCTTATTTTTTACCTAAATTCATTCACATACATATGCTGAGTGAAACCCTAAAGCTGGACACACGAAAAAGCTGCTAAAAACTCCATAGCCAATTTGCAAAAACTCAAGAAAATTGTGAAACTGAAATCCTATTTGCAGGTGGATTCAAGGCCTAAAAGTGATTCAAACATATTGTCTGAGTCTCCAGGAAGCTATTACTATCAAGAACAAGCTCTCATACCCAAGGAAATGGTAAAACAGAGTCACGGTTTTAACAAATATGTCCATAATCGAAATCTAATTTCTATGCATCATTGCTATGTTTTGATTATTGATTTATGTTGCTGACATCTTCCTGAAGCTTTTGGTGTGGATTAATTGAGTTATAGCATCCTGTATCAAAATCTACCATGAACAAACGCTAGGGTTTCAGAGTTTCCATATTGGGGGTTTTCATATGCTGTAAAATTAAGCCTCAAAACCTGTATGGACAAATTCGTCAGACCAAGACGAATTCATTGAGACCCTCGCGCTTTTTTTATATGATCCATAGCCCTAATCGCTATTATTGGGACTTGTGTTTGGTGGGGGTTTAAAACCCCCGCTATCTTGTTTATAGTTGCAGGTGAAACGAAGAAGACAGCATGCGTGGCAACATGTGGTTGGGGCATTCAAATCCACGCGCGCGTTTTCTGAATTCCAGCATAATTATTACTTTACATATATTACTTTTGTTGATTATTATACTTACAAAAGCGCTTCATGGTTCAGATGGTGGAGGACGTGTCTTGCAAGCATTGGGACCTGGGTTCGATTCCCAGGTCCCCCATATATTCTTCATATTTTTCTTAATGCTTTCAGGTACAGCGCTTCTCAAACGTTCCACCATATGTACCCACGCCTAGGCTTGCCAAGTGGCCTTGATGAGCAATCTGAAGGCCAGGAGATGGAATCCATGGTGCACTCCAGTCAACCAGCACGTACACAATCAGGAAAGTCAACCAGGCTTTGTCTTAATGGGCCTGAATTGCTTCACAAAAACCCCCACTTTGGGCCAGACACCCCCTTGGTTTGCATAATTTTATTTTCTTTTCCTTTTAATTCTTTAATTGTTTTAATTATTATTATTAATTCACTAAATTAATTTTTTACAATAAATCCAGAAATTAAAAATTGTAAAAATATATTTAATTATTTATTAATTTCACCATTAACCTATTTTTTGTAAATAAATAACTAACAATTAACTTAGTTAATTTAGGTTTAAAATTTAATCTTTTTTCTTAATAAATAAAAATTATATAGAATTAGGTTTTGACACTTTTAATCTTTTTATTAATTATTATTATCATTATTGATTACTACTATTTTTGTACATAAACATGTAAATTAATTAATTAGCTTAAATTAGGTTAACTTTAATATTTTCATTAATAAGTAAAATAAACTTAGATCTAGGGTTTCCTTTTAATTTTAATTTTCTTTATTTTCATTAAATACAAAAAAACACAAAAAACACTTTCTTTTCTTTAATTAAATAATTAATTAGGTTTTAATTTAATTTAATTTCAAGCAAAGGGTCA
The DNA here is from genome assembly GCA_948472305.1 of Vicia faba. Classification (NCBI taxonomy): domain Eukaryota; kingdom Viridiplantae; phylum Streptophyta; class Magnoliopsida; order Fabales; family Fabaceae; genus Vicia; species Vicia faba. Next base: position 1,403,828,316 of record OX451736.1, on the reverse strand, counting down.
AAACCCTCGGACGTCCAGTTTAATTTATTCGCGCGTTATTTCTATTGGATTATTATGTAACTGTTCAAGGATGTAATAGTAATTAGGTTTATTTTTTTTACTTTCCGCATCTTTATCAAAAACGGGTCTTTGTATTTTAGCGATGTATAGACACGCGCCTTGTAATAGCGTAGCTTTTACCTTTCCGTATTTTACTTTCCGCACTCCTAACTGCTAAATTTCATGAAAGAATGTATGGTAATTAAAAACAACGCGTAGCTCACAATGCCATGATCCAAGATAAATGTTAACATGAAAACAACACGCAAACGCACACACCACTTCTAGGGTACGCTTCACTCGTTGCCTCGAAACGTGGTCGTCAAGTATAGGACGTTTTAGCGGTCGCTCTTATGTCCAAGATCCAGTTGCCTCGAAACAGTTGCCTCGAAACGTTTGCCTCGGATTAAAAAGGATCTAGGATATTAGGGTTACTTCTAAGGTGTCCTACTATTGCTTCGGTGACCACACTGTCCCTAAAATCGAATTGACCCGAACACCCCCAACGGTGGTGCTCCCTACCTCTCAATGGTGGGATGGCACTACCTTAAGGACTTTTACACAGCCTAATTCCTTAGGGTAGGTAGATGACTCATGGGTACTTGCTCTCTTCAAAAACAAATCAAAAATCTTTTCACACTGACACTTTCAAAAGCTTTCAAAACAAATTTTTCAAACACTCTTGAGGACAGATACAAGAGTCATTCAGAAATATTTCAATGAAACTTTTTTCAAACCCACTCACATTTTGAAAAGCAAACATTTTGAAAACATAAGAGCAAGTACCTAAGAGCCCATGGATAACCATGGATAGAAAGGGTGCTAACACCTTCCCTTTCTATAAATCTACCTCCCGAACCGAGAAACGTTCTCATAAGGAATTTTGCTGTGCTTTTGTCCTATCCATGTTGGAAAAAATAAAAGACGGTGGCGGCTCTTGCTTACCGCGAAATTTCGCGAACAAGCTTTAAACAGTCAGTTCTATTTCCACCGATCACAGAACTGGCGACTCTGCTGGGGATACTTTAAAGTGAGGTGTACCTTAGGATAGATCATACTTATGTTTTCAATTGCCTGATTTGTGTGCTTTAATATTATTGGGCCTGTCTTGGGAGTTCTATAGATCCTAACCCGGATCTGGGGGATACCTCTTAGAAAGTAGCAACAAGACTGTGAGGGAACTGTGCGGGGTATACCGACACGGTTGAAGAAGCCTGCTACGTTGATGTGGCACTTTGGTGAGTACCGGTAACCCTTGAGTCAAGTCAAGGAGAGTACGGGGCCGCCGCGTGGTGTTGTGAAGCATCAACTGACCTTAGGAACCTTACTTGACCATCCTGGCCTCTTTAGGGTAGTGAGATAACTGACTTTGGTGCAGTCCGAAGTTGGTTGATACTCGATACTACACTCATTGAGGGTTGTTTTCTTGGAATATTTTGATCGCCAGTTCAGTGGCTAAATCGAAACAATGAACACATAAAACAATCCAATGATATTGAGATCCTTAGAACCCGGTTACTTTTGATAGGACAGGTTTTGAGCCCACCAACTTCAAGAGGGTAATACCTAGACCCCATGCTGGCCTAAACTCTAAGGGCTGTCTTGTGTGACTTGTGTGCCTTACCATGTTTGCTTTTTGTGGATACTTGTGGCGTGTTTTTATCATAATATCATAACATCATACAGCATCATACGCATCCACTAATCACTTCAGGGGTTCGAATCTTCATCTTTGTTTTTGTTCTGTAGGACATGGAAACTATCCGCAGAAAGACAATTCAGATCAACCTTGTAAGGGTCCCTCCTCAGCTTAAGGAACTTACATCCAGGATTCCCGAGAGCTCTTCATTCAGTGAAAGGCATGGAAGACTCATCAGCTTGGTCAACACCAACATTGAGGAAGATATGATAAAGGTCATCTTCCAGTTCTTTGACCCGTTGCACCACTGCTTTACTTTCCCGGATTATCAACTGGTGCCTACCTTGGAAGAGTTTTCCCAGCTTCTGAAGATCCCTATCCTTAGTCAACTACCCTACAACGGTACGGAAAGGGAACCCAAACTTGAAGAGGTTGCTAAAGCATTACGCCTACAACCATATGACATCAAGGGACATTGGGAAGTTAGAAGTGGTATCAAAGGATTCTTGGCAAAGTTTCTGTTTGAGAAGGCCCAAGAATCTTGGAATTCCCTTGACCTACAAGCTCTTAAAGAAGTTGTGGCACTCCTTGTCTATGGGTTGGTGTTGTTCCCGAATCCAGATCAGCTTATAGATATTAATGCTGTCAAGATCTTCATGTCCAGGAATCCTATACCTACGTTGCTCGGGGATATCCTTCACTCATGTTATACTCGAACCATGAGAAAAAGAGGTGTTCTTATGTGCTGCACTCCTCTCCTGGCAAGGTGGTTTATTTCGCACCTTCCACAATCAGTTTTGAAGAACGAGCGGGGTTTGAGATGGTCACAACGATTGATGACGCTTACACATGCTGATATACATTGGTGTTCTCGGTCCAGAGAAGACGTCACTATCATTGATCGTTGCGGGGAGTTTCCTAATGTTCCTTTACTTGGAATCAGAGGAGGTATTACTTACAACCCGTGTCTGGCTTTGAGACAGTTCGGATATGCTCGGAGGGATGGCCCTCATGATATGTTGATTCCTGACATAGTTTTTGACTTCGACAACGATGCACAAAGACTTCTCCAGAGATTTATCAGAGCTTGGAGGATGCCCAACAGGGTAGATAGCAAGACACTGGGGCACAAGAACTCCATTCCCCTGGAGCCTTATCTCAAATGGGTACGAGCCCGCTCCCAGAAGCTGGTGATGCCATATCCTCATGTTCTCCCTGTGATCAAAGAGCCTGTTTTGGAAGGAGAAGTCCCGTACACCATTCAACATCCTGACAAGCCTACATCCTGGGAAGAAATGCAGAAAAGCTGGATCTAGATTAAGGAAGAACGGAATTCTCTTGAAGCCAGTCTACATGCCAGTGAGAAGAAGGTCTTGGAGCTCACCCGCCTACTGCACGAGGAAAAGACTCTCAACACTTACATAGCTCCAAAGAGGATGCGCAGTGTCTTTTGGGACTAATTTATGTTATAATGTTTTGCCCATGAGGCCTTGATGTACTGAACAATTATTTCTTAATGATAACGTGTGTTCCTTTTGTCTACAACAAATTTGAACTTTCGAACCCTTGAATGCATTGCATAAACAGCATATCATGCATCATGTGCATAGCAGGTACTCTTTTTTACAGGTTGCTTAATCTTCTTCGTTGTTTATTTCAGCTCGTCTCACCATGAATCCTGAATCATCTACTGAGCAATCCATCAAGGCCCTCCAGGCCCAAAACGCCCAGTTCCAAGAGCTGATCATGAGTTTAGCCCAAGGTCAAGAGGAATTGAAGGCTCTGCTGGTCAAGAAGAAGAAGAAGAGAACTGTACTATTCAACACTGGCCGGAGGTTTGGCAACACACTGCAAAATGAAGCTGACCAAGCTGGTTCTTCTGTAGGTAAAGGCAGTCCCCAAGGGGGAAGGGTTCCTAGTCCTGTGGTCTCTGACAACGAGACTGATTTCAATGAAGAGCAGTACCCTCCCGCTGAAGACAGGTACAAGCAGTTAGAGGATCGTCTGAATGCCATGGAAATTCAACAAGTGCCTGGGTTGGATTTTGGAGACCTGGGTCTATCTTCTGGTGTGGTGATCCCACACAAGTTCAAAGCACCATCTTTCGCAAAGTATGACGGGGCGTCCTGCCCTAAGCTACATCTCAGATCTTATGCGCGGAAGATCCAACCATACACTGTGGACAAGAACTTATGGATCCATTTCTTCCAGGAGAGTCTTTCAGGGACTCATCTCGAATGGTTCTATCAGCTGGATGGAACCAAGGTTCGTAACTGGGAGGACTTGGCTACTGCTTTTTACAAGCAGTATCAGTACAATGCCGACCTCGCTCCTACACGTACCCAACTCCAGGGTATGTCGCTAGGATCGGGAGAAGGTTTTAAAGAGTACGCGCAGAAGTGGAGGGACCTGGCTGGCAGGGTGCAGCCACCGTTAAACGACCGTGAACTCGTGGACATGTTCTTGGGGACCCTATCCGGGCCGTTCTTCAACCACCTGATCGGTAATTCTTCTGCAGGTTTCACAGACCTCATTCTGACTGGTGAAAGGATAGAAGCTGGGATGAAATCAGGGAAGATACAGAAAGGTGCGTCCTCAAGTTCTGAGAAGAAGCCTTTCAAGAAGGAAGCCAGTGCTGTGTATGGGCCCAGAAGGCAAAATAAACCGGAACGCCGCCAAGCTGTCAACGCGGTGGTAATTGCAAAGCCTGCTGTCGCTCCTCGGCAACCTAACCAACCAAGGGGTGAGAGACCCAGAAGAGAATATACTCGGCTTAGTATGACCTTGTCGCAGATCTTGCCACAGCTGCTATCGACCAACTTGGTAATCGTCAGAGAAGCTCCGAAGGTGGTAAACACAACCTCTCCGAAGTATAATCCCAACGCCCGCTGTGCTTATCACTCTGATAGCCTGGGGCATTCTACTGATGATTGCTGGGCCCTGAGGAATAAGGTTCAGGACCTTATCGATGCCAAGGAAATACAGTTTGAGGCGCCCGAAAGGCCCAATGTTGTGACTGCTCCCATGCCCCAGCATGGAGTAAATGCTATTGAGGAAGACCTGTATGTAACCTTTGTGGATGATATTGTGACCCCGTTGTTGTCCGTAAAAAGGAACCTGTTGCTGGCCGGTTTATTTCCGGGTTGTGGCAAGGGTTGCCTTCTATGTGATGTTTCTCCTGCTGGTTGTCCGTTGCTGAAGTCAGGCGTCCAAAACCTGACGGATAGCAAAGAGATCTTGTTCAAGAAGACTGTCGTCCCTATTGTTCCTACTGAAGAAGTATATGTTGTCACCATCTTCAATAATCCTACCAAGGCTCCCCCGAGGAAGCCCGTCAAAATCATGTCTGTTGCACCCATCATCATTACTGTTCCGAGGCCCCTCCCTTATAAATCTGACAAGGCTGTCCCATGGCACTATGGGGCAGATGTGTATGTGCTTGGAGTAAAGCAGGAGTTCAATGCTAATACCGGTATCAGTAACATCACCGGTCCCGCTAAAGTTACTCGCATTGGCAGGCTCTTCTCGCCTGACATTGCGCCACCAGTCATCCGAAGACCTCTTATCATCACACCTACAAGTGTGCCTGTTTCCCCTCCTGACCAAGTTTCTACCCCTGCTGCCGAGTCATCTGACACTCGAGGCAAAGGGATTGCTGATGGGCCTGCCCAGATGGAGGCACCTAAGACTGTTAATGTTGAAGCCTCCCAGCAAGAGATGGAGGAAATTCTCAAGATTATCAAGACGATTGATTTTAACGTCATTGAACAGCTGGGGCACACCCCCTCTAAGTTCTCTATGCTATCACTGTTGTTGTGCTCAGAGGCCCATGCCAAGGCCCTGATTTCCTTCCTAAAAACGGCCCATGTGCCACAAGAGACGTCGGCTGATCAATTTACTGATTGTGTGGCCAACTTGACCGCTGACAATGGGTTCGGTTTCTCTGATGCTGATCTGACCGCCAAGGGAAAGAACCACAACGATGCCCTGCATGTCTCCATTGAATGCAGGGGCACTACTCTCGCCCACGTGTTGGTAGACACCGGTTCTTCACTGAACGTACGGCCCAAGAAGGCCTTAGACAGGTTGGATTGTGAGGGTCTGGAGTTGAAGCCTTGTAACATCGTTGTCCGAGCCTTTGACGGGTCAAAGAGGATGGTACATGGTGAAGTGGATATTCCAATCCGGGTTGGTTCTCAAGTCTTTGATTCAAAGTTCTATGTGATGGACATTCGTCCATCCTATTCTTATTTGCTGGGTCGTCCTTGGATCCACAAGGCTGGGGCTGTGACCTCCACTCTACACCAAAAGCTTAAATACCTTGTCAGAGGGAAGATTGTTACAGTGCAGGGGGAGGAAGAATACATGGTTAGTCATCTGAATTCGTTCTGGTATATAGAGATGGACGGGGAGTTCATTGAGACCCCCTTTCAACATTTTGAATAGGTGCCTCCAACGTTGGCGTCAGCGAAGACAGTGATTGAAGAAGACTCTCCTTTGAAGATGGCTTCCTTGAAGGACGCCCGGGCTGTGATTGAAAAAGGTGAATGTGCAAACTGGGGTAGGCTCCCTGATTTTACTCCAAAGACTGACAAGTTTGGGCTGGGTTTCACTGTAGAGGCTCAGAGGGTTGTACGCAAAGCAAGGATCGGAAGACCTCCCATGTTCATCACCAATCCGGGAGTGAATGCTATTGAAGGCGATGCAGAGGAATCTGAGTTTGATAGCTGGATTTACCCGACGACCGACGGTGGACTGAACAACTGGACTGCAAAAGGCTACATACCTGTTACTTTTGTTACTCAGTAATGAATTCCTTTGTTTTTAAATTTGTAATGAACAATAATTTGAAACTTTATGGCCCGGTGTCTTACCCGGGGCACCGTGGCTTCATTTGTGAGGGCTTATTACTTGTCATTTCCATATATCATGAATGAAAACATTGGACGTTTTTCACATTTCAAATCTTGCGCTCCCTTTCTTTCTTTCTTTATATATTGCAAAACAGCTATATTTACACACACTCACCTATACAGGTTTCAATCCACTTTGAATCTCACTGGTAACGACTCTGCTACTGCCAGTTATGACTTCGAAAATCCGATCAACTTAGCCGAAGACGAAGGTGAAGATGATTGCGAAGTGCCTGGCGAGCTTGCAAGACTGTTACTCCAGGAAGAGAGGGCCATTCAGCCACACGAAGAGCCAGTGGAAACGATAAATCTGGGTACTGAGACAGATAGAAAGGAAGTTAAGATTGGTGCAAATCTAGAGCTCAGTGTAAAACAGCGGTTGATTCAGATGTTGCATGATTATATGGAAATCTTTGTCTGGTCTTACGAAGACATGCCAGGGTTGGATACTGACATTGTGGTTCATCACCTACCTACCAAGGAAGACTTCCCCCCGGTTAAACAAAAGGTCCGCCGCATGCGTCCAGAGATGTCTGAGAAGATCAAAGCTGAGGTTATGAAACAATTTGACGCCGGTTTTCTTGCAGTAACTTCTTACCCTCAGTGGGTTGCCAACATGGTGCCGGTGCCGAAAAAAGATGGTAAGGTCCGAATGTGTGTTGACTACAGGGATCTGAATAGGGCGAGCCCCAAAGATGACTTCCCCCTGCCTCACATCGACGTTCTGGTTGACAATACTGCTCAGCACAAGGTGTTCTCCTTCATGGATGGTTTTTCAGGTTATAATCAGATCAAGATGGCTCCTGAAGATATGGAAAAGACTACCTTTGTTACTCAGTGGGGCACCTTCTACTACAAGGTCATGCCTTTTGGGTTGAAAAATGTTGGGGCAACCTACCAACGTGCCATGGTTGCTTTGTTTCATGACATGATCCATCATGAGATTGAAGTGTACGTAGATGATATGATTGCAAGGTCCCAAACTGAGGAGGAACACCTTGACCATCTACAGAAGCTGTTTGACCGTCTGAAGTTGTACAAGCTGAGGTTGAACCCAAACAAGTGCACATTTGGGGTAAGATCTGGAAAGTTGCTAGGCTTCGTCGTGAGCGACAAAGGTATTCAAGTGGACCCTGCCAAGGTTAAAGCCATACAAGAGATGCCAGTTCCCAAGACAAAGAAAGAAGTCAGAGGCTTTCTAGGACGTCTGAATTATATTGCTCGATTCATCTTGCACCTAACTGCTACCTGTGAACCAATCTTCAAGCTGCTGAAGAAAGATCAAGTAGTACGTTGGAATGATGAATGTCAGGCCGCTTTCGACAGAATCAAAGAGTATCTCCAAGAACCACCCATTCTTATGCCACCGGTTGAAGGGAGACCTCTAATACTATACCTGACAGTACTTGACAGCTCAATGGGGTGTGTGCGGGGGCAGCATGACGAGTCTGGTCGAAAAGAGCACACCATTTATTACCTTAGCAAAAAGTTTACCGACTGTGAGACCCGATACTCACTGCTCGAGAAAACTTGTTGCGCTTTGGTATGGGCTGCTCGCCGGCTGAGACAGTATATGCTGACTCACACTACTCTGTTGATCTCAAAAATGGACCCAATAAAGTACATATTCGAAAAGCCTGCTCTGTCTGGAAGAATAGCAAGATGGCAGATGATCTTGACAGAATACGACATCCAGTACACGACTCAGAAAGCAATCAAAAGAAGTGTATTGGCAGACCACTTGGCACACCAGGCAGTAGACGACTACCAGTCAATGAACTTTGAATTTCCTGACGAGAACATCATGGTAGTGACTGATTGCGAAGTCCCTGGACCGGATGAAGGACCTGAGGAAGGATCCCGATGGTCTATGCACTTTGACGGAGCCTCCAACGCTTTGGCTAACGGTATCGGTGTTGTGATCATATCCCCAAAAGGCACTCATACTCCACTCACTGCCCGGCTATGTTTCAACTGCACCAACAACATGGCGGAGTATGAGGCGTGTATCATGGGTCTTCAAGCCGCAATCGACTTAAGGATCAAGTTTCTGAGTGTCTTTGGAGATTCCGCTCTCGTGATCAATCAGATCAAAGGCGAGTGGGATACGAAACACCCAAACCTTATTCCTTACAAAGAGTGTGTGTTGACATTGATCCCCCATTTCACGGAAATAACTTTTGAACACTTCCCAAGAGAGGAGAATCAGCTGGCGGACGCGTTAGCTACGATGTCTTCCATGTTCAAAGTCAAATGGGACAACGAGGCTTCCCGGATCATTATCTGGAAACTGGATGAACCCGCATATTGTTGTGATCTTGAGGCTGAGATAGTAATTGAAAAACCCTGGTATCATGAGGTGAAGAGGTATCTGGAAGCTCAAGAATACCCCGAGGGTGCATCTGTCAATGTCAAGAAGTTTCTGAGAAGGTTCGCTGCAAAGTTCTTCCTCAGCAACGGCATTCTCTACAAGCGGAACCATGATTCAACCTTACTGCGTTGTGTGGATAAGACGGAGGCAGAAAAGATCATGGCAAAGCTGCATGAAGGTACCTTCGGAACACATTCCAGTGGACACACCATGGCAAAGAAAATCCTTCGGGAAGGATATTTCTTGTCCACAATGGAAGCCGACTGTTACCAACATTCCCGGACATGTCATAAGTGCCAGATTTATGCAGATAAGGTGCACGTTCCTCCAGTTCCTCTAAACGTCTTGACTGCACCTTGGCCTTTTGCAATGTGGGGCATCGATATGATCGGCGAGATTAAACCTACAGCGTCCAACGGGCATCGCTTCATCCTGGTGGCGATCGATTACTTTACAAAGTGGGTTGAAGCGGCTTCCTACGCTACCGTAACCAAGAACGTCGTGGCACGGTTCATTCGGCATAACCTGATCTGTCGATACGGTGTACCTGAGAGGATCATTACGGACAATGGTACCAATCTTAATAACAAGATGATCACTGAGCTCTGCGAGCAATTCAAGATACAGCACCACAACTCTTCTCCTTACCGGCCGAAGATGAATGGGGTTGTAGAAGCAGCAAATAAGAATATCAAAAAGATTGTGCAGAAGATGAAAGTGACCTATAAAGATTGGCACGAGATGTTACCGTTTTCTCTTCACGGGTACCGTACCTCAGCAAGAACGTCAACTGGGGAAACTCCCTTTTCCTTGGTCTACGGCATGGAGGCAGTCTTGCCGATTGAAGTCCAGATACCCTCTCTCCGGATAATGAAGGATGCGGGTTTGAGCGAAGATGACTGGATCCAGACTCGACTTGATCAGTTGAACCTAATTGACGAAAAGAGACTCACCGCTATTTGTCATGGTCAAACGTACCAAAAACGGATGATCAGGGCATTTAACAAGAAAGTCATACCACAAGAGTATCAAGTTGGGGACCTGGTAATCAAGCGCATCATTCTTCCTCAAAGTGATCCCAGGGGCAAATGGACCCCCACATACGAAGGACCATTTGTGGTTAAACATGTCTTCTCAGGAGGAGCTATGATTCTAACCACTATGGACGGTGACGACCTTCCTCACCCCGCCAATGCAGACATAGTAAAAAGATACTACGCATGATAAAAGACCCGCTAGGTTGACACACCTAGGCAAAAATAAGGGCTTCCCGGCGAACCAAAAGGGTTCGGGCAAAAATAAGGGATGAAATTAAAAAAATCTGTACACCCGGCAAATCAAAAACCTGAAAAGGCGGCTTGGGCAAAAATGGGTATCCCGGTGGACTGAAAACCCGAAAGGGCGGTCCAGGCAAAAGTTAGGGATTAAAACGTAATACTATGTCTCATTGGATCACCTTGCATCCAGAATCCGGTATCAAACATCAGGTTCAGACGGCATCGATCAATCAACTTCATCTTCAACTAAGCAGCAAAGTGATGAGACGCTCGAAGATATAAAGGCGATAGCAGAGTTGGAACCCAGTGAGATTATCTTTCTTCACATAGATGTTTTGTTTTCCTTTTTCACAAAATTGTATAAACTCTGTTTGTTCGGCGGCGTTCTCTTACTAGGACGTCAGCCTCTTGTACATAAACGCCTATTTACAGGCAAATTCAAAAATCAATACAAATTCACTTTTCAGACCAATTGCCATTTGTTTTTTCCTTTTTCTGTTTTGTTTTGTAAAGAACGTACAATGTTAAATTGTGATATATGCATTTGACACTAATTGCTAACTCATAAAAATTTGCATGCAAAACAAAGGACTAATTACAGGTGACATCAGAAACAGGGGCAATAATGAGTTGTCTAAGCGATCTAATTGCTCTGTCCACCAAGGTACTAAGGTAAGTTCGGCTGAAGAATGTAATCAGGATACCTTCACTCCCCGCCGAGCAAGACAAGATTCAACAATTCTCTCCCAAGCAGTTGGTCTCCAATCATCCCTAACAAGGCACAGTATCCCAAGCAAGTCAGCAACACTCCCCCGAGCAGAGTTAGTCTACTGTCAGCCTCAAGGAGCTGGATTATCCCCCGAAGATCTCAATATTCCCCAACGGAATATATAGACATTCCTAGCAAGCATCCCCGACAATCTTGATCTAATACTGTTCCCCGGCGGAGTACCAGACATCAAGTGGAGCCACTTCCCCAGTACAGTTCAAAAGTCTCCCCATGAGAGTTGAATCAATCTCCCCAATAGGAAGCTTATCCCCAGTAGATTCTGGAAGCTTATCCCCTACAGGATACGAACGCTCTCCCCGGCTTTATTCAAAGGTTATGCTCCACCAGAGCTTATAACTGGGTTATCCTCAGCTGAAAGTCACAGAAAGATTGTCCTCGGCGAAGTTCTTCCTATCCCCAGCGGAGTTTATCTTCCAACATAGCTTATCAACGGTATCCCCAGCGGAGTTATCATCAACATCTCAACAAAGTACCTCTCTCCCCACAGAGTATTTCCCCGCAGAATAATCTCTCCAACAAGTTTATTCCTCAACGGAGTCATCTTCTCCTACCGGTTTATTCTTGCAATCATCATCCCCAGCGGAAACAAAGAACGCTACTCTTCAACATCAGCCCAGGATTTAACCTCCCGGCATTCGTCAAGGATTTATTTTCCTAGACGAAAATACATACATAAACATCACATCTTCATACATTATAGCATGCACATACGCATCGTGAACATACAATCTCATTTATTTTGAGAACATCACGCATTTCATACATCATGACAGCGCATACAACTAACGTTTTGTCTTTTCAGGACAAAGGTCAGTACAAAGATGACTACTATCAACTGTCGTAATTCCAGATTCGATACCTGTATCTAGCCAGGGTATATCTGTGAGCGATTAATTCCAGACTCGATTCCTGTATCTTGCCAGGGCACGTCTGAAGAGTTTGAAGATTCGATTCCTGTATCCGGCCAGGGCATATCTGTTGACGACTATTTCCAGACTCGATTTCTGTATCCTGCCAGGGCACGTCTGAAGAGTTTGAAGATTCGATTCCTGTATCAAGCCAGGGCATATCTGTGAGCGATTAATTCCAAACTCGATTCCTGTATCCTGCCAGGGCACGTCTGAAGAGTTTGAAGATTTGATTCCTGTATCAAGCCAGGGCATATCTGTTGATGACTAATTCCGGACTCGATTCTTGTATCCTGCCAGGGCACGTCTGAAGAGTTTGAAGATTCGATTCCTGTATCCGGCCAGGGCATATCTGTTGACGACTAATTCCGAACTCGATTCCTGTATCTTACTAGGGCACATTTGAAGAGTTTGAAGATTCGATTCCTTAACCAGCCAGGTCATATTTGTTGACGACTATTCCAGACTCGATTCCTGTATCCAGCCAGGGCACGTCTGAAGAGTTTGAAGATTCGATTCCTGTATCCAGCCAGGGCATATCTACATAAAGAGTTTGAAGATCAACCCCTGTAACAGGCCAGGTAATTATATTTCTTTCTCAGGTACGCAAGTTCTCGCTAAAGGAATCTCTTATGCGATCGACACCTAGATGGCATCTATAAGCCCATCCACATACCAACAGTCTCCAAATGGCATCTATAAGCCCATTCCCGACAAGATTCTATCGCATCTCCAGATGGCATCTATAAGACCATCCTCCTATCCATCGTTCCTCCAAATGGCATCTGTAATCCCATTCCCTACATCACACTGCTAACATTCTACTATGTGAGTGCAAATTTCTGGGCACTCTAGTGTTCAATCATCTTCCACCTTCGGATCACGAAAGGCACGCAAGCCAATCTACATCCTCAAGTCTAAGAAGATTGATAAGGGGCAACTGTTGTACCCCAAAATTTTCCCTCCCATATTCTTCAAGATTTGTCAAGATCAATCTCCAAATGGTTCAAAATCCCTCAAGGGTTGCACAGTCCAATTGCCTCCTAACACAGTCAAAATTAGGGTTTTGGTTCTGGCAAAGAAATTGAGGTTTTCAAGGGTCCAATCAAGTCCTATACGCCTATATACATTGTCAATCATCCATATGTCAAGTTTCAAGACTCACAGCATCAAGTTGCACAGTCAAAAGCCCTAATTGCTCCACAGTCAACTGTAGGGGCAAAATGGTCATTTGACAGTCAAAAGTCAAAAAAATTGGTCAACATCTTATTTTGAAGCCACAATAATCATTTGATCAATTCTTGATCATGATTCCACAAGCATGGCTCAAAAAGTCTCAAGATGCAAAAGTTTCTATTTTTAGACAGTTGAAAAGTCAACTGTAAATTGACCAAGGCATAACTTCTTCATGGTTTATCAGAAAAATTCTATCCAATGCTCATTTTGAATAGGATGACATTTCCTACAACTCATCTTCACACTCCAAGTCCAAGAAATGCTCTCACAAAAAGTTATTAATTTCAACATTATAGGTCATTTTGAAAAGTCAACAAAAAGGCACTTTAAGTCAAAGACCATAACTTGAGATTGGTAAATCAAAATGACATGGGACCAAATACATTGGTTAGAGGACTTCAAGACCTTTCCAAAAAGTCCAATAACATGTTCATGGCTTCAAAATTGAGCAATATATGCATTAGATAAGTTGGGAAATTTTTGGGAACTTTCAAAAGTCAACTTTGCCTAAAACACTTCATTTTTGCTAATGGACCTCAAATTCTTTCTTGAATCATTACCCAAGGCCTATGCACGACCCATTGAGATTAATTTGGTTTATTTTCTTATTTTTAATTAATTAATTGAATTTATATTAACATTAATTCATTTAATTGGTTTTAATTATAGGAAAATTCAAAGATATGCTTTTTAGATCTTTTTGTGCAGCAAATATGACTAGGGCAAGCTGGCAACTCGTTTCTCAATCAACAAGGCAAAATATACATGATTGGCAAAGTTTCATGAAAGAAAAGATTGAAAAAAGATATGATTGGCAATCACACATTCAAGTCATAATGCCATGGACTTTTGGGCTTATTTTTTACCTAAATTCATTCACATACATATGCTGAGTGAAACCCTAAAGCTGGACACACGAAAAAGCTGCTAAAAACTCCATAGCCAATTTGCAAAAACTCAATAAAATTGTGAAACTGAAATCCTATTTGCAGGTGGATTCAAGGCCTAAAAGTGATTCAAACATATTGCTTGAGTCTCCAGGAAGCTATTATTATCAAGAACAAGCCCTCATACCCAAGGAAACGGTAAAACAGAGTCACGGTTTTAACAAATATGTCCATAATCGAAACCTAACTTCTATGCATCATTACTATGTTTTGATTATTGATTTATGTTGCTGACATCTTCCTGAAGCTTTTGGTGTGGATTAATTGAGTTATAGCATCCTGTATCAAAATCTACCATGAACAAACGCTAGGGTTTCAGAGTTTCCATATTGGGGGTTTTCATATGCTGTAAAATTAAGCCTCAAAACCTGTATGGACAAATTCGTCAGGCCAAGACGAATTCATTGAGACCCTCGCGCTTTTTTTATATGATCCATAGCCCTAATCGCTATTATTGGGACTTGTGTTTGGTGGGGGTTTAAAACCCCCGCTATCTTGTTTATAGTTGCAGGTGAAACGAAGAAGACAGCATGTGTGGCAACATGTGCTTGGGGCATTCAAATCCACGCGCGTGTTTTCTGAATTCCAGCATAATTATTACTTTACATATATTACTTTTGTTGATTATTATACTTACAAAAGCGCTTCATGGTTCAGATGGTGGAGGACGTGTCTTGCAAGCATTGGGACCTGGGTTCGATTCCCAGGTCCCCCATATATTCTTCATATTTTTCTTAATGCTTTCAGGTACAGCGCTTCTCAAACGTTCCACCATACTTACCCACGCCTAGGCTTGCCAAGTGGCCTTGATGAGCAATCTGAAGGCCAGGAGATGGAATCCATGGTGCACTCCAGTCAACCAGCACGTACACAATCAGGAAAGTCAACCAGGCTTTGTCTTAATGGGCCTGAATTGCTTCACAAAAACCCCCACTTTGGGCCAGACACCCCCTTGGTTTGCATAATTTTATTTTCTTTTCCTTTTAATTCTTTAATTGTTTTAATTATTATTATTAATTCACTAAATTAATTTTTTACAATAAATCCAGAAATCAAAAATTGTAAAAATATATTTAATTATTTATTAATTTCACCATTAACCTATTTTTTGTAAATAAATAACTAACAATTAACATAGTTAATTTAGGTTTAAAATTTAATCTTTTTTCTTAATAAATAAAAATTATATAGAATTAGGTTTTGACACTTTTAATCTTTTTATTAATTATTATTATCATTATTGATTACTACTATTTTTGTACATAAACATGTAAATTAATTAATTAGCTTAAATTAGGTTAACTTTAATATTTTCATTAATAAGTAAAATAAACTTAGATCTAGGGTTTCCTTTTAATTTTAATTTTCTTTATTTTCATTAAATACAAAAAAACACAAAAAACACTTTCTTTTCTTTAATTAAATAATTAATTAGGTTTTAATTTAATTTAATTTCAAGCAAAGAGTCAAAACCCTCATACGTCCAGTTTAATTTATTCGCGTGTTATTTCTATTGGATTATTATGTAACTGTTCAAGGATGTAATAGTAATTAGGTTTATTTTTTTTACTTTCTGCATCTTTATCAAAAACGGGTCTTTGTATTTTGGCGATGTATAGACCCGCGCCTTGTAATAGCGTAGCTTTTACCTTTCCGTATTTTACTTTCCGCACTCCTAACTGCTAAATTGCATGAAAGAATGTATGGTAATTAAAAACAACGCGTAGCTCACAATGCCATGATCCAAGATAAATGTTAACATGAAAACAACACGCAAACGCACACACCACTTCTAGGGTACGCTTCACTCGTTGCCTCGAAACGTGGTCGTCAAGTATAGGACGTTTTAGCGGTCGCTCTTATGTCCAAGATCCAGTTGCCTCGAAACAGTTGCCTCGAAACGGTTGCCTCGGATTAAAAAGGATCTAGGACATTAGGGTTACTTCTAAGGTGTCCTACTATTGCTTCGGTGACCACACTGTCCCTAAATCGAATTGACCCGAACACCCCCAACGGTGGTGCTCCCTACCTCTCAATGGTGGGATGGCACTACCTTAAGGACTTTTACACAGCCTAATTCCTTAGGGTAGGTAGATGACTCATGGGTACTTGCTCTCTTCAAAAACAAATCAAAAATCTTTTCACACTGACACTTTCAGAAATCTTTCAATGAAACTTTTTTCAAACCCACTCACATTTTGAAAAGCAAACATTTTGAAAACATAAGAGCAAGTACCTAAGAGCCCATGGATAGAAAGGGTGCTAACACCTTCCCTTTCTATAAATCTACCTCCCGAACCGAGAAACGTTCTCATAAGGAATTTTGCTGTGCTTTTGTCCTATCCATGTTGGAAAAAATAAAAGACGGTGGCGACTCTTGCTTACCGCGATATTTCGCGAACCAGCTTTAAACAGTCAGTTCTATTTCCACTGATCACACTCCCCAATCATATTGATTCCCCACATAGCGAAGGGCCAAGGAGTTGTTAAGACATTTAGAGGAACCGGAGGCACGTGCACCTTGTCTGCATAGATTTGACACTTATGACAGGTTCGGGAATGTTGATAGCGGTCTGCTTCCATGGTAGACCAATAGTAGCCTGCCCGTAGAATTTTCTTCGCCATCGTATGCCCACTAGAGTGAGTGTCGAAGGTACCTTCATGCAATTGAGCCATGATCTTTTCAGCTTCAATCTTATCCACACAACGGAGCAGAATTGAATCGTGATTACGTTTGTATAGGATGCCATTACTTAGGAAGAACTTAGAAGAGAATCTCCTTAGGAACTTTTTATTATTGATTGAAGCTCCTTCTGGATATTCTTGAGCCTCGAGATACCTTTTGACTTCATGAAACCAAGGTTGGTCCACTACTTCTTCAGTATTAATCTCGTGACAGTGTGCTGGTTCGTTCATTCGTTCAATGGTTATCTGGGGAGCCTCGTTATCCCAATTAAGTTTAAACATAGATGACATTGTGGCTAGAGTATCTGCTAGCTGACTTTCTTCTCGAGGGAAGTGCTCGAAGGTAATCTGCTCAAAATATGGTAGCAATGTCAAAACATTTTCTTTGTAAGGGATAAGGTTTGGGTGCTTAGTGTCCCATTCTCCTTTGATCTGACTGATGACCAAAGCTGAATCTCCAAACACAATTAAGGATTTGATTCCCAAGTCTATGGCAGCCTTGAGACCAAAGATGCATGCTTCATATTTTGCCATGTTATTTGTACAGGTTAAGCAAAGTCTGGCAGTAAAGGGAGTATGACACCCTTCCGGGGATATGAGTACAGCGCCGATACCATTTCCAAGTGCATTGGATGCCTCATCAAAGAACAGGGTCCATCGGAATCCTTGTTCAGGTCCGTCATATGGTCTAATTTCTTCGCAGTTGTCTAATGTCATGATGTCTTCGTCAAGGAATCCAAACTTCATGGACTGATAATCTTCTACAGCTTGATGAGCAAGATGATCAGCTAGCACACTGCCCTTTATAGCTTTTTGGGTAGTGTATTGTATGTCATATTCTGTTAGGATCATCTGCCATCTAGCTATCCTCCCAGACAGAGCAGGCTTCTCAAAGATGTACTTTATCGGATCCATCTTAGATATCAGCAAAGTGGTATGAGTTAACATATACTGTCTTAGCCGGCGAGCAGCCCATACCAGAGCGTGACAAGTTTTCTCGAGTAGTGAATATCTAGTTTCACAGTCGGTAAACGTTTTGCTCAGGTAGTAAATAGCGCGCTCTTTTCGGCCAGACTCGTCATGCTGCCCCAATACACACCCCATTGAGTTCTCTAAAACGATCAGATACATGATCAGTGGTCTTCCCTCGACTGGTGGCATCAAGACAGGAGGCTCTTGTAAATACTCTTTGATTTTGTCAAAATCAATCTGACACTCATCATTCCATCTGACTACTTGATCTTTCTTCAACAGCTTGAAGATTGGTTCATAAGTAGATGTTAGGTGAGAAATGAATCTGGCAATATAGTTCAGGCATCCCAAGAATCCTCTGACTTCCTTCTCAGTGCGAGGAGCAGGCATTTCTTGTATTGCTTTAACCTTGGCAGGATCAACCTCGATGCCTTTATTGCTGACAATGAAACCTAAGAGTTTACCGTACCAGACTCCGAATGTGCACTTGTTCGGGTTTAACCTTAGTTTGTACTCCTTCGATCTGACAAACAGCTTTTTCAAGTGATCAAGGTGTTCTTCTTCAGTTTGTGATCGGGCTATCATGTCATCTACGTAGACCTCTATCTCATGATGTATCATATCATGAAACAAAGCTACTGTGATACGGTGGGAGAAATGACTTGAGGTTTTGCGTTTTTGTTTGCAAATATTTCGGTTTAGCAAGAGTCGCCACCGACTTTTTATTTTATCCAAAGGAAAGGTCAAAAAGCACAGGAAAGACCTTTGAGATGTTTTCTTAGGTTCGAGGGGTAGATTATGAAAAGGGAAGGTGCTAGCACCCTTTTCATCCATGGTTTTCCATGGGCTCTTAGTTACTAGTCTAGATCACTTGCTTTTGCTTTTCAATTGTTTGAAATGGTGCTTTGTGTGTGGTTTTGAAAATATTTTGAAAAGAGGCCTATGTTTAGGCAACCTTTGTAATAATTCTTGTTTGAATGTTTTACAAAGGTGTTTGTCTTTTGAAAAATGTTTCAATGTTTGAAAGTTTTTTTGGGAAATTGTTTTGAAATTATGTGTTTTTGAAATTAGCAAGGATGTTTCCAAATTGATCAAGTAACTAGGAGTTGTCTATCCTACTCAAAGATCTTTCCTACACATTTTAAACCCTTTGACATTGTTGTTTTGCCATTGTATTTGGTAAACAACCTTGTGTTTGGATGTTAAACGGGACAGGCGTGGGTCATCGTAAGACCATGATAGGAATTGTGCCAAGTATCTTAGCAAATTTTTGAGGGACTAGATCATTTTGTATAGGCAACCAAGATAGCGTCATCGAGGGACTATGATCTTTTGTTTTGTTTTGTTTTGCCAAGATACTCAACATGCGTACCATGTCCATTTTAAAGTCAAAGAGTGGATGAAACCCTAGGGGTGCTTGTGTGTATTGTGTTGTCAATTTTCATTCATTTTTTTCTTGTTTTAGTCAAGCTATTTGTTGATTTTGGATTTTTGCATACAAACCCTAATCTTTCTATCATGGCATATTTGAAAGCTATAAATGCGTAAAAGTAAATCTATAACTCTTACAACATTGATATGGGGAGGGGGATACAATTTTGAATAGGGGGTATTTGCAAGAAAATAAAACCCTAAGTCAAACTATTACAACCAACTTGAATTAATGTACAAATAAGTAAATAGACAATATTTAAATAGGCAAATAAATATAAATATGTAAAAATGTTTTTTTGTATTTATTTTTATGTATGTAAAAATAAACTTTTTAATGCATTAAAAATAATAAAATAAAAGATTATTTTTATTAAAGGTGGAAACCCTAATTTGTTTTAAGAAAATATCTATATTATGTATTATTTATTCATGTACAAGAAATTAAATAAAATATATACAAATGTTTAAAAAATAAAAATAATGTGAGAAAATATTATTTAAGTGTATAAATAATAAAAATAAAAATATATGGTATTTTTTTGTATTATTTACATGTTTTTATTTAATAAGATAGATATATTAAACTTAATAAACTAAATACTATGCCAAAATAAAAATAAAAAAATATAATAAAATGTGAAATTTTAAGAAAAAATATTTTTGATATTTTTTTATGTTTAGAAAAATAAAATAAAGTCAGAAACTAAAAAGAAAATAGAAAAATTTACAAAAGTAAATTAAATGGGCCAAGGGGGTGTGACAAGCAAGCCCAGGGGTGCAAACAGCAAGGAATAGCCAGGCCCAGCCCAGTTGGCTTTCATCTTCAACCTTGTGACAGAATACACGCGCCTGGATGTTCAAACTGGGAAATCCTGCATACCTGCTCTAAAGCAAAAACTTGCAACATGAAAGTTATAGAGCATGATCGTACGATTCTAACCATATAAAAAACGTAATCTAACTCTCAAAGACCAGAGAGAATTTCTCTGGCCCTAATTTCTAACCTAGTTTTTTCAGAAAGTTCATCATTCAAATTCTCCCAACACAGTTAACTTAAATGAAATCTATGCATATGTGCAGCTTAAGGGAAATGAGTACTTCATTTTTTATTCACAAACCTAAGCCTAATGATTCCTAAATAGAGAGATAAAAGTTTGAACTTTACCTGTTTCAGTTGAACTCGAGTATGGCAATGTAGGGGTTTTCAGTGAGGCCTGATATGTTTGTGAGCTTGCTTGAAGTTCCTTTGACCTTCCCCAATGCTTAGTTTGCTTAGAACTTGCTTGAATAAGCTTGTAGAAGTCAACCTGCACAGTCAGAATTCAAAAATGGTGAAGCTTGAAAACAAGGTTACACTTGTTGTCCAATTGTTGGGATAGCTTAGGTGGGTTGTTTAGAAGGTGTTTGAAGTGTTTGCAAGTAAAACGCACGAGTGGATTTTGCTTTGGATGTCAAAATGCAGAAGCTGCCCTGTTTTGCAAGTTTTTGGTGTTTTGGTGTTCAACGGAGTTTGAGGGTTGGCTAGCTCGTGTTTCTGACCTTAGGCAATATGAAAAACTTGGTTCAAATGTTTACAAAGCTTGGTTATAACAGATACAAGAGTTATGTGATTTTGGCAAGTTGACTTGGTTTTGAAGAAAAGTGTGAAGTGACCAAGGGCAGGCCTGTATAGGCTAGCTTCAAGCATGCACAAAGTTGTTGTACTTTTCCCTGAGTTTTTGGAATTTGTTTTCTGCAAAAGGCTTGGTGCAATGCTCAAGAGAAACAAATTGACATACAACCAACTTTATCAAAATGGCATTGTTAACTTTTCGCCATTTTGGGATTAATCCTTTATGTAATCTGCCATTGATCAGAACAATGCATTAATCCATTGAGTTTGCATTAAATTTTTTAGTGTGGAAGGTTTTAAATACCTGTAAGTAAGTACAAACAAAGCTGGACAGAAATTGCAACTTGTGGCAACATGAAAAATGCCATGGATCAAAGTGACATTTTGCCAAATTCAAATATTCGATTCTCCTTAACCACAAATGATTTTGGAGAGTTCTTGGACATTTTGGAAATCTTGTAACATTATCTACAATCCATCTTTGAAATGCATTTTGATATTCCAATAGGAACTAGGTGAAAAATCGCAATGAAGATAGGTCAAAATCCTGCCTAAATTAGGGCCAAATTTCACTAAGTTAAAAGTTTCATGGACCCTTGTTCCAAACATCATAACTTGAGATCCAAGCATCTTTTGGGAAAACTTTGTGAATAAAAGTTGTAGATTTTGTGGAGTAATACAACTTTCATGTTGGAAGTTTTGTTTTAATCCAATTGCATCATGGTGAAAAAGTTGGGCAAAGTTGGGAAAAAATAAGAAAATTTCTTAACTTAGAAAAATTCTAAGTTATGAAATTTTTCAATCTTAAACCCTAATTTGAAAAATTAAGTTTCTTGATGAACAAGTTTCATATTTTGACACATCTTGATGAAAAATGACCCTTGGCACTTGATTTTGACCAAAAAGTCAAAGTTTAACTTTTCAGTGTACAGTTGATTTTTGATCAGTTTACTGGAAAATTCATCTGTCAATCCAATGCATTTAGGATCTTTTGAACCTTGTGATTAGGTCAAGATGATGCCATTGAGTCCTTGAATCCATGCTTAAACCCAATTTGCCATTGGCTAGGTGAAAAATCAAAAATTGCCCTTCTGCAGTCAAAACCCTAAAAATGACCATTTTGCCCTTTTGGTGATCTGATCAAATTTCTTGAAGAGTTGTGGTCCAAACTTGATCAAATGGTTCATATGAGTTTATAATGTTGATATGGATCAAAAATCATGAGTTTTGACTGTAAATTGGCCACAATTGACTTTTTCCCCAATACAGCTGATTTTTAGGTCAACTGTCCAATTGACTGGGCAAAAATTTGATTCAAGGCTTGAAACTTGGTATGGGAAATCTTATAAGTACAACATGAAGTATGAAATTCACTTTGAGCATCAGAAGTCCAAAATTCCTTGTGCAAACTTAAACCCTAATTTTAGGTCAACAATGCAAGGAGATGTCTTGAGCAGAGCAAACCCTAGCTTGGTTTGGAGTCCAAAGAGTCTTGTGGGGGGAAATCTTGGTAAAATGAGAGGGAAAATTTTGGGGTACAACATTTTCCCATGTTCAATCTTCTTGAACCTGAAGAGTTAGATTGGCGAGTTTGCCTTTCGTGACTCGAAGGTAAAAGAGGATTGGACACTAGAGTGCCCGTAAATTTGCACTCGTCAAAATATAGTTGACAGAATGGGCTTAAAGATGCCATTTGGAAGTGTGAATCTTATTGGAGATGGGCTTAAAGATGCCATCCAAGAATGTTTGGTGAAAATCAGGACAGTGAACATCAGAATGGTATACGTGTCTGGAGCATCTCTGAGCTGGGGATCTGAATAAGCAATATACTAGCATCCGTGTCTCGAGCGTCTCTAAGCTGTTTTCTGAAATCTTTGAATAAGCAATAGAATAGCATCCGTGTCTGGAGCATCTATAAATTGTTTTCTGAGATTTGAAACTGAATAAGCAATAGAATTGCATCAGTGTCTGGAGTGTCTCTAAGCTGTTTTCAAGCTTTACATCTGAATAAGAAATAGAATTGCATTCGTGTCTAGAGTGTCTCTAAGCTATTTTCATGATTATATATTGGTAGCTTGTTAATCTTATCCTGAAAAAGGTAAAATGTTAGCTGAACACAAAGTTATGTTGCATGAAATGTATGATGCAATATATGCATTTTATCAATGTTTATGATATATGAATGTAATGTATGCGCATGTAAGCTGATTAGTTGTCTTGCTGAGGAAAATAAATCCTTGATAGCCTGGAGATAATAAAATCTTCAACTGCTGCCGGGAAAAATAAATTCATGACCGCTGTTGGAGATTACACAAAGGGAATCCTCACTCGGCTGGGGAATAGGGAAAACTCTGGCGATCTTTACCCGGGATCAAACAAAGGAAAACCTTGATCTGCTGGAGAATAAGGAAGGCTCTGATGGCTTCTGCAGGGAATTAAGAATGAGAATCTTCGATCTGCTAGGGGATTAAAAATTCTGACAAATTCATGCTGAGAGTAAAGAAGGCTCTGGCAACTTCACTGGGGAAATAAGAATCTTCAATCTGTTGGGGAGTGAAAAACTCTGTGGGGAGTAGCCATACTGCTGGAGAGTTCATGAGCTTGGGTTGTATACCAATCTACTGGGGAATTATCCTAGATCGGGGATAAGACAAAGTTAACTGTTATCTGGTTGATTCTCAGATTTTAAGATAACCTGCTGAGGAATCTGGAGGATCTGAATGGTTTCCGTTGTAGATTGATAGTCTCAGCTCCGCTAGGGATCTTAATGACATGTTGATTTGATCGTGTATGGAAATTTAACTCCGTTGAGGAAGAAGGTTTTAAAATAACTCTCTGGGGAATTATCTGTTTTTAAAGCGACTCTCCGGGGAGATTGGAGGAAACTGGATGGTTTCCACTGGGGTTTAAAGGTTGAAGGTTTGACTCTGTTGGGGAAGAAAGTTCATCTTCACTGAGGATCTGTAGTTCAAAGTTTTTCTCCGCTGGGGATTGGGAGTTTGAAAACTTAACTCTGGTGTGGATTTTGAAATTTGACTCTGTCGGGGATATGTATTACAAGGTCTTAGCTCCGCCGGGGGATCCAGATGATGTACTGCAGGGGATTTCTCCTGGAATAGCCTAAAGACGTCTTCTTGTACTTTCAACCAATCAGTAATTATTCTTTCTTATTTCGTTTATTTGTAAGCAGTGATTATATACAAATGCATATGCTCATTAAATAAATCATTCGACTTTTTCAAATAAAACATAAGTGTAAAAAGAAAGAAAAGGAAAATAGTTTTCTGCACTTTGAAGTATCTTTGTATTAACTTTGTGTAAGTATTTTGTACAAAGGAGACAGACATCCTAGTAAGAGAATGTTGTCATAAAAATGAGAAAAAATTTATACAAAGGAAGTGGCTATGTGTAAAAATTCCATGGGGTTCCCATTCTACTATAGCCTTCGTAACTCTGAATATCTTATCCATTCGTTGCTTCGTCCGAAGGTGGTTGAGTCGATCAGAAGCCTGAAGCTTGTCTTGTGAAGAGATTGTCCTTAAAGTGATCCGACGAGACATAGTCATACGCTTTAATTTCCTAACTTTTGCCTGGACCGCCCTTTCGGGTTTTTGATCCACCGGGAAACCCTTTTTTGCCCAAGTTGCCCTTTCGAGTTTTGAACTTGCCGGGTGTATAGATTTTTTGTTTAACCCTAATTTTTTCCTGAACCTCCCTTTCGGGTTTTTGATTCACCGGGATGCCCATTTTTGCCCAAGTTTCCCTTTCAGGTTTTCAACTTGCCGGGTCGTTTATGCATAGTATCTTTTGACTATGTCTGTGTTCGCAGGGTGCTGCAGGTCGTCGCCGTCCATGATGGTCAGGATCATTGCCCCACCAGAAAAGATTTTTTTTATCACAAATGGTCCTTCGTAGGTAGGAGTCCATTTTCCCCTGGGATCACTTTGCGGCAAGATGATCCGCTTGATTACAAGATCCCCGACTTGATATACCTGGAGCCTGACTTTCTTGTTGAATGCCTTAATCATCCGCTTTTGATACGTCTGACCATGGCAAACAGCAGTAAGTCTCTTTTCGTCAATCAAGTTAAGTTGATCAAGCCGGGTCTGAATCCAATCGCCTTCACTCAAACCAGCATCCTTCATGATTCTCAAGGAGGGAATCTGAACCTTAATAGGTAAAACAGCTTCCATGCTGTATACCAAAGAAAAGGGTGTTGCCCTAGTTGACGTACGCACCGTGGTACGGTACCCGTGAAGAACAAACGGTAACATCTGATGCCAGTCCTTGTAGGTGACTGTCATCTTTTGAATGATCTTCTTGATATTTTTGTTCACAGCTTCGACAGCACCGTTCATCTTTGGCCGATAGGGAAATGAATTGTGATGTTGAATCTGGAATTGTTCGCACAAGGCGGTGATCATAGAGTTGTTCAGATTTGTACTGTTGTCCGTGATGATCCTGTCGGTGATACCATACCGGCATATGAGGTTCTGTTTGATGAAGCGGGCAACCACATTCTTTGTAACGGAGGCGAAGGAAGCTGCTTAGACCCACTTGGTAAAGTAATCAATGGCTACCAAGATGAAGCGGTGTCCATTGGATGCTGTAGGCTTGATCTCTCCAATCATGTCGATTCCCCACATTGAGAATGGCCAAGGAGTTGTTAGGACATTGAGAGGAACTGGAGGAATATGTACCTTGTCCGTATAGATTTGGCATTTGTGACAAGTACAGGAATGTTGATGACAGTCAGCTTCCATGGTAGACCAGTAATAGCCTGCCCGTAGAATCTTCTTAGCCATCGTATGTCCGCTTGAGTGGGTGCCAAAGGTACCATTGTGCAGTTCAGCCATGATCTGTTCAGCTTCAACCTTGTCCACACAACAAAGCAGGATGCAATCATGATTGCGCTTGTACAGGATACCATTGCTCAGGAAGAACTTGGTAGAGAATCTCCTTAAGAACTTTTTGTCGTTGACTGAAGCTCCTTCAGGGTATTCTCACGTCTCGAGATACCTTTTGACTTCGTGAAACCAAGGTCGGTCCACTACTTCTTCGGTATTAATCTCGTGACAATGTGCATGTTTGTCCATTCACTCGATGGTGATTTGGGGAGCCTCATTATCCCAGTTAAGTTTAAACATGGAAGACATTGTAGCTAGAGCATCCGCTAGCTGATTTTCTTCTCGCGGGAAGTGCTCGAAGGTAATCTGCTCGAAATGAGGTAACAATGTCAGGACATGTTCTTTGTAAGGGATGAGGTTAGGATGTTTAGTATCCCACTCTCCTTTGATTTGACTGATAACCAAAGCTGAGTCCCCAAACACAATCAAGGATTTGATTCCCAAGTCAATTGCAGCCTTGAGACCAAAGATACAAGCTTCATACTCGGCCATGTTGTTGGTGCAACTGAAGCAGAGTCTAGCGGTGAAATGTGTATGGCAACCTTGTGGAGAGATGAGCACAGCACTGATACCGTTGCCAAGTGTATTAGAATCACCATCAAAGTATAGGGTCCATCGGGTCCTTGTTCAGATCCGTCATATGGTCCGTTATCTTCAATGTTGTCCAATGTCATAATGTCTTCGTCGGGGAAGTCGAACTTCATGGACTGGTAATCTTCGACAGCTTGATGAGCTAGATGGTCAGCTAGCACACTCCCATTTATAGCTTTTTGGGTCGTGTACTGGATATCATACTCAGTCAGGATCATTTTCCATCTAGATATTCTTCTAGATAAATCAGGCTTTTCAAAGATGTATTTGATCGGATCCATCTTAGATATTAGCAGAGTGGTATGTGTCAACATATACTACCTTAGCCGGCGAGCAGCCCATACCAAAGCGCAGCAAGTTTTCTTGAGCAGTGAGTATCGGGTCTCATAGTCGGTAAACTTTTTGCTAAGGTAATAAATGGCATGCTCTTTTCGGCCAGACTCGTCATGTTGGCCCAGTACACACCCCATTGAATTCTCCAAAACAGTCAGATACATGATTAGAGATCTTCCTTCGACGGAAGGCATCAAGATAGGAGGTTCTAGCAAATACTCCTTGATTTTATCGAAAGCAACTTGACAGTCATCATTCCATTTAACCACCTGATCTTTCTTCAACAGCTTGAAGATTGGTTCACAGGTAGATGTTAGGTGAGAAATAAACCTTTCAATGTAGTTTAGGCGTCCCAAGAAACCTCTAACCTCCTTCTCAGTGCGAGGGGCGGGCATTTCTTGTATAGCTTTGACTTTGGAAGGATCAACCTCGATGCCTTTTTTACTGACGATGAAACCCAAGAGTTTATCGGACCTGACTCCGAAAGTGAACTTGTTAGGGTTCAGTCTGAGCTTGTACTCTTTCAACCTGACAAACAGCTTTTGCAGATGGTCGAGGTGTTCTTCTTCTGTTTGTGAATGGGCTATCATGTCATCTACGTAGACCTCTATCTCATGATGTATCATATCATGAAACAAAGCCACCATGGCGCACTGATAGGTTGCCCCGGCATTCTTCAGTCTGAATGGCATCACTTTATAGCAGAAGGTACCCCACTGTGTAACAAAAGTAGTTTTCTCCATGTCTTCAGGGGCCATTTTGATCTGGTTATACCCTGAAAATCCATCCATGAAAGAAAATACCTTGTGATGAGCTGTATTGTCAACCAAGATGTCAATGTGCGGTAGTGGAAAGTAATCTTTAGGGTTAGCCCTGTTTAAGTCTCTGTAATCCACGCACATTCTCACTTTGCCGTCCTTCTTAGGCACGGGCACAATGTTAGCAACCCATTATGGATAGGAAGTAACAGCAAGAAACCCAACGTTGAACTGTTTCATCACTTCAGCTTTGATCTTTTCAGACATATCGGGCCTCATTCGGCGGACTTTCTATTTAATTGGTGGACAGTCTTCTCTAGTAGGGAGACGGTGAACCACAATATTTGTATCGAGTCCCGGCATGTCTTCATAGGACCAGGCGAAGATCTCAACATATTCATTCAACAGCTGAACTAAGCGCTCCTTGACACTTGGCTCTAGGTTGGCACCCATTTTGGATTCTTTTCTGTCTTCGTCAGTACCCAAGTTGATAGTTTCTAACAGCTCTTCATGGGGCAGAATAGCCCTTTCTTCCTGTTGTAGCAGTCTAGCCAATTCTCCAGGCACTTCACAGTCTTCAACACCTTCGTATTCGGCATGATTGACCAGATCTTCAAAGTCACTGAAGGCCATAGCATAATTGTTACCCATGGAATCTGGAATGGAAGGGTACCTGCATTTTGTGAGTGTGGGTGTGTGTAAGGGATAGCCACCTTTAAACAAATACAATGTAAAAAGAAAGAAAATGAACATAAAAGTTTATATATGAAAACTTCCATGATTCATTAAAAATGGCATATGAAGATGAAAAATCAAACCCTTACAAATGGACCTATGTACCTTGGGTAAGGCACAAGGCAAAAAGTGTACGAATTGTTTAAGAATTATTACAGACCAACAGAAATGTTCGAAAGATAAATTACTGATTGATGAAAGTAATGGGAGCTGACCTCATACTGTGCTTCCTCCTTCTTCAATCACAGCCTTCGCATCTTTAAGGGATGACATACGGGACACAGGTTTGGTAATGATGGGTATAGAAGTCATTGTCTTGGTTGCCGTAATTTCAGGAGAAACCTCTTCAAAGTGCTGAAAGGGGGTCTCATTGAATTCACCATTCAATTCAATATAGCGGAATGAATTTAGATGGCTTATCATGTACTCCTCTTTGCCATGAACCATTATAATTTTCCCCTGGATTGGGTACTTGAGCATTTGGTGTAAAGAAGAAGTGAATGCCCCAGCATTATGAATCTAGGGTCTTCCCAACAAGAAAGAATAGGAGGGATGGATGTCCATCACATAAAACATGGAGTTGAAAGTTTCCATTCCCACTTTAATCGGGATGTCCACCTCCCCGTGGACCATCCTTTTAGAACCATCAAAGGCTCTGACAATGATGTTGTTGGGCTTCAAAGTTAAACCTTCACAATCTAGTCTGACCAATGCTTTCTTAGGCAAGACATTTAAAGACGACCCGATATCAACCAGAACGTGAGCTAGAGTAGTCCCTATGCATTTCACTGAGACATGCAGCGCGTCATTATGCTTTCTCCCCTTAGATGTTAAATCGGCATCGGAGAAGCCAAGACCATTGTCGGCTGTTAAGCTAGCTACACACTCTTGGAACTGGTCCGCGGAGGTTTCCTGAGACACGTGGGTCGTCTTCAAGAATCTGATCAAGGCTTTGGCATGAGCTTCAGAACAGAGCAACAGGGCCAGCATAGAGATTTTTGAGGGGGTTTGCCCCAGTTGCTCCACAACATTATAATCGCTTTTCTTAATTATTTTCAAAATCTCTTCCATTTCTTTTTGGGTGGTCTCAGGGATGACCAAAGGCTGAGCCCTCGTCCTGACGGGCGCTTCTTGGATCCCCTTACCTTTATCAGCATCAACAGCAGAGGGTACAACCACGGGAGTAATAATTTCTTCAATAATTGGAGTTTGCACAGATATGTTGACCGGCACAGGAGTAACCTTAGGAGAATTTGAGGGTCCGAAGATTTCCCTTGGAGGAGCAATCTCCGGAGAGAAAATTCTTCCACTGCGGGTGATTTTACTCGTCCCAGCAATGTTCCCAATGTCAGGAGTCTCTTCATCAGAACTTTCTTCAACTGATTCAATCTGCTTAATACTGTGGTAGAAGATCTCTCCTCCATAGTTCCACGGTATTGATTTGTTGGACTTGTATGGGATAGGCCCTGGCATAGTTATCTTCAGAGGTGTAATCTTTGGATCAGATGTAATCTTAACAGGTCTTTTGGAGACCTTAGAAAGATTGGAGGATATGGTGATTATAGCAACATCATTGACAGGAGTCGGAGTAACAGGAGTCTTTTCAAAAAGGATTTCTTGATTATCCATTAGGCGCTGGATGCCTAACTTCAACAACGGACAGTCGGTTGGTAAGGAGGAACAAAGGCGGCAATCTTTTTCACATCCTGGGAAAATCCGAGCCTTCAACAGATTTAACTTGATTATTGGTAACGGAGTCATTAGATCACCAACAGTAGCAACATACAGATCCTCTTCAATAGCATGAGCATTGTGGCCATGCTTTGGCATTGGAGCAGATATCACATTCGGATTTTCAGGGGCGTCGAATTCCACTTCTTTAGCGTCTATTAAATCCTGAATTTTATTCTTGAGGGCTCAACAATTATTGGTGTCATGCCCCTAAGTTGTCTGAATGATAAGCACACTTAGCATTGGGATGGTAGTATGGTGAAGTTGTATTCGGATTTTTCGGTGCCTCTCTCAAACTAGCAAGGTTTAACTTCAAGAGATGGGGTAGAACCTGAGCGGGAGTCATGTTTATCCGGGTATATTGTCGTGCAGGCCTTTCCACCCTTGTCTGGTTGGTTCTAGGTTGATTATTTTTGGGCTTATCAACTGCAGATTTCTGAATCATTACGGCCCCCACCGCTGGCCGGCGCTCCACTCTTCCTTGACCTCTTTGGGAGTAGACAGCTGAGACTTCTTCATTTGCTAGAAAGGTCTTCTTGATGGCAGCGGAAGCAGATGCATCTTTTTGAATTTTACCGCTCTTGATTCCGGGTTCAACTCTTTCACCAGTTAGAATTAACTCGGTGAACCCCACAGACGAACTTCCGATCAAGTGATTAAAGAATGGACCTGACAGGGTCCCTAAAAACATATCCACAAGCTCTCTCTCAGACAATGGTGGTTGCACCCTTCCAGCCAAGTCCCTCCATTTCTGGGCATACTCCTTAAAGCCTTCATTGGAGACCATGCCCATACTCTGTAATTGAGTACGGGTTGGTGCTAAGTCCGTATTATATTGATATTGTCTGTAGAAGGCAGCAGCCAAATCCTCCCAATTGTGCATGTCAGACCTCTCTAGCTGGTAAAACCAATCCAATTGTGTCCCTAAAAGGTTGTCCTGGAAGAAATGTACCCACAGGTCTTTGTCAGAAGAATGAGGGTTGAATTTTTCTGATGTAGGACCGTAGGTGCATCTTTGGGCAAGACACCCCATCGTATTTAGCAAAAGGAGGCACTTTAAACTTGGGGGGAATGACAGTCCCAGAAACCAAACCTAACTCTTTGAAATCCAGCCCAAGCACCCTCTGCACCTCCATGGCTGCCAGACGTTCTTCCAGATTATTGTATTTGTCGTATGCAGGAGGATACTGCTGTTCAGAATAGTCTTCATCCTCTTCATCTTCTTCTTCTTCAGACTCAGATTACACCACTGCTATTCCTTTACCCTTTCCTACCCCTTCATCAGATGTTGAGGGGAAATCCATTACCCTTCTAGCTTGGTTCTCAAATATTCTACCCAAAGTAGCCACACCAACTCTTTTCTTTTTCTTTTTCTCCTTTTCCTTCTCCAACAGAGCTTTAAGATCCTCCTGACCCTTTGCCAAGGTCATGAGTAGTTGTTGGAACTGTGAATTCTGCACTTGCAAATCTGTGACCATCTGCTCTATATCCATCTTGCTGAAATAAACAGCAGAGAGATAAGGAAACCTGGTGTGAAGACCTGTTTATGCATATGATGAATGATGTGTATTCATGTAATGCAAATAAAGGATTCAAAAATTCAAATTTGTTGTAAACAAAAAGGAACACACGTCATATTAATAAGATAGAATTTGTTAGTACATAAATGCCCCATGGGCAAAATAAATACAAAATTATAATGTAAAAAGACGTTGTGCATCCTCTTTGGTGCAATGTAGGTGTTGAGAGTCTGCTCTTCGTGGATTTGACGAGTAAGTTCCAAAACCTTCTTCTCACTGGCGTGGAATTAGGCTTCAAAAGTATTGCGTTCTCCCTTGAGCTGTATCCAACTCCTTTGCAAATATTCTAGTGATGTTGGCATGTCAGGATGTAGGAGGGTGTATGGAACCTCTCCTTCCATAACAGGCTCTTTGATCACAGGGAGAATGTAGGGGTAAGGCATCATAAGACTCTGGGCGCGGGTTCGTACCCACTTGAGGTAAGGCTCAAGGGGGATGGAATTCTTGTGTCCCAGTGTCTTACTGTCTACCTTGTTAGGCATCCTCCAAGCTCGGATATACCTTTGTCGAAGTCCTTGAGCGTCGTTGTCGAAGTCAAAAACCAAGTCTGGAATCAGCATGTCATGTGGGCCATCCCTTAGGGCATACCTAAACTGTCTCAGAGCCAAACAGGGGTTGTAGGTAATGCCTCCCCTAATGCCAAGTAGTGGGACATTAGGGAATTCCCCATAACGGTCAATGATGATGACATTTTCTCTGGATCGAGAACACCAATGAACATCAGAATGTGTGAGACTCATTAGTTGTTGTGACCACCTTAAACCCTGCTCATTCTTCAAAACTGATTGGGGAAGGTGAGAAATAAACCACCTTGCTAGAAGAGGAGTACAGCACATGAGAACACCTATTTTCCTCATTGTTCGTGTGTGAAATGAGTGTAGGATGTCCCCAAGCAATGTAGGCACTGGATTCTGAGATATGAAAATCTTGACAGCATTCACATCTATAAGTTGATAAGGGTTTGGGAACAAGACCAACCCATAGATGAGAAGAGCCACGATCTCCTCAAAATCTTGCAGGTCTAGAGAATTCCAGCAGTCTTGTGCCTTCTCGAACAGAAACTTTGCCAAGAAACCCTTGACACCACTTCTGGTTTCCCAATGACCTTTGATATCAGATGGTTGCAAGTGTAAGGCTTGAGCAACATATTCAGGCTTTGTCTCTCTCTCCGTACCGTTGTAGGGTAGTTGATGGAGAATAGGAATCCTCAGAAGTTGAGAAAATTCCTCCAAAGTAGGCACTAACTGGTAATCAGGAAATGTGAAGCAATGGTGTAGGGGGTCAAAGAACTGGAAGAGAACTTTCACCATGTCTTCTTCAATGTTGGAGTTGACCAAGTTGAGAAGTCGACCATGTCTTTCAGTGAAGGGAGAATTCTTTGGAATCTTGGAAGTAAGCTCCTTGAGTGGAGAAGGGATTCTCACAAGGTTGACTTGAATAGTTTTTCGGCAGAGTGAATCCATTACCTACAAAACAGGAACAAAGATGAGGATCCAAACCCTTGAAATGGTTAGTGGATGCATATGATGCTTCATGATGTTCATGATGTATGCACAAGTATATGTACAAGCAAATCACACAAGTTCCTAGTTTCAGGCTTGCATGGGTTTTCATGGGTAAGTACCCTCTTGAAGTTAGTTGGCTCAACATGTCCTATAAATAGTAACAGGGTTCTAAGGAGCTCAATATCACTGGATTATTTTATGTGTTCATTGTTTCAGTTTAGCCACTTTACTGGCGATCGAAATATTCCAAGAAAACAATCCTCAATGAGTGTAGTATCAAGTATCTACCAACTTCGGACTGCACCAAAGCCGGTCATCTCACTACCCCTAAAAAGGCCAAGATGGTCAAGTAAAGGTTCTAAAAGTCCATTAGTGCTTCATGACATCACTCAGCGGCCCTGTATTCTCTTTGATTGACTCAAAGGCTACCGGTACCCACAAATATGTCGCATTAATATAGCTATTGCTTCAACCATGTCGGTATACCCCACACAGTTTCCACAACGTATTGCTATTTACTTATGAATGGCTCCCAAATCCGGGTAGAGGATTTTAAACCCAAACAATAAAACCAAATGTAAATAAATCAAAGCAAACAAGGTAAGCATGTAAAGGTGATATAAACCCTAAGGTAACCCCACTTTTAGATTTTTCCCCAGCAAAGTCGCCAGTTCTATGATACGGTGGGAGAACTGACTTGAGGTTTTGCGTTTGTGTTCGCAAATATTTTGGTTTAGCAAGAGTCGCCACCGACTTTTTATTTTATCCAAAGGAATGGTCAAAAAGCACAGAAAAGACCTTTGAGATGTTTTCTTGGGTTCGGGGGGTAGATTATGAAAAGGGAAGGTGCTAGCACCCTTTTCATCCATGGTTTTCCATGGGCTCTTAGTTACTTGTCTAGATCACTTGCCTTTGCTTTTCAATTGTTTGAAATGGTGCTTTGTGTGTGGTTTTGAAAATATTTTGAAAATAGGCCTATGTTTAGGCAACCTTTGTAACAATTCTTGTTTGAATGTTTTACAAAGGTGTTTGTCTTTTGAAAAATGTTTCAATGTTTGAAAGTTGTTTTGGGAAATTGTTTTGAAATTGTGTGTTTTTGAAATTAGCAAGGATGTTTGCAAATTGATCAAGTAACTAGGAGTTGTCTACCCTACTCAAAGATATTTCCTACACATTTTTAACCCTTTGACATTGTTGTTTTACCATTGTATTTGGTAAACAACCTTGTGTTTGGATGTTAAACGGGACAGGCGTGGGTCATCGTATGACCATGATAGCAATTGTGCCAAGTATCTTAGCAAATTTTTGAGGGACTAGATCATTTTGTATAGGCAACCAAGATAGCGTCATCGAGGGACTATGATCTTTTGTTTTGTTTTGTTTTGCCAAGATACTCAACATGCATACCATGGCCATTTTAAAGGCAACAAGTGGATGAAACCCTAGGGGTGCTTGTGTGTATTGTGTTGTCAATTTTCATGCATTTTTGTCTTGTTTTAGTCAAGCTATTTGTTGATTTTGGATTTTTGCTTACAAGCCCTAATCTTTCTATCATGACATATTTGAAAGCTATAAATGCGTAAAAGTAAATCTACAACTATTACAACATTGATATGGGGAGGGGGATACAATTTTGAATAGGGGGTATTTACAAGAAAATAAAACCCTAAGTCAAACTATTACAACCAACTTGAATTAATGTACAAATAAGTAAATAGACAATATTTAAATAGGCAAATAAATATAAATATGCAAAAATGTTTTTTTGTATTTATTTTTATGTATGTAAAAATAAACTTTTTAATGCATTAAAAATAATAAAATAAAAGATTATTTTTATTAAGGGTGGAAACCCTAATTTGTTTTAAGAAAATATCTATATTATGTATTATTTATTCATGTACAAGAAATTAAGTAAAATATATACAAATGTTTAAAAAAATAAAAATAATGTTAGAAAATATTATTTAAGTGTATAAATAATAAAAATAAAAATATATGGTATTTTTATGTATTATTTACAAGTTTTTATTTAAGAAAATAGATATATTAAACTTAATAAACTAAATACTATGCCAAAATAAAAATAAAAAATATATAATAAAATGTGAAATTGTAAGAAAAAATATTTTTGATATTTTTTCATGTTTAGAAAAATAAAATAAAGTCAGAAACTAAAAAGAAAATAGAAAAATATACAAAAGTAAATTAAATGGGCCAAGGGGGTGTGAGAAGCAAGCCCAGGGGTGCAAACAGCATGGAATAGCCAGGCCCAGCCCAGTTGGCCTTCATCTTTAACCTTGTGACAGAATACGCGCGCCTGGATTTTCAAACTGGGAAATCATGCATACATGCTCTAAAGCAAAAACTTGCAACATGAAAGTTATAGAGCATGATCATACGATTCTAACCATATAAAAAATGTAATCTAACTCTCAAAGACCAGAGAGAATTTCTCTGGCCCTAATTTCTAACCTAGTTTTTTCAGAAAGTTCATCATTCAAATTCTCCCAACACAGTTAACTTAAATGAAATCTATGCATATGTACAGCTTAAGGGAACTGAGTACTACATTTTTTATTCACAAACATAAGCCTAATGATTCCTAAATAGAGAGATAGAAGTTTGAACTTTACCTGTTTCAGTTGAACTCGAGTATGGCAATGTAGGGGTTTTCAGTGAGGCCTGAGATGTTTGTGAGCTTGCTTGAAGTTCCTTTGACCTTCCCCAATTCTTAGTTTGCTTGGAACTTGCTTGAATAAGCTTGTAGAAGTCAACCTGCACAGTCAGAATTCAAAAATGGTGAATCTTGAAAACATGGTTATAGTTGTTGGCCAATGGTTGGGATGGCTTAGGTGGGTTGTTTAGAAGGTGTTTGAAGTGTTTGCAAGTAAAACGCACGAGTGGATTTTGCTTTGGATGTCAAAATGCAGAAGCTGCCCTGTTTTGCAAGTTTTTGGTGTTTTGGTGTTCAAGGGTGTTTGAGGATTGGCTAGCTCGTGTTTCTGACCTTAGGCACTATGCAAAACTTGGTTCAAATGTTTACAAAGCTTGGTTATAACAGATACAAGAGTTATGTGATTTTGGCAAGTTGACTTGGTTTTGAAGAAAAGTGTGAAGTGACCAAGGGCAGGCCTGTACAGGCTAGCTTCAAGCATGCACAAAGTTGGTGTACTTTTCCCTGAGTTCGTGGAGTTTGTTTGCTGCAAAAGGCTTGGTGCAATGCTCAAGAGAAACAAATTGACATAAAGCCAACTTTATCAAAATGGCATTGTTAACTTTTTGCCATTTTGGGATTAATCCTTTGTGTAATCTACCATTGATCAGAACAATGCATTAATCCATTGAGTTTGCATTAAATTTTTTAGTGTGGAAGGGTTTAGATACCTGTAAGCAAGTACAAACAAAGCTGGACAAAAATTGCAACTTGTGGCAACATGAAAAATGCCATGGATCAAAGTGACATTTTTTCAAATTCAAATCTTCGATTCTCCCTAACCGCAAATTATTTTGGAGAGTTCCTTGACATTTTGGAAAGCTTGTAACATGCTCTACATTCCATATTTGAAATGCATTTTGAGATTCCAATGTGAACTAGGTGAAAAATTGCCATGAAGATAGGTCAAACTCCTGCCTCAACTAGGGCAAAATTTCACTAAGTTAAATGTTTCATGGACCCTTGTTCCAAAAATAATAACTTGAGATCCAAGCATCTTTTGGGAAAACTTTGTGATCAAAGTTTTAGATTTTATGGAGGACTACAACTTTCATGTTGGAAGTTTTGTTTGAATCCAATTACATCATGGTGAAAAAGTTGGGCAAAGTTGGGAAAAATAAGAAAATTTCATAACTTAGAAAAATTCTAAGTTATGAAAATTTTCAATCTTAAATCCTAATTTGCAAAATTAAGTTTCTTGATGAACAAGTTTCATGTTTTGACACATCTTGATGAAAAATGACCCTTGGCACTTGATTTTGACTAAAAAGTCAAAGTTTGACTTTTCAGTGTACAGTTGATTTTTGATCAGTTTACTGGAAAATTCATCTGTCAATCCAATGCATTTGGGATCTTTTAAACCTTGTGATTAGGTCAAGATGATGCCATTGAGTCCTTGAACCCATTCTTGAACCCAATTTGCCATTGGCTAGGTGAAAAATCAGAAATTGCCCTTATGCAGTCAAAACCCTAAAAATGACCATTTTTCCCTTTTGGTGATCTGATCAAATTTCTTGAAGAGTTATGGTCCAAACTTGATCAAATGGTTCATATGAGTTTATAATGTTTATGTGGATCAAAAATCATGAGGTTTGACTGTAAATTGGCCACAGTTGACTTTTCCCCAATACAGCTGATTTTTAGGTCAATTGTCCAATTGACTCGGCAAAAATTTGATTCAAGGCTTGAAACTTGGTATGGGAAATCTTATAAGTCCAACGTGAAGTATGAAAGTCACTTTGAGCATAAGAAGTCCAAAATTCCTTGTGAAAACTTAAACCCTAATTTTAGGTCAATAGTGCAAGGAGATGTCTTGAGCAGAGCAAACCCTAGCTTGGTTTGGAGTCCAAAGAGTCTTGTGGGGGAAATCTTGGTAAAATTAGAGGGAAAATTTTGGGGTAAAACAGCTACCATGGCGTGTTGATAGGTTACCTCGGAATTCTTCAGTCCGAATGGCATCACTTTATAGCAGAACGTGCCCCACTGTGTGACAAATGTAGTTTTCTCGATGTCCTCAGGTGCCATTTTGATCTGGTTATAGCCTGAGAATCCATCCATGAAAGAAAATACTTTGTGTTGGGCTGTATTGTCAACCAGGATGTCAATGTGTGGAAGTGGAAAATCATCTTTAGGGCTGGCCTTATTTAATTCTCTATAATCCATGCACATTCTCATTTTGTCGTCCTTTTTAGGCACGGGAACAATGTTGGCAACCCATTGAGGATAGGAAGTAACAGCCAGAAATCCAGCATTGAACTGTTTCATAAATTCTGCTTTGATCTTCTCTGACATGTCAGGTCTCATGTGGCGAACTTTTTGCTTCACCGGTGGACAGTCTTCTCTTGTGGGTAGACGGTGTACCACAATATCTGTATCGAGTCCTGGCATGTCTTCGTATGACCAGGAAAAGATCTCAACATAATCATGCAACAGCTGAATTAGGCGCTCCTTTACACTCGGCTCTTAATTGGCACCCACTTTTATTTCCTTTTTATCTTCCTCGGTACCCAAATTGATTGTATCCAACAGCTCCTCATGAGGTTGAATAGCTCTTTCCTCTTGTTGTAGTAGTCTGGCCAATTCCCCTGACACCTCACAAACTTCCTCACCTTCGTATTCGGATTGGTAGATCAGATTTTCAGAGTCACTGAAGGCTATAGTAGTATCGTTACCCATGGGATCCGGAATGGAGGGGTACATGCATTTGTGAGTGTGGGTGTGTGTAAGGGTATAGCCATCTTTAAACAATAAAATGTAAAAGAAAGACAATGAGCACAAAAAGTTTATATGTGAAAAAGCGTTCATGATTCATTGAATGTCATATGAAGATGAAATAAAAACCCTTACAAATGGACCATTGTGCCACGGGTAAGACACAAGGTTTTTAAAGTGCGAATTGTTCGTGAATATTACAAGTCTAACAGAAATGTAAAAGATAAATTACTGAGAGATGAAAGTTATTGGGACAAAGTCTCTGGCTTCCCAGTTACAAAGTCCTCCGCTGACAGTAGGAAATATCCAATCTTCCAAGCTGCCATCTGCTTCATTGTCTTCTATTGCATTGACCCCTTGGTTACTAATCTTCACAGGTGGCCCCCCAGCACAGGCACGGCGCACAGCCTTCTGAGCAGTTGAAGTAAACCCCAAGCCAAACTTGTCTGATTTGTACGAAATGTCTGGAAGCTTCCCCCAGATGGTGCATCCACCCTCTTCCACTACTCCCTTTGCATCCTTTAGAGATGACATCCGAAGTGGAGGTCTTGTGATCTTAGGAATCGAGGATACCGCCTTGATCGCTGCTACTTCTGGAGAGACTTCTTCAAAATGTTGGAAAGGGGTTTCAATGAACTCGCCATCCAACTCTACATATCAGAAAGAATTCAGATGACTAATCATGTATTCCTCCTCCCCGTGGACAGTTATGATCTTTCCTTGGACCGGGTATTTTAGCATCTGATGCAATTTGGAGGTGACGGCACCGACATTGTGGATCCAGGGGCGTCCTAACAGACAGGAATAAGAAGGATGGATGTCCATCACATAGAATGTTGAGTTGAAAATCTGAGTTCCCACCTTTATTGGGATGTCCACCTCCCCATGAACCATCCTCTTCGAACCATCAAATGCTCTCACCACTATGTTACTGGGTTTTAAAGTCAGCCCCTCGCAATCCAATCTGTCAAGGGATTTTTTCAGTAAGACGTTCAAAGATGATCCCGTGTCCACCAAGACATGGGCTAGGGTTGTTCCTCTACACTCCACTGAGACATGTAATGCCTCGTTGTGTTTTCTCCCTCGGGGTGTCAAGTCAGCATCGGAGAAACCCAAGCCATTATCAGCTGTCAAACTGGCCACACAGTCCTGGAACTGGTCAGCAGACGTCTCTTGTGGCACATGAGCTATCTTCATAAATTTTACCAGAGCTTTCGCATGTGCTTCAGAGCACGGCAACAGAGCTATCATAGAGATCTTGGAAGGGGTTTGCCCCAACTGTTCAACCACATCATAATCACTCTTTTTTATTATCCTCAGGATTTCTTCCATTTCCTTCTTGGATGTTTCGGGAATAGCTAGTGATTGAGCCTTCGTCCGGACAGGCTCTTCTTGAATGTTTTTTTCCTTTATTCTCAGCAGTGGAAGTATTGGTAGGGGTAAGGATCGTATTGTCTTTGTCGGTAAGTACGCTTGCAAGTATAATCACTGGTACAGAGGTAATCTTCGGAATGGCCACTGGTCCAAAGGCTGCCTTTGGAGGGGCAATCTCTGGAAAGAAGATTCTACCACTACGGGTAATCTTGCTGGTTCCGGCAATATTGCTAATGTCGGAATTGTCCTCTTCGGAGCTCTCTTCTTTGGCAGTCAGTTCATCTTGTTTGATACCATGGTAGTAGATTTCTCCACCATAATTCCATGGTACTGTTTTATCTGATTTGTACGGGACCGGCCCGGGCATTATAATCTTAAGTGGAGTAGTCTTTGAAGCAGGTGTAATCCTAACGGGTCTTTTAGGGGCCCTGGAAGGATTGGCATAGATGGTTATAATTGAAATGTCTTTAACTAGAACGGGTGAAACAGGAGCATTCTCGAACAGAATTTCTTGGTTATCAATCAGTCGTTGGATACCTTTTTTCAACAGAGGGAAGTCAAATGATGAGGATAGGAAAACATGGCAGTCTTTGTCACAACCTGGGAATATACCAGCTTTCAACAGATTTAACTTAATGATCGGGAGCGGAGTCAACAGTTCATCCACGGTAGCAACAAACAAATCTTATTCAATAGTGTTGGCATTGTGACCATGCCTAGGCATTGGAGCGGAAATAACATTTGGTTTCTCAGGCGCTTCAAACTCAACTTCCTTCGCATCTATCAGGTCTTGAATTTTGTTCTTCAGAGCCCAACAGTTGTTAGTGTTATGCCCTGGACTTTCATAATGGCATGCGCATCTGGAATTCAGATGGTAATGAGGAGACGCAGTATTGGGATTCTTTGGGGCCTCTTTTAAATTGGCCAGATTCAACTTCAGAAGATGTGGTAGAACCTGAGTTGGAGTCATGTTAATCTTGGTGAATTTCTGGACTGGACTTTCTACCCTTTGCTGGTTATTTCTTGGCTGGTCTGATGCAGGCTTTGGAATCATAACGGCCCCCACCGTTGGTCGGCATTCAGTTCTTCCCTGATTCCTCTGTGAATAAATAGTAGATACTTCCTTCCTCCCAGTGAAGGGTTTTTTCACAGCTGTAGAGGTAGACGCATCCTTCTGAATCTTCCCACTTCTTATACCAGCTTCCACCCTCTCGCCGGTTAAAATTAATTCAGTAAACCCTGCAGAAGAACTCCCAATCAGATGATTGAAGAAAGGGCCTGATAGAGTTCCCAAGAACATGTCCACCAACTCCCTCTCAGACAGAGGGGGTTGCACCCTTCCGGCTAGATCTCTCCACTTTTGTGCGTAATCTTTAAAGCCCTCATTGGAAACTGTTGTACCCCAAAATTTGCCCTCTTATTTCATCAACATTTCTCATCACAAGATTCTTGAAATTCAAGATCCAGCTAGGGTTTGCTCTGCTCAAGACACATCCTTGCACTATTGACCTAAATTAGGGTTTGAGTTTGCACAGGGATGTTTTGACCCACAATGCCCAAAATGACTTTCATACTTCATGTTGGACTCACAAGTTTGTCCATACCAAGTTTCAAGCCTTGATTCAAATTTTTGCCCAGTCAATTGGACAGTTGACCTAGGAATCAGCTGTATTGGGGAAAAAGTCAACTGTGGCCAATTGACAGTCAAACCTCATGAATTTTGACCCACATCAACATTATGAACTCATATGAACCATTTGATCAAGTTTGGATCATAATTCCACAAGAAATTTGATCAGATCACCAAAAGGGCAAAATGGTCATTTTTAGGGTTTTGACTGTACAAAGGCAATTTTTGACTGTTTGACCTAACCAATGGCAAATAAAGCTCAACCATGGACTCAAGTACTCAATTACTTTTTCTTGACCTATTCAACAAGTTCAAAAGATCTCAAATGCATAGGATTGACAGATGAATTTTTCAATCAACTAGTCAAA
Organism: Vicia faba; assembly: GCA_948472305.1. NCBI lineage: Eukaryota > Viridiplantae > Streptophyta > Magnoliopsida > Fabales > Fabaceae > Vicia > Vicia faba. Next base: position 1,403,786,553 of record OX451736.1, on the reverse strand, counting down.
ATTTGACTGTACACTGAAAAGTCAAACTTTGACTTTTTGGTCAAAATCAAGTGCCAAAGGTCATTTTTCATCAAGACATGTCAAATTATGAAACTTGTTCATCAAGAAACCCAAAAATGCAAATTAGGGTTTAAAATGGAAAATTTTCATAACTTAGAATTTTTCTAAGTTATAAAATTTTCTTATTTTTTCCTAACTTTGTCCCATTTTTTCACCAAGATGCAAATGGATTCAAACAAAACTTGAAACATGAAAGTTGTATTACATCACAAAGTCTACAACTTTGATTCACAAAGTTTTCTTAAAAGAAGCTTGTATCTCAAGTTACGATTTTTGGAACAAGGGTACCTAAAACTTTTAACTTAGAGAAATTTTGCCCTAGTTTAGGCAGGATTTTGACCCATCTTCTTGGCCATTTTTCACATAGTTCCACTTGGAGTTTCAAGTTGCATTTCAAAGATGGATTATATTACATGTTGCAAGATTTCCAAATTGTCCAAGAACTCCTTAAACACCCTTGTGGTTAGGGAGAATCGAATGCTTGAAGTTGGCAAAAACTCACTTTGATCCATGGCCAATACATGTTCATACAACTTGCATTTTCAAACCAAACTAGCTTAGTACATGATTACAGGCCTCTAAACCAATTTATACTCCAAAATTGAATGCAAATACATTGGATATTGGCATTGTTCTGATCAAAAGAGCTTTGTACAATGAACATTGCCATTTTGAGCATAAAGGCCACACTTCCATTTTCATAAAGGGCACTTTATGTCAAATTGCTTTTTCTTGAGCCTTGGACTTTCTTCCTTTGCAGAAAACAAGTTCCACAATCTCAGGCATAGTACACCAAGTTGAGCATGCTTGTAACTAGCCTGTACAGGCCCTAGCTTGGACAGTTCACATCTTTGCTTCAAAAACAAGTTAAATGGCCAAAAGCTTGGATCTCTCATATCTGATAAAACCAACAAGAACAAAGTTGTCAAACAAGTTTTGCATATCCTCACAAGCCAGAAGCACGAGCCTTTCACCCCTAAAGCACCCTCATACTCCAAAACACCATTTTTCTGCAAAACAGGGCAAGCCCTGCAGAACCACCTCCATCTCCACTTTCCCTCGTGCGTTTTTCCTCAAACTTGTTCCAATATCTTCCATTCAACTCACCTGAACTATCCCATACCTCCATTGCTAGCTGTAACACCATTAACACACATTGTCATTTTCGTTTGAAAGCTTTGCAGGTTGAGTTCTGTAGCACGATTCGGGCTACTTCAAAACAAGCCAAGCATTGGGAAAGCTTGGCAAGTGGACCTCAGGCAAGCTCAAAAGAACCTCAAGCACCCTTGGAAGTTGCTGCATTGTCCAGCTCGAAGTCAACTGAAACAGGTATTTCATGAACTTTTATCTCTCTATTTAGGAATAGTTAGACTTAGATTTGTGAATGAAAGATGTTGTATTCATAGCCCTGAAACCATACATGTGCTTAGTTTTCATTTATATTAATCGTGCTAGGAGAATTTTGTTCATGAACTTTCTGAAAAAACTAGGTTAAGAATTAGGGCCAGAGAAATTCTCTCTGTTCTTTGAGAGTTAGCTTAAGTTTTTTATATGGTTAGATTCGTTGTTTGATGCTCTACAAGTTTCATGTTATGAGTTTTGTCAAAAAAGCAAGGAATCAGAAGATAGCATTTGATGTACAGAACGCGCGTGTTTTGAACTGAGGAAGAAGATGAACTTGTTCCTGGGCTGGGCCTGTACAGGCTTATTTTTGGCACCCCCCCTCTTTTCTTTTTACACCCCCTGGCCCATTTCTTGTACATTTGTCATTTTTGCATTTTTATTTCAGTTCTGATCTTGATATTTTATTTTCTAATATAAAAAATACTAAAAAATTATTTTCATAAATTTTTGTATTTATTTGGAATTTATTTTAATTATTTCTAGTATTAATACATTAAATACTTTATATTTACTTTTGTTTAAATGTAAAAATAATGTAAAAAAATACTTTTATTTTATTTATTATTTTTATACATATTTGAAAATATTTTCTTGAAATATATACATTTTGTAAATAATTTATTTTATTTTATACACACTTAATATATTTAATACATATATGTACATATATAATATATTTTATTAAATAATAAGAACCAAAAAACACAAAAAATAATACATTTTTATTTTTATTAATATTTTATACTAAAAATACCTTTTTTTTTCAATATACTTTTATTTTTGTACAAATAAATACATTATTATATACAAATAATAAATAATACTACTTATTTAAGAAATTAGGGTTTTTGCCCTAAAAAACAAAATAATTGAAATTGACTTTTTTATTTATTAGCATTTCACATTAAAAATACTTCTTACATATATAAGAACATTTTTTGCATAATACACTTTATTTAATATTTATTTATTGTATTTATTTAAATATTGTACATTTAAATATTATGCCTTGTACATTCAATTTGGTTGTAATAATTTAGGATTTAATTTCTTGCAAAATAATCCTCAATTCAAATTTGTACCCCCTCCCTATATCATGTTGTAATAGTGTAGAATTTAAATTCTCGCACCTTTAAATGCTTTCAATTATGCCATGATTAGACCTAGGGTTTGTATGCAAAATAAAATCAACAATTAGTTTGACCTAATCCAAGATGACAATGCATGAAAAACAAACACAATGCACACTTGCACCCCTAGGGTTACAATCCACTTGTTACCTTCAAAAATGGGCCATGGTATGCATGTCAAGTACTTTGGCAAAACAAAAACAAACAAAAGATCATAGTCCCTCGATGACGTTATCTGAGTTGCCTAAACAAAATGATCAAGTCCCTTAAAGAAAATTGCCAAAAATACCTGACACCATTGCTATCATGGTCTATACGATGACCCGCGCCTGTCCCGTTTAACATCCTAACACAAGGTTATTCACCAAATACAATAGTGAAACAACACTGTTAAAAGGGTTAAAAAAACATATAAAAAAAAGATCTTTGAGTAAAATAGGGTAGATAGCTCTTAGTTACTTGATCAAAGCTTGCAAAAACATCCTTGTTATCTTCAAAACACACTTCACAACACAATTTCAAAACCCTACTTTCAAATATTGAAAACTTTTTCAAAAGACAAAAACACATTTGTATACATTCAAACAAGAATCATTACAAAGGTTGCCACAACGATGGACTCTTTTCAAAACATCTTTCAAAACCACACACAAAGCACCATTTCAAACAATTGAAAAGCAAAGTAAGTGATCTAAGAAAGTAACTAAGAGCCCATGGATAACCATGGATAGAAAGGGTGCTAATACCTTCCCTTTCTACAATCTACTCCCCGAACCCAATAAAACATCTCAAAGGTCTTTTCTGTGCTTTTTGACCTTTCCTTAGGATAAAATAAAAAGTCGGTGGCGAGTCTTGCTAAACCGAAACATTTGCGAACACAAACGCAAAACCCCAAGTCAGTTCTCCCACCGTATCACAGAAACCATAGCCATACTCTGAAGTTGAGTATGGGTAGGCGCTAAGTCGGTGTTGTACTGACATTGTTTATAGAAAGTTGCGGCCAGGTCTTCCCAATTATGGAAGTCGGCCCTTTCTAACTGGTAGAACCAATCAAGTTGTGTTCCTGATAAACTGTCTTGGAAAAAGTGGACGCACAAGTCTTTGTCAGCAGAGTGCGGCTGAATCTTCCTGACATACGAACGGAGGTGCATTTTAGGACAAGATACCCCATCATACTTGGCAAATAATGGCACTTTAAACTTTGGAGGGATCAAAATTCCTGACACCAGGCCCAACTCTTCGAAATCTAGCCCTGGTACTCTCTGGATTTCCATAGCGCTTAATCGCTCTTCAAGGTGTTTGTATTTGTCATCAGCCGGAGGGTATTGTTGATCAGAGTAGTCCTCCTCTTCTTCAGAATCTGATGGTACTGTCGTTTCTTTTCCTTTTCTTTCCCCTTCATCAGATGTTTTTGGAAAATCTAAGGTCCTTCTAGCTTGTCCCTGAAACCTTCTGCCCATGATTACCACACCAGTTGGCTTCTTCTTCTTTTTCTCTCTTTCTTTTTCTAGCAGAGTCTTCAGCTCCTCTTGCCCCTTGGCTAAGGTCATGAGTAACTGTTGAAATTACGTGTTCTGAGCTTGCAGATCTTTGACCGTTTGTTCGAGATCCATCTTACTAAAATAAACAGTAGAGAGATGAGGAAACTTGTTGCAAAGACATGTTTATGCTTATGATGAATGATATGTATTCATGCAATGCTTTCATGGATTCAAAAATTCAAATTTGTTTCAAACAAAAAGAAACACACGTTATATTAATAAGATAGAATTTGAGTACATCAATGCCCCTTGGGCAAAATAATACAAAATTCTAAGGTAAAAAGACATTGTGCATCCTCTTTGGTGCAATGTAGGTGTTTAGAGTCTTCTCTTCATGAAGTAGCCGAGTGAGTTCCAAAACCTTCTTCGCGCTTGCGTAGTATTGGGCTTCGAAAGTATCGCGCTCTCCTTTGAGCTATATCCAATCCCTTTGTAGGTCTTCGAGTGATGTAGGCATGTCAAGATGTAGGATAGTGTATGGAACTTCTCCCTCCTTAACAGGCTCAATAATCACTGGGAGAATGGAAGGATAAGGCATCATAAGACTTTGAGCGCGGGTTCGTACCCACTTGAGGTAAGGCTCAAGAGGGATGGAATTCTTGTGTCCCAAAGTCTTTCTATCCACATTTTTTAGCATCCTCCAAGCTCGGATGAATCTCTGGCGAAGTCCTTGATCGTCGTTGTCGTAGTCGAATACCAGGCCTTGAATCAGCATATCATGTGGGCCATCCCTTCGGGCATAACCAAATTGTCTTAGAGCTAAGCACGGGTTGTAGGTGATGCCTCCCCTAATGCCAAGTAGAGGGACATTAGGGAATTCCCCACAACGGTCAACAATGATAACATTCTCTTTGGATTGAGAGCACCAATGAATATCCGAATGTTTGAGCGTCATTAACCTTTGTGACCACCTCAAACTTTGCTCATTCTTTAAGACTGATTGGGGAAGATGAGAAATAAACCATCTTTCTAGGAGAGGAGTGCAACATATAAGAACACCTCTTTTCCTCATTGTACGAGTGTGAAAAGAGTGTAGGATATCCCCCAAGCAAAGTAGGCACCGGGTTGCGAGACATGAAGATTTTGACAGCGCTCACATATATGAGTTAGTCAGGATTAGGGAACAAGACCATCCCATATATAAGAAGAGCTACAATCTCCTCAAAAGCTTGCAAGTCTAGGGAATTCCAACAGCTTTGGGCTTTCTCAAACAGAAACTTTGCCAAGAAGCCTTTGACACCACTTCTAGTTTCCCAATGAGTTATGATATCAGATGAGCGCAAGTGCGGGGCTTGAGCAATCTCTTATGGCTTTGGATCTCTTTCTATACCGTTCAAGGGTAGTTGATTGAGAATAGGGATCCTCAGGAGTTGAGAAAATTCCTCCAAAGTAGGCACAAGCTGATAGTCAGGAAATATGAAGCAGTGATGCAAAGGGTCAAAGAACTGGAAGATAACTTTCAACATATCCTCCTCTGTGTTAGAGGTGATCAAGTTGAGTAGACGACCATGTCTCTCAGTGAATGGAGAGTTCTTAGAGATCCTTGAAGCTAGCTCCTTGAGTTGTGGAGGAATTCTTACAAGGTTGATTTGGATAGTTTTCCTGCGAAGTGAATCCATAACCTACAAAACAAGAACAAAGATGAATCTCCAAAATCCTTGAAATGGTTAGTGAATGCATATGATGTTCATGATGTCCATGATGTTATGCACAAGTATGCATATACAAGCAAAGCAAACAAGTTATTAGTTTAGGCTTGCATGGGGTTTCATAGGTAAGTACCCTCTTGAAGTTTAGTTGGCTCAACCTGTCCTAACAATAGTAACCGGGTTCTAAGGAGCTCAATATCACTGGATTGTTTCCTTGGTCATTATTTCAGCTCAAGCCTATTTAATGGCGGCCGAAATATCCCAAGAAACCAACCCTCAATGAGTGTAGTATCGAGTATCTACCAACTTCGGACTGCACCAAAGCCGGTCATCTCACTACATCCTAAAAGGCCAAGTTAGTCAAGTAAAGGTTCTATAAGTTCATTAGTGCTTTATGACATCACTCAGTGGCCCCGTATTCTCTTTGATTGACACAAAGGCTACCGGTACCCACAAATATATCGCACTAACATACCTATTGCTTAGACCATGTCGGTATACCCCGCCCAATTTCCATAATGTATTGTTATTTACCTATAATATTTCCCAAATCCGGGTAGAGGATTCAAACCCAAACAAAGAACCATAATGTAAAGCAAACAATTCAAACAAAGAAATCAAATAAAGGTGATCTAAACCCTAAGGTAACCCCACTTTTATAATCTTCCCCAGCAGAGTCGCCAGTTCTGTGATGCGGTGGGAGAACTGACTTGAAGGTTTTGCGTTTTATCGTAAATGTTGCGGTTAGCAAGAGTCGCCATCGGCTTTTCTTTTATCCAAAAGGAAAGGTAAAAAAGCACAGGAAAGACCTTTGAGATGTTTTCTTGAGTTCGGGGGGTAGATTATGAAAAGGGAAGGTGCTAGCACCCTTTTCATCCATGGTTTTCCATGGGCTCTTAGTTACTTGCTTAGACACTTGCTTTAGTTTGCTTGAAATGGTGTTTGATGTGGCTTTGAAAGTATTTTGTAAAAGAGGCCATTTGTTTAGGCAATCTTTGTAATGATTCTCGTTCGTAAGAATGTATACAAAGATTTTTGTCTTTTGAAAATGTTTTCAATTGTTTGTAAGATGTTTTGAAATGTGTGTGTGTTTGTTTTGAAAATAGCAAGGATTGTTTAAAAGGGAGCAAGTAAATTTGAAGCTATCTACCTACTCAAATGTCTTTCTTGTGCATTTTCTATTCCTTTGACATTGTTGCCTTACCATTGATTTGGTAAGCAACCATATCTTTGGATGTAAACGGGACGGGCGTGGGTCATCGTATAACCATGATAGCAAGGTTGTCAAGTATCTTAGCATTTTTTAGGGACCAAGATCATTTTGTTTAGCCAACTTTTGAATAGCGTCATCGAGGGACTATGATCTTATACTTGTTTTATTTTGCCAAGATACTTCGCATGCGTAACATGGCTATTTTATTTTAGGCAACCAAGTGGGAGAAGCCCTAAGGGTGCTTGTGTGCAAAGTGTATCATTTTCATGCTTTTGTCTTGCATTTAGGGTTTTCTATTTTGCTTTATTTTTGTTCTTGTCATGCAAACCCTAATTACTAATCATGGTATATAAAGCGATAAATTGCGTAATGTAAATGTACTAAACTATTACAACAATTTTTATGGGAGGGGGGAATACAAGCTTGAATGGGGATTTGCACAAATATAAATCTAAATATATTATTACAACCAAATCGAATTTGCGTGAATTAAATAAATATAATACAAATATTTAAAATGCAATGCAATATGTATGTAAAAGAAAAGATTTTTTATGTCTTGTTTTTTTGTATGAAAAATATTTAATTTAAACCTAAAAATATAAGGAAAAAATATATTTATTTTTGGAAGGGGATTAAACCCTAGTTTTTATTCAAAGAAAATAATGTTCTATATTATTAACTTGTGTATTTTTTGTATAAAATAATAAATAATATTATGCCTAAATACTAAAACATTAAATATGTGTAAAAAATAAGTATTTATGAGTATAAAAATGTATAATAAAAATATTAAATATATTTGATTATTTACAAACTTATTAAGAAAATAAATTCCATTCTTTCAAAATAAATCAACTTTTTATGTGAAAAAAATAATAACTAAAATAAAATAAAAGTGTAAAAATAAAGAAATTATTTTTAGGATTTTTTATCATTCAGAAAAATAAACAAAAGTATTAAATATGAAAATATGAAAAAAATATATAAAATAGTTAGTCAGGGGGTGCAATAGCAAGTCAGGGGGGGTTTTTTTAGCAAAAACAAAAAGGCCACGCTACCAAAAAAGCCCATAACTTCATCCCTGTCCTTCGTTCATCTTCTTCGCGCGTTTTCCAGTTCAACCTGTATCTTTCTTATGCTTGCATAAAAATGAAAACTCATAACATGAAAAATGTGGCATTTGAGCTCACGATTCCAACCATATAAATTATGTAACCTAACTATCAAAGAATAAAGAGAATTTTGGAATCCCTAAATCATGACCTAATTTTTTCAGATATTTCAAGCTTCAAATTCTCTTAGCACAAGTAATATAAATGCAAAGTAATGGTATGTACAGCTTCGTTATGATGAGAACTACATTTTTTCTTCACAAATCGTGGCTTGAAGTTGCCTGTATAAAGAGATAGAATTTAAGAAAATACCTCCTTCAGCTGGAATCGTGTATGGCAATGTAGGGACTTTAATGGAGGTCTGATGATTGTTTGAGCTTCTTTGAACTTCCTTGAACCTATTCCAATCTTTATCTTGCTCTGAGGATGGCTGGAACTCCCTGACCAAGTCCAACTGCAAGCTTCCAAATTGAAAATGGAAGATGGTGAAACAGAGATTACAGAACCAGGTTGATGGCTTGGATTGACTAGGTATCAAGTGTATAAGATGTTTGAATCAGTTAGACACAAAACACACGAGCCAAATGAGGGTTGGCTGAGCTTTTTGCAGAAACTGTGTGCTTAGGCAGATTTTTTATGTTTTTGATTTTCAGAGAGTTCTAAGTCCAAGCCAAGCGTGTAATGCCTTGTACAATGTTTTCATATTAGTATAGAAGTGATACCAAGTCAGCTCTCCACTAGTTGTGCAAGCCTTAGCCCTTTTGTAACTTTTCTTGTACTTGAAGTAAAGTTGACAAGACCAATCCCACATGCTTGTACCAGCTTACTTTAGGGATGATATGAATTTGTACCAATTGCTTAAGACCTGTATAGTTTGCTTGTATCAAGGGGACAGGTCCAATGCTCCAAGTTGACAAAGTTGCAAAAGTGCATCTTTATGAAAATGGCAATGAAGCATTTTTGCCCAAAATGGAATTACAACTTGTGTAAAGTTTCAAAAGCAAGGATAAAGGCTTTGTCAACTGAGTATGAATTTAATTAAGGAGTTTATAGCAAGCTTAGGACCTGTAAAGCAAGAAACAATCAGCATAGATTTGGTTCGCAACTTGATTCTATGTGAAAATGGCTTGAACAAAAAGTGAGAAAATGCCAACTTCCTCTCTTCGATTCTCCCTACTCAAAAATGATCTTGGAGAGTTCTTTGACATTTTGGAAAGCTTGAAATGTGCTATATAATCCATCTTTATAATTAATTTTGAGATACCTCTTGTAACTAGGTGAAAATTTTCCATGAAGTTGGGTCCAAAACCTGCCTAAATTAGGGCAAAATTTCACTAAGTTATTTAGTTCATGAGCATGTATTCACATATTGATAACTTGAAATCCAAGCATCTTTAGGGAAAAGTTTGTGAAGCAAAGTTTTAGATTTCATGGAGGAATACAACTTTCATGTTGGGAACTTTTCTTGAATCAAAATCCATCATGGTGAAAAAGTGGTGAAAAGTTGAGAAAAAATAAGAAAATTGTATACTTAGAAAAATTCTAAGTTATGAAAATTTTCAAATTAAAACCCTAATTTTCAAATTTAGTTTTCTTGGTCAACAAGTTTCATATTTTGACATATCTTGATGAATTATGACCCTTGGCACTTGATTTTGACCAAAAAGCCAAAGTTTGACTTTTCAGTGTACAGTTGACTTTTGATCAGTTGACTGCAAATTTCATCTGTCAATCCAATGAACTTGAGATCCTTTGAACCATGTAATTAGGTCAAGATGATACCATTGAACCCTTGAAATCATTCTTGAACTCAATCGGTCATTGGCTAGGTTAAAAATCAGAAATTGTCCTTTCTCAGTCAAAACCCTAATTTTGACCATTTTGCCCTTTTGATGATTTGATCAAATTTCTTGAGGAGTTGTGATCTAAACTTGATCAAATGGTACATATGAGTCTAAAATGTTGATGTGGATCAAAAAATTATGAAGTTTGACTGTAAATTGGCCATGGTTGACTTTTTTCCCAATACAACTGATTTTTAGGTCAACTGTCCAATTGACTGATCAAAAATGTGGTTCAAGGCTTGAAACTTAACATGAGCAATCTTAGGGGTCCAAAATGATGTATGAAAGTCACATGAAGCATTGGTGGTCGAAAAATCCTTGTGCAAACTCAAACCCTAATTTTGAGTTATCAGTGCAAGATGAGATGTCTTGAGCTGACCAAACCCTAATCTTGTCTTGAGTCAAAGAAATCTTGTGAGATAAGTCTTGATAAATGAGAGGGCAAATTTTGGGGTACAACACTCATAATTGTGAAAAAGACATATTTTACATTCTGCTTAGTTTTGTTATTGTTAAGATAAAATTTACGACCAAACCACAATTAAATTTTGTTTAATTAAACTCAATACTTGCACGCAATCCTTGAGATCAACATTTGGGAAATTTCCCTGTTATTAGTAAAAGAGGCAAATAGTACACTTGCTATTTTTACAATCAGTGTGGTATCCATATACGGGTAGGGGATACTCAGAGGCCTTAGTAAATGAGGGTGGTTGGTGAAGGTTCAATGAAACACGAGAAATGGGGTTTGAATTGAGTTTCAAGATTTAATGCTTTTTAAACACCTAAAAACACAAACTGAAGAATAGCAGGAAGGATAAAGAGCACAAGATTTTATCTTGGTTCACCGTTAACTAGACTACCTCCAGCCCACCCAAGCCACATGACTTTGCCTTATTAACAAGGAATTAATCCACTACTCAAATTCCCTTTGATTACAACCACAAAGACAACATTTCTAAGTCTTCTCGAGGATCCTGACTAAACTTTTAGTCCCCCCAATGAATCTTAACCAACCTGGTTAATTCTATAAAGTGTTCATGTTTACAAAGTGCTTCTTGAAAAGATGATACACGTAATTACAATACAATGATATTTACAAAGAATGAAAGTTATGAAGCTTTCAATAAAATAACAACTTTCTTCTTTGTGTTGATGCTCGACTTTTTGTGTTTCTTTCTTTCATAATATATTTGACGTTGTTTGTTATTGATAGTTCATTGTTTTTCCATGGCTTCAAACACTCCTTCAAATAGATGAAAATAAATCCATTGGAGGGTGAAGTTAGAATTTCATAAACCACAACTTATATGGAGACGTTGAGTAGTATAATAGAAGAGTGGTGGTAGGTGCATCGTGGAAGTTGAGGATAAGACGTTTTGCAAAAGGTGGTACTAGAAACAATCATTTTATCCTCTTTTACAAGGTAGTGGAAATGATGAAGATTTATATTGTTTTAATATTTTCACACTATCTTCCTTCTTAGGAAACTCTTTCATACAAAGGTTTCTGATAGAATTTGGTGAAGCTTGTTCAGATTCCAGAGTTACTAACTTTCTTCACTTTAAACCACTTGAGTAAGAGGCTTCTGATAGATTGAGATGAAGCTTGATCAGAATAAGTCTTCTGTGCATGATCTTATTTAGGCTATTTTGGAAAGGTGATGATAATTTTGAGAAACAAGAGTGGTTTTAAGCAAGTGTGAAATGAGAAATGATGAGTGAAAAAGAATAAAATCGTACCTCTTTATATATTTTTAATTTAATCGAGTCAATCGATTGACAATGGTAAATTTTGAGATTTTTCCGTTGTGAGTATCCATTGCAACATTAACTCCTTCAACTATCTCTTGAGGAGTTGTTCAACGTTCAAATTCATCTATGTTAAATCTTTTAATCAATGAGGGAAGTCGATTAATTCTCTTCATTTGGGCTTCCTTGTTGCTTTGGTTTGTTTGTTAGGTCTTGTTGCTTCTTTAACACCTCCAATACATATTTTGATACCCCTAAGCTTGAAAACACTTGAACATACATAACTCCTGTAGATTAGAAACAATAAATAATTTAAAGGAAATATATTAAAAATAAGAAAGAGTAAAATGTAATTACTTTAAGGGGTTAATCATATTTTCTAACATTTCAACCTTAAAAAAAATTTACCTGTATCAAGAAAGAATTCTTGATAAAATTCCCTTAGGGATAAACACCTTAATAGTGTATCCTTCTCCAGACATCATTGGATGTGAGAGTTGGTAAACAAACAAATAAATAAGTAAATCACAGACTTAATTACCTTATTAATCATCAAATATCATAAATTGAGAATTTTTCAAGTAGTGTTGCTTCAATCAAAATTGTTGACATATGTCATCATTGTTAATCTTCCAGGATCAAAGACTTCAAATTATATACTTCTAGAGTATACTTCTGCTTCTGTATATATTTCTTCTAATGGTCTTTCTTTAGAGTTCTAATCTGCAAGGCATTGCCTGCAAAACAAGTAAATACATTATTCTAATTTTTGTATCTTTTATCTTCCTCATAGGGTGTTGTGATACGGTGGCAGAACTGACTGTTAATACTGGTTTGCATTTTGCGTTTTTTGTTCACAAAATGTCACGGTAAGCAAGAGTCGCCATCGACTTTTATTTCATCCAATCATGGAAAAGGAGAAAAAAAACAGAAAAAAAAACTTTTTTTGAGATATTCTGAGTACGGAGGGGTAGATTATAGAAAGGGAAGGTGTTAGCACCCTTTCTATCCATGGTTTTCAATGGGCTCTTAGGTACTTTCTCATCTTTTAAAAAAATTTCTTGTGTGTGTGCTTGTTTTGAAAATGTTTTACTTCGTGATAATCCTTGTATCAGTCCTCAAGGGTGTGACAAAGTTATTTTTGAAAAATGTTTTGAAAGGTGTTTGTGTGAAAAGTTTTGTTGAGCAAGTAATTAAGATTCTACCTACTCGAAAAAAGATTGTTTGTTCTCGTTTCCTTTAGAAAGCGATATCCTACTATTAAGGAGTAGGTAGCCTCGTCGTTGGAGTTTGTAAGGGACGTTCGAAAGGGACAAGTACAATCACCTAAGCAATGGGTTGGAAACTTTAGTAGTAACCCTAGAGTCCTAAAGATCTTTTCGAGGCAACATTTCCGAGGCAACATTCGAATGGGACATTTGATCTTTTAGATAGGAGGGAAACCACCAAAATCTCCTATGCTTAAGGCAACTGTTTACTGAAGGCAACCGAAGTGAGGCAAACCCTAGGAGTGAATATGTGCATCTGAATTTTTCAGTTAATTAGTCTTTGCACATTAGGTGATCTACCATTTTAATTTTCAAGTATCTTTCCATACAATCCTATTAACCATGCATCTAACAGTTAAATATTTGCAGGAATTTAAAGTGCAAGAAAATAAACCTAGCTATTACAAGGCTTCGAGGAGGGGGATTAATTACATAACCAAAAATTAGGGATTAAATGGTAAATGAAAACCCTAATTTAAAGCTATTACAAACCCAGGGCAGTTACAAAATTATAAAAAAGAAAAGTAATCAAAACGCGTGGCGAATTAAATGCGAGGACGATAATTAATAACTTAAAACCCTAATTGAGAGAAAAAAGTATTTTTTGTGCATTTTTATTTGTGAAAACAATTTAATTGCAAATTAATTAAACCCTTGTTTCTAATTGTTTTAATTAAAAAACAGAAATTAAATTAACCTAATTTTCTAATTAAATTAAATTAATTAAAGAAATAAATATTTTATGACAAAAATGATTTTTGTGTTTTTTGTGGTTTTTTAATTTAAAAAAATAATTTTGTGTTAATTAAAAAAGAAAATGATTAATGAAATAAATAAAGAAATTGAAAAAAAGAAAGAATTGGGCATGTGCTGAATAGTAAGGCTAGGGGGTGCATTGCTGGAAAACATCCTGGCCCATTAGTGCTGAAGCCCAGTCAACGCTGGATTATGTGTGACGTTGACTTAAGGGTGCATCATGGTCCTTCATTATTGAGCGCTACATCTGGCTGAATGATGCATCAAGTGGCTGGACGTTGGGAGTGTATGGAAGACGCTTGTAGGATTGATGTACTAGATTTGTGGATAGAAACTGGGAAAATAATTAAAATGGCTTGGACCTGGGATCGAACCCAGGTCCTTATGCTTACCACTGAATGCCCTTGCCAGCTGCGCTGCTGTGACTAGTTGTTAGAACAGTGAAAGCAAAAGATAATATGAAAAACAAGGTAAGTGAATCAGAAAACGCATGATATTCAAATGACCCAATGGTTGGCTGCCACATACCTTCTTCTTCCTAGAACTGTCGCGTTAGACATCAGATCTATACCTACAGACACCTTTCGTCGCTATAAGCCTGCAATATCTCAAAACATAATACAAGCATGATAAATCACTTATAAATACATTGATCAATTCGTTTTGACCTCACGAACACGATGGCACCCTTTATTTAGGCTAATTTCACCTGTGGACAAAAACCCTAAAAGGAACGTGAAAACCCTAGCAATGGCAATTGCACATATATACGTCAAAACTTCAATTAAACTATTCAGTCAGCTTACAAACATGTCAAAGATCACAAATATATCAATTAAACATGCTAATGATGCAGGAATTAGGGTAATTGATTTTGAAAAAAAAATACAAATTGTGTGAGTTACATCTTGCGTTTCTTGATGCTTCAGACCTTGCAACTGATTGGGATAGCTTCAGTGCATGCCCAGGATGCGATTGTTGGACCTAAATTGCTTTGAAAGGTCCTGTGGAGTGAAAACCGAGTCACACTTTTTGTAAGAAATTTGGAATTTATTCTTTATCTTTCACGACTGCTAGCCCATTTCTTTTGCCTTGTACTTGTTCATTATATATCCCTCAATGAATTAGAGTTACAAAACAGATTGGATCCTGAAGTTTTGATGAGATTTTATTTGATTCTTTAGCCATATGCAAACTTTCCAAATTGAGCCAAATTATCCTATTTTTGTACCAATCATGCTTGATTCGTTTTGGTCTTGATATCTCAGCATATTTTGATTGAGATCATGTCATAAAATCATATCAAAACATATATTTGCTGTTATTTGTCATTTATTTAATTTAATTCAAATTTTAATTAATAAAAAATTAAAATAAAATTAAAAATGAAGCAAATAATGAGTGGGTGAATATTTTGGTCGTGGACCATATTATAAGTGAGGTGCAAGCATAAAAAGTTAGGCCCATTTGGCAAAAAATGTAATTTTGGGCCCATTTGACTCTTGGCAATTTTGCAAAAAAGGTCAACTTTGATAAGGCATATCTCCTCCAATTTTAACCCTAGAGAGGTGTTCTTGGACTTTTTAGAAAGCTTAGGAAGTCCCCTAAGTAACCCTTTTGGTCTCATTTCAATTTGGTCTTCCATGTTCATGTAAGAAGCTTTGACCCAAAAGGTGTTTTTTGTTGACTTTTCAAAAGGACCTATAATGTAGAAATTCATATCTTTTTATGAGTGCATATTTTGAACTTGTGGGATGAAGATGAGTTATAGGGAATTGTATCCTTTTAAAAATGAGTCTTGGATTAAAAATTTCTGATAAAGTATGTGGAAGTTATGCTTGGTCAAAGTTTGGTTGACTTTTCCTGAGAAACCCTAATTTAGCAACTTTTGGGTTTTGATGAATTTAGGGCATTCCTTGAAGAATCGTGATCAACCCTTGATCAAATGATGAAAGTAACTTCAAAATGTTGATGTTGACCAAAAATTTTGACGTTTGACTGTATGTGGGCCATAGTTGACTTTTGACCTAATACAGTCGATTCTTAAACATCTGAGCAATTGACTGAGCAAACTTCTTGTGTAGTGCTTGAAATTTGACATGGAGGGTCTTGAGAACATATTAGGAACGTGGAGAGCATATGAGATCTTTGGAGTTCACCTATCTTGATGAAAATGGAAACCCTAATTTGAGACACACTGCCTTAGGAGAGAGTTTGTCTGGTCAACTCTTGGGCAAACTTGAGCAAATTGAGGATCTCTAGGAGTATGTATTGAGTAAAATAAGAGGGAAAATTTTAGGGTACAACAGCTGCCCCTGTTCAATCTTCTTAAACCTGAAGATTTAGATTGGCTTGTCTGTCTTTCGTGATCTGAAGGTGGAAGATGATTAAACACTAGAGTGCCCAGAAATTTACACTCGTCTGTAATAATGCTTGACTATGTAGGTAGTATCGGGAATGGGCTTACAGATGCCATTTGGAGGAGATGACAGAAGGTCACCGGAGATGGGCTTAAAGATGCCATCCGGAAGATATGACGGAGAATCGTCGGAGATGGGCTTAAAGATACCATCTAGAGGATGTTGATTTCCCGAGATAGTCCTTTGATGAGAATTCCTGTTCCTGCCATTGAGGAGGAATCTGCTGAGGAATGTTGGTCTCTGTCTTGGGAGAAATGGAATTTTATGAACTTCAGTTGTCCGTTACTCTACTGGGGAATCATCTCTTAGTCGAGGAGATGAAAATAAACTGTTATCTGGTCGTGCTCCAGGCTTTAGTAATTTGGGGAAATTAAGTTGTTATCAGGTCGATTTCCGGGCTTCATAGCTTGAATTTGAGATATACCACTATCTGGTTGATTCCAGGCTTCGTAGTATTTGTACTGTTATCCGGTTGTGTCCCGGGCTTCAGTAATTTGGAGAAATTAAGATATTATCCAGTCGATTTTCGGGCTTCATAGCTTGAATTTGAGATATACCAATATCTGGTCGATTCCAGGCTTCGTGGTATTTTGTACTGTTATCCGGTCGATTTTCGGGCTTCACAGTATGAATTTGAGATATACTATTATCTGGTTGATTCCAGGATTCGTAGTATTTTGTACGGATTTTGATATTATCCGGTCGATTTCCGGGCATAGCTTTTTAAACTGGAATAGAAATCTTAGTGTTGATTTGACTGAACTAGGGAAAACTTGTGAGAACTTCAACTGGGAGAGAAATCTTAGTATCGATTTGACTGATCCCGGGAGAGGTCTCGGATTAACTTTGACTGGCATGGAAATCAGGGGAATCTTAGCGGCGATTCGGCTGACCCAGACGAAAGTCTTAGAACATCTTCAACTAGAATAGAAACCTTAGTGTCGGTTTGACTGAACCAGAGAAAATCTTGAAGAGTGTTGGAATATCTTCAACTGGAATAGAAACCTTAGTGTCGGTTTAACTGAACCAGAGAGAACTTGTGAGAACTTTAACTGGGAGAGAAATCTTAGTATCGATTTGACTGATCCCGGGAGAGGTCTCGGATTAACTTTGACTGGCATAGAAATCAGGGGAATCTTAGCGGTGATTCGAATGACCCAGACGAAAGTCTTAAAACATCTTCACCTAGAATAGAAACCTTAGTGTCGGTTTGACTGAACCAGAGAAAACTTGTGAGAACTTGATTGCATCTTTCCCTAAAAGGTAAAGAGTTAGTCGTATGTAATGTCATGATGTATGAAATGTATTGAATGATGATGTTCTCAAAATAAATGAGATTGTGCTGTATAATATGTATGCACATGCCATGATGTATGAAATGCAATGCTATTGTGATATTCTCTAGCTAGGGAAAATAAATCCTGGACTGCTGCTGGAGAGTATAAGGAGTTGAGATCTTCGTTTCCGCTGGGGATAGTGACCGAAGATGATTAGCTGGAGATTTACATCCATTATGTTTGAGAATATTCTGTCGGGAGAGACTCTGTCTGAGAACAATCCTGCGGGGGAATGACTCTGTGGGGAAGGGAGATACTCTGTTGGAAGATCTGCTGATTTGGAGAAATAAACTCAGTTAGGGATGAACTTCCATTGTTGGAGAGGAGAAATATGTTGGGGATTGAGCCTCCACAGTCAGGGAAATAAACTTTGCTCGGGAGATGGCTTTATAAACTTCTCATGGTTATAAAACTCGGCTGGGGAATGCAGATATCAGCTTTCTGAAGGAACCTGCTGGGGAAGGAATTCCTGCTTGGGGATACAGAGGTCGGACCTTGGTTGTCTCGGCTCTGTGGGGAATATAGGTGTCACGGGCGTGTATGTGATAGTGACTTCGCTTCCAACTGTCTTTGGCCCTTGTACCATGTTGGAAAAAGTACATGCTGAGATTTTGTGGATGGATCTATGTCGTAATTGTACTTGAACATGTATTTAATGAGTGTCAGGATGATATTCGTCTCTGGATTGCATCTGAACTGTACTTGAAACATGTGTTGAATTAGTGTCAGAATAACATCCGTATCTGGATCGTATTTGAACTGTAGTTGAAACATGTGTTGAATGAGTGTCAGAATTATATTCATCTCTGGATCGTATTTGAATTGTACTTGAAACATGTGTTGAATGATTGTCAGAATGACATCCGTCTCTGGATCGTATCTGAACTATATCTGAAAGCTAAATCTGAATGAGTATCAAAATGACATCCGTATCTAGAGTGTATCTGAACTATATCTGAAAGCTGAATCTGAATGAGTATCAGAATGGCATCCGTATCTGGAGCGTATCTGAACTCTATCTGAAAGTTGAACCTGAATGAGTATCAGAATGGCATCTGTATCTGAAGCGTATCTGAACTATATCGGAAAGTTGAATCTGAATGAGTATCAGAATGGCATCCGTATCTGGAGCGTATCTGAACTATATCGGAAAGTTGAATCTAAATGAGTATCAGAATGGCATCCGTATCTGGAGCGTATCTGAACTGTATCTGAAAGATGAATCCGAATGAGTACCAGAATGGCATCCGTATTTGAAGCGTATCTGAACTGTATCTGAATTCTGGTGCTCTTGATGAATGTTGATCAAGGTATAAGTCTTCCACTGATAGACGAGTGACGGGACATAGTCGTACGTTTTAAATCCCTAACTTTTTCCTGGGCCGCCCTTTCGGGTTTTCAGTCCACCGGGATACCCTTTTTTGCCCAAGCCGCCTTTTCAGGTTTTCGACTTGCCGGGTGTACATATTTTTTTCATTTTCATCCCTAATTTTTGCTCGAACCCTTTTGGTTCACCGGGATTCCCTTATTTTTTCCTAGGTGTGTCAACCTAACGGGTCCTTCATGCGTAGTATTTTCCAACTATGTCCATGCTTTTAGGATGTAGAGAGTTGTCACTGTCCATAGTGTTGTGTTGTAGTACTATCAAGATGTTTTCTTGATGGCACATGATTCGTTGTGGGAATGCGTGCATAATTCCCCAAGCGATTCAGATGGAGATCTGCCCCTGGTTATTTGGCACTTTTGGGGAGACTTCCCCAGGTGTGTTTAGACATCATGTCATATCCCTTGCTTATGGAAGACCTGTTATTGGAAGTGTCTTTCCCGCTGAGGTGATTCTGTCCATTGAGAGGATGTCTGTTCATTGAATATCCATTGTGCAGATTTCTCTGCTGTCAAACAATTAGTCATATGTAAACAATGTCATTTAAAGAATGCAAAACTCATGTCTGTCTTGAAAATTTTTGAAAATGTGTTTTGTGTAGTAAAACAAAATTTGCAAGAATGTGATATCAACTCAGGATTCGTAACAAAGCCTACAGGAGTCAGGATACCTTTGTAACAGTATGCTCTCAAACTAACCCATGCTTCAGCTAGGACTTTTAAGGGTTATAAGGTGGCTTGGTTCACGGTTCAAGAAACAAAGGATAAAGGCTCAAATTTTATTTTTACCCAACCCGCTCTTCGTGATGTTCTTCAGTCCTATGCTCAGTTAATTGCGTGTTTAGATCCCAATTGAGTCTGGAATCTTTTCTCTGATACTTGGTGATGATTTGTTTTGAAAAGGCAGTCATTTTTGTAATCTTCTTTTTGTCGAGGATTTATAGTAACCTCTTTTTTTTGGTTTTCGTTATCCCTTCTTTTGCCTGAACTGTTTCTTTTGGGATTACAGTCAGCGGGATACCCCAATTTTTCTCTTAAGTCTCCTTCATAGGTTTTGACTTAATGGGCTTTTATTTCGAGAGATAATGACTGCCTGTCTTGACGATTATATGGAACCATCACCGTCTTTTGTTTTGGAAGGACGTCTTTGATGCCATTCATTATGTACGAAGCGGCAGGTTGTGACTGTATGCACCTCTGAATTAACTGAGAAAACTACCCTACCCCAGGTTATGATTAAGGGTTTTAATTTGTGTGACAAGAAAAACTCCTACTTCTTTGGCTCGAAGGGGTTGACTAGGGATTATCTTCCTTATAACTCCACTGTTTAGGATTTGAAACAACGCATGTACATTGTCAATGGGGTCTGTTCAAAAGCATAATATATAGATTATGGTATCATTTTCGCCATCCTCCCTCTAAGGCTTAGATTTTTTTAATCGAGAGTTGAATATCACGAAAAGGAAGTATAGAGAAGTTTAAGCATAGTGAAAACAGATTAATTCAAGACAAACATGTGTAATGCATTAATGAAATAATAAAGTTTTGACATGACAATAATTGTCCGAATAAGCAAAGAAAATACAAACTGAGAATTCAAATGAACAAAACCGTTTTCAATCCTAGCCATGTTTTGGCAAGGGAGCAGTGATCACGTTGGGAGTCTCAAGAGGGTCGAATTCAATCTCTTTGGCGTCAATCATATCCTGAATTTTGTTCTTCAGAGCCCAGCATCCATTTGTATCATGTCCAGGACTATCAAAATGGTATGCGCACCTTTCACCGAGGAGGTAACTAGGAGCAGAAGTATTGAGACTTCGCAGAGGAGCCTTTAACGTAATCAACCCTACCTTCAACATGTATTGTAACGCTTGAGCTAGTGACATGTTAATTCTAGTGAATTGTCTCTTAGGCGTGACCTCTTTACGCTGATTCCCTTGTTGGTGTTGTTGCATAGGCGTAGGATTAGAGACCAATATTACCCCCACAGATTGATTGTGGTCGTCTGCCTTATTACGACCCTTCTGGCCATACACAGCATTGGCTTCCCTCTTACCAGCAAGTGGCTTCTTCTCAGCATTAGAAGAGGCATCCTTCTGAATTTTTCCACTTCGGATTCCAGCTTCCACTCTTTCTTCTGTTAAGATCAGTTCAGTAAAACCCGCTGATTAACTTCTAATCAGATGGTTGAAGAATGGCCCAGTCAAAGTTCCCAGAAACATATCCACGAGCTCTTTGTCAGCCAAGGGAGGTTGAACTCTTCCAGCCAAATCTCTCCACTTCTGAGCATAATCCTTAAAACCCTCGTTCGAACCCATAAACAGATCTTGGAGTTGTGTACGGGTGGGAGCGAGGTCTAGATTATACTGATATTGCTTATAAAATGCAGCAGCAAGGTCTTCCCAGTTACGGATATTGGCTCTTTCCAGTTGATAGAACCAATCCAGTTGTGTTCCAGACATATTATCTTGGAAGAAGTGAACCCACAAGTCTTTGTCAGCAGTATGAGGTTGTATCTTCCTCGCATAGGAACGGAGATGCATTTTAGAACAAGAGACCCTATCATACTTAGAAAATATCGGTGCCTTGAATTTTAGGGGGATGACAACCCTGGAGACCATACCCAACTTTTCAAAATCCATCCCATGAACCTTCTGGATTTCCATAGCGCTCAGACGCTCTTCTAACTGCTTATACCTTTCATCAGCTGGAGGGTACTGCTCCTCATTGTAATAAGTTTCATTGTCAGACTCTTTAGGATTAGGGTCCTCTTCTCTGGATTCAACCTCTTGGTTCTCCCCCTCTTTATATGAAGAAGCTAAATCAACAACCCGTCTTGGCGGCCCTCTGAACCTTCTGCTTATATGTGACACACTGGCTGTCCTCTTGGTTTTCTTGTTCTTCTTAGTAATCAAAGCCTTCAGTTCTTCCTGTCCTTTGGCCAGAGCCACAACCATCTGTTGGAACTGCGTGTTCTGAGTCTGAAGATCTTTCACTGTTTGTTCAAGAGCCATTGTTGAAATAAACAGCGGAGGTGATGAGAAATCTGTTATGAATCCTGTTATGCAATGATATGTATGATATGTATGCAATGTTTTCAAAGACTTTGGGAAATTTATTTTTGCGAACCAAAATGAAACAAAACTTTTATTAATAGAATTCAAAGTTCAAATGCCTTTTAGGCGTTACAATTAAAACAAATCTAAAAACTAGAAAAAATCAAAATTCCCATGGATGTTTCCTCTTTGATCCGAGATAGCCATTAAGTCTTCTTTCCTCCTGGAGCTGCTCTATGAGCTCTAAAACCTTTCTCTCCTGGGCATAGAACTGATCCCTGTAGTTATCCCGCTCTTTCTTCAACTGGATCCAAGACCTTTGTAATTCTCCAAGATCAGTGGGCATATCAGGATAGAGAACCGTGTAAGGAATACCCCCCTTCAGTAGTGGGTTCCATAATCATTGGTAGAACGGACATATAGGGCATCATAAGTTTTTGGGCGCGAGCTCGTACCCATTGAAGATAGGGTTCCATAGGAATGGAAGCCTTTGTCCCCAAAGCCTTGGCGCCAGATCTGTTTACCATCCCCCAAGCTCGTATGAACCTCCGGCGATACTCTTGAACATCATCCTCATAGTTGAATATAATGCCTTTGATAAGTAACTCATGGGGACCATCCCTTCGAGCGTAACCAAATTGTCGCAGAGCTAAACAAGGATTATAGGTTATACCCCCTCTGATTCCAAGTAACGGGACATTAGGGTACTCCCCACAGCGGTCAATAATAGCAGTGTTTTCCATAGCTCGGGAACACCAAAGAATATCCATGTGAGTGAGTGACATTATCCTTTGTGACCAACCCACACCTTCTTCATTCTTCAGTATAGACTTAGGAGGGGAGAAATAAACCACCTCGACAGCAACAACATGCAACACATAAGAACCCCTCTTCTCTTCATGGTACGAGTATGGAGAGCGTGCAAAATGTCTCCGAGCAAGGTAGGCACGGGGTTACGAGAGAGGAAGATCTTGATAGTATTCACATCTATGAATGAGTATGGATTAGGGAATAGTACTAAACCATAGATTAGAAGGGCCAAGACCTCCTCAAAAGCCTGAAAATCCATATCATCCCAAAACAGCTGGGCCTTATCTATCAGGAACTTGGCCAGAAAACCCTTGACTCCGCTTCTTGTTTCCCAATTGGATACCACGTCGGCCCGTTTCAGATGCAAGGCTGAGGCAATGACTTCTGGCTTAGGAACTTCTTCCATACCTATGAAAGGAAACTGTTCAAGAATGGGTATATCCAACAGCTGAGAGAATTCTTCCATGGTAGGCACCAACTGATAGTCTGGAAAGGTGAAGCAGTGGTGCTTGGGATCAAAGAACTGAAAGAGGACACTCATCATCTTTTCATCAAAGTTTGAAGTAACCAGGTTGAGAAGTCGACCATGTCTCTTAGTGAACGTGGAAGTTTCAGGGACCTTTGATACTAGCTCCTTGAGTTGGGAAGGTACTTTCACAAAGCTGATTCGGATAGTGTTTCTACGAGCGGAATCCATGATCTGCAAAATAGAACAAAGATAAATCCCCTTGGTACTTGAAATGGTTAGTGCAATAAGAATGGATGATATGTTATGATGCATGATGTCATGATAAATCACAGGTATAGCAAACACAGACAAATCACACTAAGTTCTTAGGTTTAAGGCCTGCTTGAGTTTTAAGGTCATACCCTCTTGAAGTTTAGTTGGTTTCAAAACTGTCTTAGAAAAGTAACCGAGTTCTAAAGATTCTCAATATCACTGACCATCCTTTATCGGGCATTGTTTCAGCTCAAGCAATATTTTCTTGCGGCCGAAATATCCCGAAAGTCTGATCTCAATGAGTGTAGCATCGAGTATCAACCAATCCTCAGCTTTATACCGAGGCCGGCTATCTAACTACTTTCTAATGGCCAAGTTTGTTGAACTAAGGTTCTAAGGTCCGTTAGTGCTTCACGACACCATGCAGCGGCCATGTATTCTCCTCGTTTCCACACGAAGGATACCGGTACTAACCAAAGTGTCACACCAACACAATCATGGCTTAAACCATATCAGTCTACGCCGTACAGTCTCCACGATTTATTGTTGTTTACCTAAAAAGTGTCCCCAGATCCGGGTGTAGGATCTTTAATAATACCCAAACAAAACCCTTGAATTTAAAGCAGGCAAGGCAAAATAAGAAAGTAATTTTTAAAATGACCTAGATCCTAAGGTAAACCCCACTTTACATTCCCCAGCAGAGTCGCCAGTTCTGTGATACGGTGGCAGAACCGACTGTTAATACTGGTTTGCGTTTTGCGTTTTTTGTTTGCAAAATGTCGCGGTAAGCAAGAGTCGCCACCGACTTTTATTTCATCCAATCATAGAAAAGGAAAAAGAACAGAAAAAACCTTTTTTCGAGATATTCTGAGTACGGGGGGTAGATTATAGAAAGGGAAGGTGTTAGCACCCTTTCTATCCATGGTTTTCCATGGGCTCTTAGGTACTTTCTCATCTTTTAAAAAATTTGCTTGTGTGTGTGCTTGTTTTGAAAATGTTTTACTTCGTGATAACCCTTGTATCAGTCTGCAAGGATGTGACGAAGTTGTTTTTGAAAAATGTTTTGAAAGGTGTTTGTGTGAAATGTTTTGTTGAGCAAGTACTTAAGATTCTATCTGTGATACGGTGGGAAGAACTGACTGTTTTTGGAATGCTGGTTTGCATTTTGCGTTTGTGTTTGCAAAATGTCGCGGTAAGCAAGAGTCGCCACCGACTTTTATTTTATCCAACAAGGAAAGGAAAAAAGCACAGAAAAATTCCTTTTTTGAGATATTTCTGAGTACGGGGGGTAGATTATAGAAAGGGAAGGTATTAGCACCCTTTCTATCCGTAGTTATCTACGGGCTCTTAGGTACTTGCTCATCATTTTCAAAATTGTTTTCTTTGTGCTTGTGGGTTTTGAAAAGTTTTTTTTTAACTTTGATTTAACTCTTGCGTCTGTCTTCAAAAGTATAATGAAGTGTTTTTGAAAACTTGTTTGTAAAAGGAGTGTAAGTGTGAAAGAAGTTTTGTTTTGGATGAGCAAGTATCTAAGAACTAATCTACCTACTCGAAAAAAAGGAATCGTTCTATGCTAATTTCCTTTAGACAATGTTATCCCACTATTAGTGAGTAGGTAGCACCGTCGTTGGAGTTTGAGGGTCAATTCGAAGGAGGGACATGCGGTCACTAAAGCAATGTTAGGACGTCTTAGTGGTAACCCTAATGTCTTAGATCATTTATTCGAGGCAACAATATCTGAGGCAACCATTTTGAGGCAACTATGATCTTTTAGATAAGAGGGCGACCTCTAAAACAACCTATACTCAATGACCGTTTACAAAGGCAACCAAGTGGGGTGTATCCTAGGAGTGCGCATGAGCGGGTGTGTTGATTTCAATTATTTTTATCTTTGCACATGTTTAGGGTGATCTAACTGTTTTAAGATTAATCATTCATTCTTGTCATGCAAACCCTATTACCAAACATCTAGCAGTTGAATATTTGCAGAAATTAAAGGTGTGGAGTTTAAACTAAATTATTACAAGGCATCGGGTATTTACATCGCCAAAAGCAAACCCCTTTGAAATTTAAAAGCGGAAAAATAAATGTCCTAATTAATTATTACAAACTGGAAGCAGATACAATAATTGAATAAAGAAAAAATAAAGTGCGCGAGACAATTGGATCGAGTGCGAAACTAGGGTTTTGACCCTCCTAATTAAAAGAAAATATTTTGTTGTTTTTTTATTTTTTTTAAGAAAAAGAAATTAACTCCTAAAGTTAAATGCTAAATCAATTAGTTATTAATTTAATAAATAAAAAATAATTAAGTGACATATTTTTGGAGTTTTGTTAATTTAGGAAAGAAAATAAAATAATTAAATTAATGTTAAAACCTAATTATTCTAATTGATTTTTAATTATTTACAAAATAAATGAAAGTTATCTAACATTAATATCCTAATTAAATTAATTAATATTTATTAATGAAAAATAAAATTCTAAAATTTAATTGGATAGAAAATATTTTTGGTGATTTTTGATAGAAAAAAAAATTAATTTTGGTTAGTAATTAAATTAAATAAAAATAAAATAATTAAATGAAAATAAACAAAATATAAAAAAGGTAGAGAATGGGCCTGAATATTGGGGTGTGAATAGCAAGAATGTTGGCCCAATGATGCTGATCCAATTTGACTTTTCTGATCCCATGCTTGTGCATTGACTTAGTCTTTTGGTGCACCCTCAGTGGTAGCCACCAGATCTGGCCATCTGGCCATCTGGCACATTGATGAGGAAGGCATACGGTGGACATCAAGCTCATGCGTGCACTAGATTTCCTGTAAGAAAATATTATAGAGAAAATAGGGGGACCTGGGATTCGAACCCAGGCCCCAAGGGGAATTCCATGTCACGCTTGCCACTGGATCACTTGTTGCTATTTTTTAATATAATACAAATCAATAATAATATAAGAAAACAAATATTAATGGATAATTGTGAGAAAAACGCGCCAATGTTTGAACAAGCCAGTAAGGGGATGACACTTCATCGTCTCCTTCCTCTGCACCATAGCTAAAAATACAAAGATCTATACCCACTGACAACGTCCGTAGCTATACCCATGTCCACTCTCAAAACTTCATACAGGCCATGTAAATGAATTCTAACACCATGGTTAGACTCGTCTCCTTCTTCTTAACACAGTGGTACCCATTACTAAGGCCAATTACTCCTAAAATCAAAAACCCTAAAAAACTCCAAAAAAAATTAACAATGGTGATTCACGGTATAGGTTATATAAATGAAATTGAGTATTGCCAAAAGTTTGCAAATGCTTTGTAGATTAAGAATATGTCATCAATTCATGTCAACAATGCCTAAATTATAAAATACGAATTCAAGAACAGGGGTGTAACATGAAGGACTTACAGCGCGTTAAGGGATCAGAAAACACTTGCTTTTGATTGCTTTAGGTTATGGAGAATGCTAGGAAACGATTGGGAGAGGTCTCGAGCCTTGAGGATGCCTCTAAGTGGGATTTTGATCTCACACTTTTTCCTTAATTTTTCAGTTTTTGTTCTTGCTCTCACGCTTGCTTCCAACCTTGATTTTGATCTGCCTCGCCTCCTTATGTATCCAGCAATGTATTAGGGTTAATTCTTGTGTCCAAATCCCTCTCCATCAATGCTTTGGATATTGATTTGATTCCCTTTAACAACCTTCCAAATTTGGCTTCTTTTCAATCTTTTTGTACACATATGGCTTGATGCGAATTTGAATGCCTTGCTAGCTGTAATTAGAGCCTGAAACAATCAAAAGATCCTTTGTTATCAATGCTTTGGATTTTTATTAGATTTATTTTGATTTAAATCAAATTAATTCAAATAAAAATCAAAATAATTAATAAAAATATGATATGGACAAGTGGCAAAGGCTAGAGCACGTGGGCTATGATGCCAACTCAAAACAAGTGAAAAAGATTATGCCCATTTGGCAAAATTTGAAGTTTTGGGGATAGTTGACTTTTGGCAATTTTGCAAAAAAGGTCAACTTCAACAATGCATAACTTCCTCAATTTTGAACCTTTGGAGGTGTTCTTGGACTTTTTAGAAATCTTGAGATGTCCTCTAACCAACCCTTTTGGTATCATCTTAATTTGATATTCAATTCTCATGTATGAAGCTTTGACAAAAAAGGTGTTTTTGTTGACTTTTCAAAATGACCTATAATGTCCAAATTCATAACTTCTTGTGAGTGCATATTTTGATCTTTGGAGATGAAGATGGGTTGTAGGGAATTGCATCCTCTTAAAAATGAGATTTGGATGGGTCATTTATCATAAAGTATGAGAAAGTTATGCTTGGTCAAAGTTGAGTTGACTTTTCCTACAAAACCCTAATTTAGCAACTTTTGAGTCTTGGGGAATTATGAGCAATCCTTGATGAATCATGATCATCCCTTGATCAAATGATGAGATATACTTCAAAATGAGGATGTTGACCAAAAATCTTGAAGTTTGACTATATGTAGGTCACAGTTGACTTTTGCCCTAGCATAGTCGGTTTTTGGACCTTTGAGCAATTGACTGAGCAAACTTCCTCTGCAAGGCTTGAAACTTGACATGGATTACCTTGAGAACATATTAGGACATTGGTGAGCACTTCGGGTCACTTGGACTCAAAGATCTTGATGCAACATGAAACCCTAATTTGGGGTAGACTGTCTTAGGAGAGAGCTTATCTGACCAACCCTTGGACTACCTTGAGCAACTTGGAGATCTTTCTTGCAATGTTTTGAGAAATATGGGAGGGAAAGTTTTGGGTTACAACAGCTTCCCCTGTTCAATCTTCTTAAACCTGAGGATGTAGATTGGCTTTCGTGCCTTTCGTGATCCGAAGGTGGAAGGGGATTGAACACTAGAGTGCCCAGAAATTTGCACTCGCATGAAGTGGTAATTGTCTTGTGATGCCGGGAATGGGCTTATAGATGCCATTTGGAGGATTGTCGATCGCATAAGAGATTCCTTAGTGAGAGCTTATATACCTGTTGTTGAGGAAGATTCCGCTGGGGAAGTCTGATCTTTGTTGGGAGAAGTAGAATTTTAGGAGCTTCGTCGTCCGTCATTCTGCTAGTGAGTCGTCTCCGTTGATATTTAGGAACTTTGGTCGTC
Organism: Vicia faba; assembly: GCA_948472305.1. Classification (NCBI taxonomy): domain Eukaryota; kingdom Viridiplantae; phylum Streptophyta; class Magnoliopsida; order Fabales; family Fabaceae; genus Vicia; species Vicia faba. The sequence goes on along the minus strand of OX451736.1, from coordinate 1,403,757,940 downwards.
CGTACTCAACTGAGGAAACAACTTTTCTAAGATTTAGGAACTCGTCTATAATTCAACTGAGGTAATATCTTTGTCGAGATTTAGGAACTTGTCCGTAATTCAACAACTTTGTTGAGATTTAGGAACTCGTCCGTAATTCAATTGGGGAAATAACTTTGCTGAGATTTAGGAGCTCGTCCGTAATTCAACTAAGAAACCATCTCTGCTGAGATTTAGGAACTCGTCCGTAATTCAACTAAGGAAATAACTTCGCTGAGATTTAGGAGCTCGTTCGTAATTCAACTAAGCAACCATCTCTGCTGAGATTTAGGAACTCGTCCATAATTCAACTGAGGTAATATCTTTGTCGAGATTTAGGAACTCGTCCGTAATTCGACTGAGGAACATTTGTCGAGATTTAGGAACTCGTCTGTAATTCGAATGCTTTGCTGATATTTAGGAACTTGTCTGTAATTCAACTAAAAATATCTGTCGAGATTTAAGAGCTCGTCCGTAATTCAACAACTTTGCTGAGATTTAGGAACTCGTCCGTAATTCAACTGAGGTAATATCTTTGTCGAGATTTAGGAACTTGTTCGTAATTCAACAACTTTGCTGAGATTTAGGAACTCGTCCGTAATTCAATTGGGGAAATAACTTCGCTGAGATTTAGGAACTCGTCCGTAATTCAACTGAGGAATCATCTCTGCTGAGATTTAGGAACTTATCCGTAATTCAACTGAGGGAATATTTATGCTGAGATTTAGGACCTCGTCCATAATTTAACAACTTTGCTGAGATTTAGGACCTCGTCCGTAATTCAACTGAAGAAACATCTCTGTTGAGATTTAGGAACCCATCCGTAATTCAACTGAGGTAATATCTTTGTCGAGATTTAGGAACTTGTTCGTAATTCGACTGAGGTAAAAGCTTCATAGCTTGAATTTTGTGAGAATCTTTCCTAAAAGGTAAAGGTTAGTTGTATGTAATGCATGATATGTATCAAGCAATGATGTTCTCAACATAAATGAGATTGTGTTGTATGATGCGTATGCATGTCGTGATGTATGAAAATGTGATGTTTTTATCTGGGGAGAATAAATCCCGGATCACTGCTGGAAAAAAGAATTGGATTCTTCGTTTCCGCCAGAGATAATGGATGAAGATGATTGTAAGAATAAACCTGCAGGAGAGGATAACTCCGCTGGGGAATAAACTGATGAGAGAATGACTATGTGGGGAAGAGATGACCTGCTGAGGATTTTGTTGATAAATTCAGCTGGGGATGAATTACCGTTGCTGGTAATAATGAAACCTGTTGGGGATTGAATTCCTGTTTGTGAAAGGAAAGAACTCCGCTGGGGATGACTTTCCAATAGCGACCTTACTGGGGATAACCTTTTTAGACTTTACTGGGGATGATCTTCCGGAGTCTACTGGGGACAATTCTTCCAACTCCACTGGGGATATTTTTATACTCCGCTGGGGATAATAAGACTTTTTAGTCCTGATGGTAGATGAACTCTGCTTGGGGAGAATATTACCGATTTATTCATAGTTGCAAGTCCCAGCTGGGGAGAGCTAACACCACTATCTTTCTCTTACTCTGCGGGGAATGAATGTACTTTCAATCATTTCCTCCAGCTAGGTTTATCCCTATACTTGGTGGACAGAGAAACTGTACGGTTTGGACATTTCTCGTTTGCCCCTATTTCTGATATTACAAGAAATCGTCTTTTGTTTCGCATGTAAATATTTATGAGCAGCAATTATTGTCAAATGCATATATCAAACATGAACATTGGATGTTCTTGCAAAACAAAACAGAAAAAAGGGAAACAGATTGAAATTTCTTTGTGAAAATGAATTGTATTGAAATTAGCCTGTAAATAGGCATTTTTGTACAAGAGGCTGGCGTCCTAATAAGAGAACGCCGCCGAACAATAGAGTTTATACAATTTGTTTAAAAAGAAAGAAAAACAGCCATGTGAACGATCCCACTGGGTTCCAACTCTGCTATTTCCTTTATATCCTCGAGCATCTCATCACTTCACTACTTGGTTGAAGGTAGATCAGATTGTTTGGTGTCGTTCGAGCCTAATAGTCGATACCGAAGTCTGGTTGCAAGGTGATCCAATGATACATAGTGTTACGCTTTAATCCCTAATTTTTTCCTGGACCGCCCTTTCGGGTTTTCAGTCCACCGGGATACCCTTTTTTGCCCAAGCCGCCTTTTCAGGTTTTCGACTTGCCGGGTGTACAGATTATTTTCATTTTCATCCCTTATGTTTGCCCGAACCCTTTTGGTTCGCCGGGAAGCCCTTATTTTTGCCTAAGCCAGTCAACCTAGCGGGTCTTTGACTATGCGTAGTATTTTTTCACTATGTCTGCATTGACGGGGTGAGGAAGGTTGTCATCATCCATGGTGGTTAGAATCATAGCTCCTCCCGAGAAAATGTTCTTAACCACAAATGGCCCTTCGTACGTAGGGGTCCATTTTCCCCTAGGATCACCTTGTGGTAGGATGATGCGCTTGATGACTAGATCCCCGACTTGATACTCTTGTCGTTTAACTTTCTTGTTAAATGCCTTGATCATCCGCTTTTGATACGTCTGACCATGACAAATAGCAGTAAGTATTTTTTTGTCGATTAAAATCAACTGATCAAGTCGGGTTTGGATCCAGTCATCTTCGCTCAAACCTGCATCCTTCATAATCCGAAGAGAGGGTATTTGCACTTCAATGGGAAAGACGGCCTCCATGCCATAAACCAAGGAATAGGGTGTTGCCCCTGTTGACGTTCGCGCTGAGGTGCGGTACCCATGAAGAGCAAATGGTAACATATTGTGCCAATCTTTGTATGTTACTGTCATCTTCTACACAATCTTTTTGATATTCTTATTAGCCGCTTCGACAACCCCATTCATCTTCGGCCGGTAGGGAGAAGAGTTGTGATTCTGTATCTTGAACTGCCTGCAGAGCTCGGTGATCATTGTATTGTTGAGATTTGTACCATTGCCCGTAATGATCCTCTCTGGTACACCATATCGACAGATCAGATTATGCCGAATAAATCGTGCCACGACGTTCTTGGTCACTGTAGCAAAGGAAGCTGCCTCAACCCACTTCGTAAACTAATCAATAGCTTCCAGGATGAAACGATGCTCGTTAGACGCAGTAGGTCTGATCTCACCAATCATATCGATGCCCCACATTGCAAAAGGCCAAGGAGCTGTCAAGACGTTCAGAGGAACTGGAGGTATGTGCACCTTATCAGCATAGACTTGGCACTTGTGACAGGTTCGAGAATGCTGATAACAGTCGGCTTCCATGGTGGACCAATAATATCCTGCCCGAAAGACTTTCTTTGCCATGGTATGTCCACTGGAATGAGTCCCGAAAGTACCTTCATGTAACTCTACCATAATCCTTTATGCCTTGTTCTTATCCATACAACGCAGTAAGGTCGAATCATGGTTACGTTTGTAAAGGATACCATTGCTGATGAAGAACCTCGCCGCGAACCTCCTCAGAAACTTCTTATCATTAACAGATGCACCCTCGGGGTATTCCTGAGCCTCAAGATACTTCTTTACCTCATGGAACCAGGGTTTATCTGTTACCTCTTCAGTCTTAATATCACAGCAACGTGCAGGTTCTTCCAACCTCTCAATGGTAATCTGGGGAGCTTCATTGTCCCACCTGACCTTGAACATAGAAGACATCGTAGCTAGCGCGTCCGCTAACTGATTCTCCTCTCTAGGGAAGTGTTCAAAGGTTATCTCCTCGAAGTGTGGAAGCAAAGTCAATACATACTCCTTGTAAGGAATAAGATTTGGGTGCTTCATATCCCACTCGCCTTTGATCTGGCTGATCACGAGAGCGGAATCTTCGAATACACTCAGAAACGTTACCCTTAAGTCAATAGCTGCTCGAAGACCCATGATGCACGCTTCATACTCCGCCATATTGTTGGTGCAGTTAAAACATAGTCGGGCGGTGAACGGAGTATGACAGCCTTCAGGAGATATGATCATGGCGCCAATGCTATTACCCAAAGCGTTTGAAGCTCCATCAAAGTACATAGACCATTGGTATCCTTTCTCAGGTCCTTCATTCGGTCCAGGTGTTTCACAGTCAGTTACCAACATGATGTTCTCATCCGGAAACTCGAAGTTTATAGATTGGTAATCATCCACTGCCTGATGTGCCAAATGATCTGCCAACAAACTTCCCTTGATTGATATGTGGGTCGTGTATTGGATGTCATACTCAGTCAAGATCATCTGCCATCTTGCTATTCTTCCGGACAAGGCAGGCTTTTCGAAGATATACTTGATTGGGTCCATCTTTGATATCAATATATTAGTGTGAGTCAGTATATACTATCTCAGCCGGCGAGCAGCCCATGCCAAAACGCAGCAAGTTTTCTCGAGCAACGAGTATCAGGTCTTGCAGTCAGTAAACTTTTTGCTAAGGTAGTAAATAGCATGCTCTTTTTGGCCAGACTCGTCATGCTGCCCCAGCACACACCCCATCGAATTGTCGAGCACTATCAAGTATAAGATCAGAGGTCTCCCTTCAACTGGAGGCATCAGAATAGGTGGCTCTTAGAGATACTCCTGATCCTTTCGAAAGCGGCTTGAAATTCATCATTCCATCTTACCACTTGATCTTTCTTCAGTAACTTGAAGATTGGCTCGCAAGTAGCAGTTAGGTGTGAGATTAATTGGGCAATGTAGTTCAGACATCCCAAAAAGCCTCTGACTTCTTTTTCTGTTCGGGGAGCTGGCATTTCCCATATAGCCTTCACCTTTGCAGGATCCACTTGAATACCTTTATCACTCACGACGAAACCCAACATCTTACCAGACCTCACTCCGAAGGTGCACTTGTTCGGATTTAGCCTCAGTCTGTACAACTTCAACCTGTCAAACAACTTCTGGAGATGGTCAAGATGTTCCTCTTCAGTTTGGGACCTTGCAATCATGTCATCAACGTATACCTCAATCTCATGGTGAATCATGTCGTGAAACAAAGCGACCATGGCACGCTCATACGTTGCCCCAGCATTCTTCAATCCGAAAGGCATGACTTTGTAGCAAAAGGTACCCCACTGCGTGACGAAAGTTTTCTTCTCCATGTCTTCGGGAGCCATCTTAATCTGATTGTAACAGGAGAAACCATCCATAAAGGAGAAGACCTTATGCTGTGCGGTGTTGTCATCCAGAACGTCGATATGAGGCAGGGGAAATCATCCTTGGGGCTTGCCCTGCTCATATCCCTATAGTCAATACACATTCGAACCTTACCATCTTTCTTAGGCACTGGAACCACGTTGGCAACCCACTGCGGGTAAGAAGTAACTGCTAGAAAACCGGCGTCAAACTGTTTCATAACCTCAGCCTTGATTTTCTCAGACATCTCTGGGCGCATTCGGCGAACTTTCTATTTCACTGGAGGACAGTCTTCCTTGGTGGGCAGGCGGTGAACCACAATATCAGTATCCAACCCCGACATATCTTCATAAGACCAGGCAAAGATCTCAACATAATCATGCAGCATCTGAATCAGTCGTTGCTTAACACTAGGCTCCAGATTTGCACCAATCTTGACCTCTTTCTTATCTACCTTTGTACCCAGATTTACTGTTTCCACTGGCTCCTCATGCGGCTGTATAGCCCTCTCTTCCTGAAGTAACAGTCTAGCAAGTTCACCAGGCACTTCGCAATCATCCTCACCTTCGTTCTCGGCTTGGTTGATCGGACTTTCAAAGTTATAACTGGCAGTAGAAGAATTGTTATCAGTAGGATCCAGAGTGGATGTAGACCTGTATATGTGAGTGTGTGTAAGACAAATAGCTATTTTGCAAGATAACAAAGAAAAACAAGGAGCACAAAATTTTTAATGCAAGAAAGACGTCCAATGCTTTTATTGATGATATATGGAAATGACACATAATAAGCCCTCAAATAATGCCACGGTGTCTCGGGTAAGGCACCGGGCCATAAAGTTTTAAACTGTCTGTTACAAATCTCAAAAAAAAAGTCTTATTACTGTGTAATAAAAGAAATGGGCATGAAGTCCTTCGCTGTCCAATTGCTCAAGCCACCGTTGGTAGTGGGGTAAATCCAGATGTCAAACTCTGACTCTTCATCATCATCTTCAATTGCACTCACTTCCGAATTACTGATACGCAGGGGAGGTCTTTCAATTCGCGCACGCCGAACAACCCTTTGAGCTTCTGCAGTAAAACCCAAACCAAACTTGTCAGTTTTGTGTGCAAAGTCAGGGAGTTGACCCTAATTTGCACACCCACCTGTTTCAATAACAGCCCGAGCATCCTTGAGGGAAGCCATATTCATTGGAGGATCTTCAGCAACAGTTTCAGTCGATGCCAAAGTCTTGGGGACTTCTTCAAAGTTCTGACACGGGGTTTCAATGAACTCCCCACCCATCTCCACATACCGAAAAGAGTTAAGGTGGCTCACCATGTACTCTTTTTCTCCTCGTACTATAACAATTTTCCCTTTCACCGGGTATTTCAACATCTGGTGGAGCGTAGAAGTTACTTCCCCAGTGTTGTACCCCAAAATTTTCCCTCCCATATTTCTCAAGACATGTCAAGAATCATCTTCAAGTTGCTCAAGATGGCTCAAGAGTTGGACAGTCAAATCACCTCCTAAGGCAGTCAATTCAAAATTAGGGTTTTGTGTTGCATCAAGATCCTTACATATAAATGGTCTAAAATTCTCCCCAATGTCCTAATATGTTCTCAAGTTCATCCATGTCAAATTTCAAGCCTTGCAGAGAAAGTTTGGTCAGTCAATTGCTCAAGAAGCCCAAAAATCGACTGTGCTAAGGCAAAAGTCAACTGTGACCCAAATACAGTCAAACCTCAAGATTTTTTGTCAACATTATTATTTTGAAGGATAATTCATCATTTTATCAAGGTTTGATCATGATTCATCAAGGATTTCTCAAGATTCATCAAGATTCAAAAGTTGCTAAATTAGGGTTTTATAGGAAAAGTCAACTCAACTTTGACCAAGCATAAATTTCTCATACTTTATGAGAAATGACCCATCCAAAGCTCATTTTGAATAGGATGAAATTTCCTACAATCCATCTTCACACTCCAAGATCAAAAAATTCTTTCACAAAAAGTTACAAATTTGGACATTATAGGTCATTTTTGAAAGTCAACAAAAACACCTTTTTTTCCAAAGCTTATAACTTGAGCATGGGATATCAAAATGAGATAATACCAAAAGGGTTGGTTAGAGGACATCTCACGGTTTCTAAAAAGTCCAAGAAAACTTCCAAAAGTTCAAAATTGAAGAAGTTATGCATTGTTGAAGTTGGGAATTTTTCCAAAAGTGCCAAAAGTCAACTATCCTCAAAACTCCAATTTTTGACAAAAGGGCCCACTTTTTCCACTTGATTTGGTCTTTTCACACCACACACGTGTCCCATCTTCAGTTTCATGTCCATTCATTAATTTTTCTATTTTATTTTCATTTTTATTGAATTAATTCGTTTTAAATTAATATTAATTCAAATAAAATCCAAAAATTGATGGAATGATATCTTTTTGATCATTACAGCTTTCAATGATCATGATACACATAATCAAATCCGTGCCAAGGCATATTGTGAACAAAATCTTGGATTTGGTACAACTTTGGAAACTTTGTTAATGGTGATCAAATCAAATCTCCAATCTTCAATGCTCATGGATTAAAGCCCAAAGTTTAACCTAAATCCATTCCTTATTACTCACACAAGCCAAAGGCATCAGGAACACGACCTAAGAACTGCAGAGACGGCCAAACCAAAACTTAAAAAAACCTTAAAAAGTTGGAGATCGAAATCCATATTGGAGGCGTTTTCAAAGCAAAATCTCCACATAGCTTCCTTGCCTGACATCCAGTGGAGCTAAAGCAATCAAAACCAGGCCTTGAGACCTCCTAAATCACGCTGTAAGTACTCAAGAACATAGCCCTGTGCACGAATTCACAACCTTGGATTCCTGCATCTTTTTGCCTAAATATTTGTATATTCATGCTTTTCGTTGCATTATGAAGCTTTTGGCATAATTTAATTGCATTCTTGTAGCCTGTATCGCCATGCCCGAAGCTAGGGTTTTGGTTCTTTGTTTTTAGGAATTTTTGACACAGGCAAAATCAAGACAAATAATGGCTATGGTGGCGTTCAGGGAAGAGAGACGAACACAATGATGGTTTCCATTTGCGTTTACATGGCCTGGAAGTCGTTTTAGGATGATCCCACGAATCTTCCTGCGGATAAAAATCCGCAGGTAAGAAAACCAAGTTTTTGGTGAAGAAGACGACTAGGTGTCTTCCTTTGATTGGCCAACTTTGAATATTCGCGCTTGTTTTTTTTATTTCAGGAATAATGCTTTGTTTTGAATATAATAATTGTCACATATACTAATAACAAAGAAGCAAGTCAGCTGGGTTGGTAAGCGCACTATGTCAAAGTCTCATGGGACCTGGGTTCGAATCCCAGGTCCCCTAAATTGCTTATTGTATTTTTTCCATAGGTATTCCCATATTGCATCCAGAGCGTGGACCACCATATGCCGACAAGTATCAACGCGCCAGATGGCCTTCAGGCTAAATCTAGTGGCCAGGAATGAGGGACCATCATGTTCCCTAGTCAAAGGCGCGCACTGGATTGAAAAAGTCAACAAGGCTGCTCACAATTGGGCATGGAGATTGCTGATCACACCTTCAAATTAGGCCCACACCCCCTGGGTTATTTCTTTTACTCTTTATATTTTCATTTATTTATTTTGTTCTAATTTTTATTTTATTGTTAATCAACTAATTAATAATTTTTCTAATAAAATCAGAAAACAAAAAATATTATTATTATTAATTTCATTATTTTATCTTTGTAAATAAATATTAATTAATTAACTTAGTTTTAAATAGGTTTGACATTTAATATTTTTTGCAATAAATTAAAATTAATGTAGAATTAGGTTTTAATAACTTTTAACCATTTTTATTTTATTTCCTTAAAAAACAAAAATCCAAAAAATATTTTTATTATTTAATTTAATTAAATTATTAATTTAGTTTATTTCCATAAATTCAAAATAACAAAAAAAATATGTTTTCTTTAATAAAAAAGGGTCAAAACCCTAAAAAATGCGCCGTTTTAATTTTCTCGCACGCGTACCATTATTTCCAATATTGTAATTGCTTCAGATATGTAATAACTTTTAATTAGGACATTATTTATCGCTTTCTTTTCTTTTCCGCAATTTAAATTAAAGGGTTTGTTTTTGGCGATGTAAATACCCGACGCCTTGTAATAGTTTAGATTTAATTTCCTGCAATTTAATTTCCGCACAATATTAACTGTTAGATGTTTGATAACTAGGCAATGCATGACAAGATCAATCTTTAACCTAAGATCAATATAGCTCACCCATGACATGTACAGATAAAATTAACCGAAATAACACACTTGCACATGCCACTCTTAGGGTACACCTCACTTGGTTGCCTCGAACGTGGTCATTGAGTATAGGAAGTTTTAGAGGTCGCCCTCTTGTCCAAAGATCATAAGTTGCCTCAAAACGGTTGCCTCGAAAAAATGATATAAGACATTAGAGTTACCGCTAAGGCGTCCTAACATTGCTTTAGTGACCACACGTCCCTTAATCGAATTGACCCTTAAAACTCCAACGACGATGCTACCTACTCATCAATAGTGGGATAGCATTGTCTTAAGGACACTTGCACAGATTAATTCCTTTTTCGAGTAGGTAGATGGTTCTTAAGTACTTGCTCCTTTTAAAACAAAACAAAACTTTTCGCACTTACACTCCTTTCAAACAAAAACTCTTTTCAAACCCACAAACACAAAGAAAAGCAAATTTTGAAAACACAATAAGCAAGTACCTAAGAGCCCATGGATAACCATGGATAGAAAGGGTGCTAACACCTTCCCTTTCTATAATCTGCCTCCCGAACCCGAGAAATATCTCAAAAAGGAATTTTTTTGTGCTTTTGTCCTTTCCTTGTTGGATAAAATAAAAGACGGTGGCGACTCTTGCTTACCGCGACATTTTGCAAAAACAAACGCAAAACGTGAACCAGCATTCCAAAACAGTCAGTTCTCATTCCCACCGATCACACCCAGCTTTATGGATCCACGGGCGACCCAGCAAACAAGAATAAGATGGTCGAATGTCCATCACATAGAATGTAGACGCAAAAGTCTGGGAACCAACCTTAACAGGAACATCCACCTCTCCATGTACCATCCTTTTGGACCCGTCAAAGGCCCTAACCACAATATTACTCGGCTTCAGCACCAACCCTTCACAGTCTAACCGTTCTAACGCTTTCTTGGGTAAAACAGAGGACCCATTGTCCACCAACACGCGAGCTAGAGTAGTGCCCCTGCACTCGATTGAAACATGCAGAGCGTCATTCTGATTCTTTCCTTTGGCAGTCAAATTTGTGTCGGAGAAACACAAACTGTTGTCCGCTGTCAAACTAGCCACACAGCCCTTGAACTGGTCAGCAGATGCCTCCTGCAGCACATGCGCAATTTTCAGGAAAGCAATCAAAGCCTTAGCATGGGCTTCTAAGCACAACAATAAAGATAACATAGAGATCTTCGACGGGGTTTTCCCCAGCTGTTCGACTATGTTGTAGTCGCTTTTCTTGATGATCTTCAAAACTTCCTCTATTTCCTTCCTAGAGGTTTCAACAGTAATCTTCTTCGGTGCCTCCATCCGGGCAGGCTCACCGGTGATCCCTTTGCCCCCAGCGTCATATGACTCAGCGACGGGGGTAATGATTGGAACATGAACAGGGACAGTAGCAGATGTACTGGCAGGTGTAATAGTAACAGGCTTCCGAACAGTTGGTGGGTAGATCTCAGGAGAGAAAAGTCTTCCGCTTCAGGTGACTTTGCTAGACCCAACAATATTGCTGATGTCAGTATCAGCCTCTTCAACCTTCAAGTCTTGTTTAATCCCATGATAATACACATCGGCCCCATAGTGCCACGGGACAGCCTTATCCGACATGTAAAGGATAGGTCCAGGAATAGTAATGATCAAAGGAGCAACTCTCAGAACAGATGTAATTCTAACAGGCTTTCTCGAGGAAGCCTTGGAAGAATTGGAAAAAATGGTGATTATGGAAACATCTTCAACAGGAATCAATGGAACCAAAGTTTTCTCGAATAAGATTTCTTTGTTATCCATCAGGCATTGGACACCTGAATTCAATAGATGGCAACCAGTAGGTAGGATGGAACACAGGTGGTAACCTTTGCCACAACCCGAAAATAAACCGGCCAACAATAAGTTCTTCTTAACGGTCAACAACGGAGTATAAATGTCTTCCACAAAGGTTACAAATGAATCATCGTCCACAGCATTTACTCCATGCTTGGGCATAGGAGCAGTCATGACATTAGGCTTTTCCGGCGCTTCAAACTCAATCTCCTTAGCATCGATCAGATCTTGTACCTTATTCTTCAAAGCCCAGCAGTTGTTGGTATCATGCCCCGGACTATCAGAGTGATAAGTACAGCGGGCGTTTGGATTATACAGCGGTGATGTAGTACTGGGATTCTTTGGAGCCTCCCTCAGAGTCACCAAGTTGGTTTTTAACAGTTGCGGCAGGATTTGAGATAGAGTCATACTGAGCCGAGTATACTGCCTTTGCGGTCTCTCTGTTTTTTGCTGATTGTTGCGTTGTGGGGCAACAGTTGATCTTGATATTACTACCGCATTAACTGCTTGGAGGTGTTCAGATCGGTTATGGCTCCTCGAGCTGTAAACTGCACTAGATTCCTTCTTGAAAGGCTTCTTCTCTATACTTAACGAAGCACCTTTCTGTATCTTGCCACTTTTAATACCCGCCTTAACTCTCTCCCCAGTCATACTCAATTCAGTGAACCCAGACGATGAACTTTCGATCAAATGATTGAAGTAAGGACCAGACAAAGTCCCAAGAAACATATCCACCAACTCCCTATCAGCCAGAGGGGGTTGTACTCTTCCAGCGAGATCTCTCCATTTCTGAGCGTAGTCCTTAAAACCTTCGCTCGCACCCATAGACATACCCTGAAGTTGGGTACGTGTGGGAGCAAGGTCGGCATTATACTGGTATTGCTTGTAAAAAGCAGCAGTAAGGTCCTCCCAGTTGCGGACGTTAGCTCCTTCGAGTTGATAGAACCATTCAAGTTGAGTCCCTGACAGACTATCTTGAAATAAATGAACCCAGAGGTTCCTATCGGAAGTATACGGTTTAATCTTTCTAACATACGAGCGGGGGTGTAACTTCGGGCAGGAGAGCCCGTCGTACTTAGCAAAGACAGGATCTTTAAACTTGTGTGGGATCACCACCCCAGATGCCAAACCCAAATCTCCGAAGTCCAAACCAGGGACTTTCTGGATCTCTATTGCGCTCAACCGGTCTTCAAGTTGCTTATACCTATCCTCAGCAGGAGGATACTGGTCTTCATCAAAGTCGGTGTCATTGTCAGAAACCACATGGCTAGGACCCTTCCTTTCTTCTTGATTCTCTCCTCCTCTAGATGAGTGAGACAAATCAACTTCCTCTTGCAACCTGTTCCCAAATCTGTGACCCATATTCAGGAGGACCGTCTTTTTCTTTTTCTTCTTCTTCTTCTTGTCTTTTAAGATAAGAGTCTTCAAATCTTTCTGCCCCTTGGCCAAGTTCAGGAACATCTCCTGGAACTGAGCATTCTGAGCTTGCAGAGCCTTGATAGCATGATCAGTAGATGTTTCAGAAGACATGTTGTGCTGAAATGAAGAAGATGAGAAACCTGTAAGGGTACCTGTAATGAGGTGCATGGGAGTGGAATGCGTATGAAATGATTTCAAAGACTTAGGGAGATTCAAATTTGTAAACCAAAATGAAACATACTTTTATTAGATTAAAACTTGAAACAATGTTTAACAAATGCCTTTAAGGCGTTACAAAAGAAACACTGAAAAGCAAATCTAAACTAGAAATATCAAAAGACATCAGCTCTCCCATGGTCGTTTTCCTTTCGTGCTGACATAATCATTGATTGTCCTCTTAGTCTCCAGCTGCCTTGTAAGCTTCAGGATCTTCCGTTCCTGCTCATGATACTTCTCTCTGTAAGTATCTCGTTCTTCCCTTAACTGGATCCAAGACCTCTTCAATGCCCCAATATCAGTAGGCATATAAGGATGGAGGATTGTATAAGGAACCCCTTCTTCATCAGTATGCTCCACAATTACCGGTAAGACAGCTTCATATGGCATCCCCAGCTTTTGAGCACGGGCTCGAACCCACCGGAGATACGGTTGCATCGGGAGAGAAGTCTTCATTCCTAGATCATGCGGATCAGACCTATTAACCCTGTCCCAAGGTCGTATAAACTTGCGGCGATGTCCCTCAACATCCCCCATGAAGTCAAAGACAGTTTCTAGAAGCAGCAACTCATGAGGACCGTCCCTTCGAGCTTGTCCAAACTGTCGTAAGGCCAAACAAGGATTATAGGTTATCCCTCCTCTAATTCCAAGCAATGGAACATTGGGGTATTCTCTGCACCGATCAATGACAGCTACCTCTTCCATGTCTTTAGTACTCCAGATGATGTATGTATGAGCAAGGGACATGATTCTGTAAGCCCAACCTATACCTTCCTCATTCTTCAATACAGATTTGGGGAGGTGAGAAATAAACCACCTCGCCAGCAGCGGTGCACAACACATAAGGGTTCCCCTTTTCCGAACAGTAAGGGTATAAAGAGCATGCAGAATATCACCTAAGAGAGTGGGCACTGGATTACGGGAGATGAAGATCTTGACTGCGTTCACATTGATGAAAGAATCTGAATTAGGGAACAGAACCAAGCCATAGATGAGGAGTGTCAGGATGTCTTCAAATGCTTTAAAGTCCAAACTATCCCAGAACTGTTGAGCTTGATCAATCAAGAACTTAGCCAGAATCCTTTAATCCCACTCTGAATCTCCCAGTTAGACATTACTTCAGCCTTTGTCAGATGTAGGGCTGTAGCAACGTCTTCTGGCCTAAGAGCTATCTCCCAACCTGTAAACGGCATCTGCTCTAGAATAGAAATACCAAGTAAATCAGAGAACTCCTCCAAAGTATGGACTAACTGATAGTCCGGGAAGGTGAAGCAGTGGTGCAACGGGTCGAAGAACTGGAACAAGACACTCATCATCTGCTCATCCATCTTAGAAGTGACCAAACCAAGGAGGTGACCATGTCTTATGACAAAGGAAGAAGTATCTGGAATTTGAGCAGGGATTTGTACGAAGCTGATGCGAATAGTATTTCTACGCATAAATGCCATGATCTACAAAACAGAACAAAGATGAATCCCCTCGGTCTTTGAAATGGGTTAGCCTGATGAAATATGCATGCAATGTCATGATGCATGATGTTATGATAGAAACACACCACAAGTATTCACAGATAGCAAACATGGTAAGGGCAAACAAGTCACACAGTAGCCCTTAAATTTCAGGCTGGTATGGAGTTTAGGTACTACCCTCTTTCAGTTTAGTTGTTCAACCTATCCTAGTAATAGTAACTGGGTTCTAGAGGATCTCAATATCACTGACCACCCTCGGCCGGTCATAATTCCAGTTTAGCAACCTTTTCTTGCGGCCGGAATCATGGCGATAGTTTGGTCTCAATGAGTGTAGCATACTGCTACTTTTCTATGGCCAAGTTGGTCAATTATAGGTTCTAAGGTCAGTTGGTGCTTAATGACCCCTTAGCAGCCCCATATTCTCCTTGTTCCACCACAAGGGATATCGGTACAAACTAAAGTACCACACCAACGTAGCTACTGCTTCAACCGTATCGGTCTACGCCGTACAGTTCCCTCACAGTCTATTGCTACTTACCTAAAAGGTACCCCAGATCCGGGTTAGGATCTATAGTAACTCTGATTCAAATCCACAAAGATAAAGCATACAAATCAAGCAATTGAAAACATTATGATGAACTATTCCTAAGATGCAGCCCACTTATAAAAATATCCCCAGCAGAGTCGCCAGTTCTGGTATACGGTGGGAAGAACTGACTGTTTTTGGAATGCTGGTTTGCATTTTGCGTTTGTGTTTGCAAAATGTCGCGGTAAGCAAGAGTCGCCACCGACTTTTATTTTATCCAACAAGGAAAGGAAAAAAGCACAGAAAAATTCCTTTTTCGAGATATTTTTGAGTACGGGGGGTAGATTATAGAAAGGGAAGGTATTAGCACCCTTTTTATCAATAGTTATCTACGGGCTCTTAGGTACTTGCTCATCATTTTCAAAATTGTTTTCTTTGTGCTTGTGGGTTTTGAAAAGTTTTTGTTTTAACTTCTATTTAACTCTTGCGTCTGTCTTCAAGAGTGTAATGAAGTGTTTTTGAAAACTTGTTTGTAAAAGGAGTGTAAGTATGAAAGAAGTTTTGTTTTGGATGAGCGAGTATCTAAGAACTAATCTACCTACTCGGAAAAAAAGGAATCGTTCTATGCTAATTTCCTTTAGACAATGTTATCCATCTATTAGTGAGTAGGTAGCACCGTCTTTAGAGTTTGAGGGTCAATTTGAAGGAGGGACATACGGTCACTAAAGCAATGTTAGGACGTCTTAGTGGTAACCCTAATGTCTTAGATCATTTATTCGAGGCAACAATATCTGAGGTAACCATTTTGAGGCAACTATTATCTTTTAGACAAGAGGACGACCTCTAAAACAACCTATACTCAATGACCGTTTACAAAGGCAACCAAGTGGGGTGTACCCTAGGAGTGCGCATGTGCGGGTGTGTTGGTTTCAATTATTTTTATCTTTGCACATGTTTAGGGTGATTTAACTGTTTTAAGATTAAGCATTCATTCTTGTCATGCAAACCCTATTATCAAATATCTAGCAGTTGAATATTTGCAGAAATTAAAGGTGCAGAGTTTAAACTAAATTATTACAAGGCGTCGGGTATTTACATCGCCAAAAGCAAACCCCTTTGAAATTTAAAAGCGGAAAAATAAATGTCCTAATTAATTATTACAAACCGGGAGCAGATACAATAATTGAATAAAGAAAAAATAAAGTGCGCGAGAAAATTGGATCGAGTGCGAAACTAGGGTTTTGACCATCCTAATTAAAAGAAAATATTTTGTTGTTTTTTTTATTTTTTTTTTAAGAAAAAGAAATTAAATCCTAAAGTTAAATGCTAAATCAATTAGTTATTAATTTAATATATGAAAAATAATTAAGTGACATATTTTTGGAGTTTTGTTAATTTAGGAAAGAAAATAAAATAATTAAATTAATGTTAAAACCTAATTATTCTAATTGATTTTTAATTATTTACAAAATAAATGAAAGTTATCTAACATTAATATCCTAATTAAATTAATTAATATTTATTAATGAAAAATAAAATTCTAAAATTTAATTGGATAGAAAATATTTTTGGTGATTTTTTATAGAAAAGAAAATTAATTTTGGTTAGTAATTAAATTAAATTAAAATAAAATAATTAAATGAAAATAAACAAAATATAAAAAGGGTAGAGAATGGGCCTGAATATTGGGGTGTGAATAGCAAGAATGTTGGCCCAATGATGTTGATCAAATTTGACTTTTCTGATCCCATGCCTGTGCATTGACTTGGTCTTTTGGTGCACCCTCAGTGGTAGCCACCAGATCTGGCCATCTGGCCATCTGGCACATTGATGAGGAAGGCATACGGTGGACATCAAGCTCATGCGTGCACTAGATTTCCTGTAAGAAAATATTATAGAGAAAATAGGGGGACCTGGGATTCAAACCCAGGCTCCAAGGGGAATTCCATGTCACGCTTGCCACTGGATCACTTGTTGCTATTTGTTAATATAATACAAATCAATAATAATATAAGAAAACAAATATTAATGGATAATTGTCAGAAAAACGCGCCAATGTTTGAACAAGCCAGTAAGGGGATGACACTTCATCGTCTCCTTCCTCTACACCGTGGCTAAAAATACAAAGATCTATACCCACGGACAACGTCCATAGCTATACCCTTGTCCACTCTCAAAATTTCATACAGGCCATGTAAATGAATTCTAACACCATGGTTAGACTCGTCTCCTTCTTCTGAACACAGTGGTACCCATTACTAAGGCCAATTACTCCTGAAATCAAAAACCCTAAAAAACTCCAAAAAAATCTAACAATGGTGATTCACGGCACATGTTATATAAATGAAATTGAGTATTGCCAAAAGTTTGAAAATGCTTTATAGATTAAGAATATGTCATCAATTCATGTCAACAATGCCTAAATTACAAAATACGAATTCAAGAACAAAGGTGTAACGTGAAGGACTTACAGCGCGTTTAGGGATCGGAAAACACTTGCTTTTGATTGCTTTTGGTTGTAGAGAATGCCAGGAAACGATTGGGAGAGGTCTCGAGCCTTGAGGATGCCTCTAAGTGGGATTTTGATCTCACACTTTTTCCTTGATTTTTCAGTTTTTGTTCTTGCTCTCACGCTTGCTTCCAACCTTGATTTTGATTTGCCTCGCCTCCTTATGTATCCAGCAATGTATTAGGGTTAATTCTTGTGTCCAAATCCCTCTCCATCAATGTTTTGGATATTGATTTGATTCCCTTTAACAACCTTCCAAATTTGGCTTCTTTTCAATCTTTTTGTACACATATGGCTTGATGCAAATTTGAATGCCTTTCTAGCTGTAATTAGAGCCTTAAACAATCAAAAGATCCTTTGTTATCAATGCTTTGGATTTTTATTTGATTTATTTTGATTTAAATCAAATTAATTCAAATAAAAATAAAAATAATTAATAAAAATATGATATGGACAAGTGGCAAAGGCTAGATCACGTGGGCTATGATGCCAACTTAAAACAAGTGAAAAGAATAAGCCCATTTGACAAAATTTGAAGTTTTGGGGAGAGTTTACTTTTGGCAATTTTGCAAAAAAGGTCAACTTTAACAATGCATAACTTCCTCAATTTTGAACATTTTGAGGTGTTCTTGGACTTTTTAGAAAGCTTGAGATGTCCTATAACCAACCATTTTGGTCTAATCTTAATTTGATATTCAATGCTCATGTATGAAGCTTTGACAAAAAGGTGTTTTTGTTGACTTTTCAAAATGACCTATAATGTCCAAATTCATAACTTCTTGTGAGTTCATATTTTGATCTTGGGATATGAAGACGTATTGTAGGTAATTTCATAATATTCAAAATGAGCTTTGGATGGGTCATTTATCATAAAGTATGAGAAAGTTATGCTTGGTCAAAGTTGAGTTGACTTTTCCTACAAAACCCTAATTTAGCAACTTTTGAGTCTTGAGGAATTATGACCAATCCTTGATGAATCATGATCATCCCTTGATCAAATGATGATATATACTTCAAAATGAGGATGTTGACCAAAAATCTTGAAGTTTGACTGTATGTAGGTCACAGTTGACTTTTGCCCTAGCAGAGTCGATTTTTGGACCTTTGAGCAATTGATTGAGCAAACTTCCTCTGCAAGGCTTGAAACTTGACATGGATGGCCTTGATAACATATTAGGACATTGGTGAGCACTTGGGGTCACTTGGACTCAAATATCTTGATGCAACATGAAACCCTAATTTGGGGTAGACTGTCCTAGGAGAGAGCTTGTCTGACCAACCCTTGGACTACCTTGAGCAACTTGGAGATCTTTCTTGCAATGTTTTGAGAAATATGGGAGGGAAAATTTTGGGGTACAACACTACCTACTCGAAAAAAGATTGTTCGTTCTCGTTTCCTTTAGACTGCGATATCCTACTATTAAGGAGTAGGTAGCCTCGTCGTTGGAGACTTTATAAGTAACCCTAGAGTCCTAAAGATCTTTCCGAGGCAACATTTCCGAGGCAACATTCGAATGGGACATTTGATCTTTTAGACAGGAGGGAAACCACTAAAATCTCCTATGCTTAAGGACTGTTTACCGAAGGCAACCGAAGTGAGGCAAACCCTAGGAGTGAATATGTGCATGTGAATTTTTCAGTTAATTAGTCTTTGCACATTAGGTGATCTACCATTTTCAAGCATCTTTCCATACAATACTATTAACCATGCATCTAACAGTTAAATATTTGCAGGAATTTAAAGTGCGAGAAAATAAACCTAGCTATTACAAGGCTTCGGGGAGGGGGATTAATTACATAACCAAAAATCGGGGATTAAACGGTAAATGAAAACCCTAATTTAAAGCGATTACAAACCCAGGGCAGTTACAAAATTATAAAAAAGAAAAGTAATCAAAACGTGCGGCGAATTAAATGTGAGGACGATAATTGATAACTTAAAATCCTAATTGAGAGAAAAGGTATTTTTTTATGCATTTTTATTGAGAAAACAATTTAATTGAAAATTAATTAAACCCTCATTTCTAATTGTTTTAATTAAAAAAAGAAATTAAATTAACCTAATTTTTTAATTAAATTAAATTAATTAAAGAAATAAATATTTTAAGAGAAAAATGATTTTTGTGTTTTTTGTGGTTTTTTAATTTAAAAAAATAATTTTGTGTTAATTAAAAAAGAAAATGATTAATAAAATAAATAAAGAAATTAAAAAATTGAAAAAAAGAAAGAATTGGGCCCGTGCTGAATAGTAAGGCTGAGGGGTGCATTGCTGGAAAACATCCTGGCCCATTAGTGCTGAAGCCCAGTCAGCGCTGGATTATGTGTGACGTTGACTTGAAGGTGCATCATGGTCCTTCATTGTTGAGCGCTACATCTGGCTGAGTGATGCATCAAGTGGCTGGACGCTGGGAGTGTATGGAAGGCGCTTGAAGGATTGATGTACTAGATTTGTGGATAGAAATTGAGAAAATAATGAAAATGGCTTGGACCTGGGATCGAACCCAGGTCCTTATGCTTACCACTGAATGCCCTTGCGAACTACGCTGCTATGACTAGTTGTTAGAACAATGAAAGAAAAATATAATATGAAAAACAAGGTATGTGAATCAGAAAGCGCGTGAGATTCAAATGACCCAATGGTTGGCTGCCACATACCTTCTTCTTCCTGGAACCGTCGCGTTAGACATCAAATTTATACCTACAGACACCTTTTGTCGCTATAAGCCTGCAATATCTCAAAACATAATACAAGCATGATAAATCACTTATGAATACATTGGTCAATTCGTTTTGACCTCACGAACACGATGGCACCCTTTATTTAGGCTAATTTCACATGTGGATAAAAACCCTAAAAGGAACGTGAAAACCCTAGCAATGGCAATTGCACATATATACGTAAAAACTTCAATTAAACTATTCAGTCAGCTTGCAAACATGTCAAAGATCACAAATATATCAATTAAATATGCTAATGATGCAGGAATTAGGGTAATCGATTTAAAAAAAATATGCAAATCGTATGAGTTACAGCTTGCGTTTCTTGATGCTTCAGACCTTGCAACTGATTGGGATGGCTTCAGTGCACGCCCAGGATGCGATTGCTGGCCCTAAATTGCTTTGAAAGGTCATGTGGAGTGAAAACCGAGTCACACTTTTTGCAAGAAATTTGGAATTTGTTCTTTCTCTTTCACGACTGCTAGCCCCTTTCTTTTGCCTCGTACTTGTTCATTATATATCCCTCAATGAATTAGGGTTACAAAACAGATTGGATCTTGAAGTTTTGATGAGATTTGATTTGATTCTTTAGCCATATACAAAATTTGCAAATTGAGCCAAATTATCCCATTTTTGTACCAATCATGCTTGATTCGTTTTGGTCTTGATATCTCAGCATATTTTGATTGAGATCCTGTCATAAAATCATATCAAAACATATATTTGTCATTTATTTGATTTAATTCAAATTTTAATTAATAAAAAATCAAAATAAAATGAAAAATGAAGCAAATAATGTGTGGGTGAATATTTGGGTCGTGGACCATATTATAAGTGAGGTGCAAGCATAAAAAGTTAGGCCCATTTGGCAAAAAATGTAATTTTGGGCCCATTTGACTCTTGGCAATTTTGTAAAAAAGGTCAACTTTGACAAGGCATATCTCCTCCAATTTTGCAAAAAAGGTCAACTTGGAATTTTTAGAAAGCTTAGGATCTCCCCTAAGAAACCCTTTTGGTCTCATTTCAATTGGGTCTTCCATGTTCATGTAAGAAGCTTTGACCCAAAAGGTGTTTTTTGTTGACTTTTCAAAAGGACCTATAATGTAGAAATTCATATGTTTTTATGAGTACATATTTTGAACTTGTGGGATGAAGATGAGTTGTAGGTAATTTCATCCTTTTCAAAATGAGCCTTGGATGAAAAATTTCTGATAAATTATGTGGAAGTTATGTTTGGTCAAAGTTTGGTTGATTTTTCCTAAGAAACCCTAATTTAGCAACTTTTGGGTTTTGATAAATTTAGGGCATTACTTGAATAATCATGATCAACCGTTGATCAAATGATGAAAGTCACTTCAAAATGTTGATGTTGACCAAAAATCTTGAAGTTTGACTGTATGTGGGCCACAGTTGACTTTTGACCTAATACAGTCGATTCTCAAACATCTGTGCAATTGACTGAGCAAACTTCTTGTGCAGTGCTTGAAATTTGACATGGAGGGTCTTGAGAACATATTAGGACCATGGAGAGCATATGAGGTCTTTCGAGTTCAGCTATCTTGATGAAAATGGAAACCCTAATTTGAGACACACTACCTTAGGAGAGAGTTTGTCTGGTCAACTCTTGGGCAAACTTGAGCAAATTGAGGATCTCTAGGAGTATGTATTGAGTAAAATGAGAGGGAAAATTTTGGGGTACAACATGTTCCTTTGAGCATGTGTTGTTTTCTTTTTCGGAAGATGATTCTCTATAGTTCTCCCCAAGGTTGGAATCTTCCATCCTTTGTTCAACTATTGAAGAAGATTCTCCATCTTCTTTGTTGTTCTTTGAATATGAGGATTTCTTGATTTATGTTGATTTAACTAGAACATGGTATGATATGAGTGATGATCTTCCAACTTAATCTTTTGATTGCATCGGCTTTTATGATTTCCTTCTTTCTTGATTTTCCTGAAATTCATGAAGGATTTCTATCTATATATTTAGGAGTTGGAAAAAAATTCAACTCTTAATTATTTAGATAAATGTTAGTGACAATACTCTAAACATTTTTAGAAAATAATTTCTTCGCCTCATGTGTTCATACCCTTTGGCTTGATACTTGGAGAAACTTCATATATCTTTTCAAAAGTATCTTACATTCTCTTGGCGGTTCTGAAATGAAAAACATCAAAAATATTATAAATTTTTGTATTAGAAATCAAAATCTACTTTTATTTTCTTCATAGACAAAATAAGGTTTTTCCACTTCTTCATCATTAATTTGATGAGTATGGTAAAACAAATGATAAAGTTTTTATTTTGAAGAAAACATATGTATATAAAAGGAAGAATAAATTTTTAAAAGGCGGTGAGGAGTTTTGAAAAAGAACTTTGTGTTGGAAGTCATCTTTCTCTTGAGATGATTAGTCCTTAAACAAGAGTTAGGCTCTAATGCCACTTGTTAGATTTAAGACTTCACGCACAAGAGGTGGGGGGGGGGGGGGGGGGGGGGGGGGGGGGTGAATTACGTGGTTTGGAAAAAAACATGGTTTTGAAAACTTTTCAAGATTAAATTAGAGTTTGAAAAACATTTTTCTATTTTTAAGCAGCGGAAAATAAATACTAAAATAAAATATAGAATTTAAAGAGTTTGGAAGAATAAAAACACCAAGAGTTATAGAGGTTCGGTAAAAAAAAAACCTACTTCTCTCTCCAAGAATTGGTCTTGAGAGTTTCCATTATATACTTTAGAGCTTTTAGTAGGTGAAGTTCACAAACCCCCTTATACAAGGAAATGGTGGTAATCCTACAACCATAATAATACAGGACAAAAAATATGATTATTTGCGTCTTCTCCATTGAAATTGTTGAGACTGAAGTGGCCAAGCTTCCTCCCTAACTGTAGATTGAAGTGATTAATCTTCTCTCTACAAAATATCCGAGCTCAACTTGGTTTAATAGGATAAC
Source organism: Vicia faba (assembly GCA_948472305.1). Taxonomy (NCBI): domain Eukaryota; kingdom Viridiplantae; phylum Streptophyta; class Magnoliopsida; order Fabales; family Fabaceae; genus Vicia; species Vicia faba. The sequence goes on along the minus strand of OX451736.1, from coordinate 1,403,734,863 downwards.
CAATAACCTCTTGAGATTTTAACATGTTGATCTTCTAACCCATGGTTTTAAGAGGGATAACCATGAACTTAATGGTAAGTTCATCAATATTTATAATCTTCAACCTTCAAATTAACAAGGATTTCTAAGAGTCTTAAGGGAAGTTCATTAATATTAACGATCTTCAACCTAAACAAAAATCAGGAACTGATCACACAATCCCCCAACCAAAGATTTTAACGAGTTTAGCTTCTAACCATATATTTTATATCCCTAAATGGATTGTGTTCATCCAAGATGCATAAACAACATTATTGAAGAACTTATACAATGCTACCCATCCAGAATTACAACAACACCTCACTCACAAAAGATCCTTCCTCACAAAAGCATTTGGCTATAAGAACTAGTGAGAGAAAGTTCAAAATGAAAACTAAGAGAGAGAAAGGGAGGGAGAAATAGATAAAGAGAGTGAGAGTCTATGTGTGTCAATACACAATTCGATTTATGGATGGAATGAAACGAGGAATGAGACTTTTATTTATAGGCTTGAAATCCTCCAAAAAAGGAAAGAATAAATAAAAAATGACTATTGTTAATCGATTAAGCCAATCAATTAACTTATTTAAAAATAACGACTATGAGTTCCAAAATAGGAATATATATATATATATATATATATATATATATATATATATATATATATATATATATATATATATATATATATATATATATATATATATATATACACACACACATAACAATTGCATATGATCTGAGCACATTCAGATAGCCTTGTTCCTTAAAATAGTGATAATATAATCGATTAACACTATGTTTCAATCGATTAGATCTAGTCAAAAAAATATTTTTAGGCTTTTTGATTGCTCCCGTATTTTTCTATGCAACTTTTATATATATTTCCCAAGGCTTATGCTTTTCAAAAATATTTTATAAAATATTTTAAGTGTGTTTGTGCTTATAGCCATTTACTTCTACAAATAAAGAATTTTTGCTTTTACAAAAGTTTCACTCATTTACTAAATTGGGAGATTAACTCCACTAAGCCTTGTCTGATAGATTATTTTGTGTTGACGCTTGATTTGAGATTTCTTTTGAGGCTTTTGATGTCATATTTTTTTGTTTGCCTTTGTCTTATACTTTGTTGATGAAGCTTTATCTATGTATGAAACTTTGTCAATCCTTATAAAACCCATGGCTTTCTTCTTTATCTACTTAAGTACATTGGTTGACTTTCTTAATGGTTGCATCTTTATTATGCTGAATGTCATCTTTTTTTATCTTTCTACATTTGTATTTTTATCAAGCTGATTATGTATTCTGTTCTTCACAGTTTTCATGATACAATTGTCATCATGATGCATCTTTATCATACTGAATATTTTTTGTGTTCTTCACAGTTGTCATATTTAAAAGAAAACATGTTACCTGCAAAACAAGGTTCCACTGATATATGTGATTTGAATCATGACAACGCATAAGCAATTCCTGACCATTATGTAACTTTGACTTGAATCATGTAAGATTGTGATTTGAATCACACTTCTAGAATGCAAGATATCCCCAAGTAAAGTGGGCACCGGATTTTGAGATAAAATTTTTTTGACAGTGTTCACGTCTATAAACTGGTCCGGGTTGGGAAACAGAACCATCACATAGATGAGAAGAGCCAACACTTCTTATAAGGCTTGTAAATCCAAATAATCCCAAAAGAATTGAACCCTTTCCAACAAAAACTTGGCCAAAAATCCTTTGACGCCACTTCTCGTTTCCCAATTGGCCACAACGTCAAATCGTTGCAAATATGAAGCTCGAGCAATAACCTCGGGTCTTGGGTCTATTTCGATACCGTTGAAGGGTAGTTGATCAAGGATAAGGATCCCCAAGAGTTGATAAAATTATTCCATAGTGGGGACAAGCTGGTAATCAGGAAAGGTAAAGCAATGGTGCAAAGGGTCGAAGAATTAGAAGAGAACCTCATTGTGTCTTCATCATAGCTTGAAGTAACCAGATTGAGAAGTCGATCATCTCTCTCAGTGAACGAAGAATTCTCAGGAACCCTTGACGCTAATTCTTTTAGTTGAGGAGGTGCTCTCACGAGATTGACTTGAATAGTATTTCTTCGAGTGGGAGTCATGTCCTACAAAACAGAACAAAAGTAAATCTCTAGGTCCTTGAAATGGTTAGTGCAAAATGCCATGGTATTATGTCATGATGTTTATTCACAAGCAAATCAAACAAGTCCTTAGGTTTAGGCTTGCATGGAGTTCACAGGCAAGTACCCTCTTGAAGTTTAGTTGGCTCAACCTGTCCTAGAAAGTAACTGGGTTCTAAGCGATCTCAATATCACTGATCTTTCTTCATTGGGCATTGTTTCAGCGCAAGCCTATTTATTGGCGACCGAAATATACCAAGAGTCAGATCTCAGTGAATGTAGTATCGAGTATCAACCAACTTCGGACTGCACCAAAGTTGACTATCTCACTACTTCCTAATGGCCAAGTTGTTTAATTAAAGGTTCTAAGGTCAGTTAATGTTTCATGATACCACACAGCAGTCCCATATTCTCCTTGACTACTCAAGGGCTACTGGTACCAACAAATGTGTCGCACTAACGTATCCATCGCTTCAACCATATCGGTATACCCTGCACAGTTTCCATAATCTATTGCTAATTCCCTAAAAGGTGTTCCCCGATCCTGGTAGAGGATCAATACAAACCCAACGAGGACCTATAAATGCAAAGCAAACAAACCAAAAAATGAAAGAAAGTAAATATGATCTAACTCTAAGGTAACCCCACTTTTAAGATTTTTCCCCAGCAGAGTCGCCAGTTCTGTAATATGGTGAGAGAACTGACCTGGTTGTTTTGTGTTTGATCTCAATTGTTGCGGATAGCAAGAGTCGCCACCGACATTTCTTTTATCCAATAAGAAAAGGATGAAAAGAACAGGAAAGACCTTTGAGATGTTTTCTTGAGTTCAGGGAGGTAGATTATGAAAAGGGAAGGTGTTAGAACCCTTTTCATCCATAGTTATCTATGGGCTCTTAGTTGCTTGCTAGATCACTTTGAAAATTCTTTGTTTGAAAATGTGTTTATGGTGGGTTTTGAAATTTTTTTTTAAAAGCATCTTCGCTTAGGCAAACTTTGTAATGATTCTCGTCTCTACAAGACTGTATACAAAGGGTTTGGACTTTTGAAAATATTTCATGCTTTGGACGTGTTTGGGTGTGTTTAAAAAATGTTTTTCTTTTGAAAATGGATTGTGAGCAAGAAACTAAGAATGTTCTACCTACTTAAAAGTATTTTGTTCATTTCTCCCTTCCTTTGATATTGATATCTTACCATTGATCGGTAAGCATCCTTATCTTTGGATGTAGAGGGACGGGCGTGGGTCAATTGTATAGTCATAGAAGTTAACCTATGAGACGTTTTAGCAATTTTCATTTAGGGACTAGATCGTTTACCGGAGGCAACATTGAGGGATATCGAGGGACTACGATCTTTTTAACGAGAGTCTTTGCTAAAACGCCCATATTCGAGGGACATGACTATTTTCCGAGGCAACAAGTGAGATTATCCAAGAGGTGCATGTGTGTGAATAATGTGTTTGATTGCATACATTTTTGTTTTAAACTTAAAGTTATCTACTTGTTGATTTTATCTTGCCATACATCCTAATTACTAACATTTGTATAAAGCAATAAAAATGCAGAAAATAAATATCCTACACTATTACAACCATATTAAATAACGATAAAAAAGCAAAACAAAATAAAGCAAAGGAAAACAAGTCCTTCGATCCAGGAAGTGAGCGCCCTTCGCTTCAACTCTTCCTCGGTTCTTTCTATTGGACCTGCACAACAGCATGAACATGAATCCTTCGATCAGTACCTTTTCTCTGCTTCCTTCTATTGGACCTGTAAAACAATATGAATATGTGTCCTTCGACCACACCCCTTTCGTTTGAGGTTGGATAGCAGCATGGGGTGAAGCCTAAAGCTTCGATTCCCACCTCCTTCTTCTTGTTTTCTTTTGTTTTGGCTTAAATAGAAGCATGGGTTGAGGCCATGCTAATATTGTTTCATGGCCAGATTAGTTCTTAAAAATATATTTGTTAAACAAAGAAAACAAAACAAAAGATTGGAAAATAAAACAAACAGCGAAGGTGAAAATGAAAACAAACCAAAGGGTAATGATAATGCTTGAAACGAAAAGAAATGGTTATTCACATATTATGCTTGAAACGAAAAGAAATGATTATTCACATGTTATGCTTGAAACAAAAGGTTTAAGGATAAGAGGACTTACCTTGCTTGAAGCTGGAATGTGGGTCTTGGACTTTAGTGATTCCATGGGTGTTCTTGGATTTGAAGGGGAAGAAACAAGTGTGATGTTTCTTTAGATTCTGGGTTTGAGAGGATGTTAAATGTTTGAGAGTTTTTGAGAGTTTGAGAGTTTTTTGAAGATTCCCTCCACACAGCCAAAATCTCCTCCTGATCTTTGCAAAGGATCTCTCTATTTATAGAGAAAGGTTTTGGGAAGTTTGGGAGTAAAATAATAATATAAGGCTTAGCTGGAAGGAAAATTATCCACTTGTGTCATGATCCCAAGATGAGATAGCAAGATTAATGGTTTAAATGGATTGCTTTCTGCAGAAGGAAAACAGGCGCAAGGCTCAAGAGAGACTTTTTTTTCTAAAAGTAGTATTATATTATTAAGGGCAAGTTGTCTTGGACAACAAATGGGTAAAAGCCTAATTTAATTGTATAAATAATTAAATATAGAGTGAGTCATAGGTTTGAGGCCTGAAAAGTAGAAACACGTAGCCTAGCCTATGGGTCTAATTTTCAACTTGATCCTTTGAATCGAGTCCTCCATCCTTCCACAACTTTCTACCAGACTAAAACAACATTCGTTCCCACCAGTTATGTATCCTTCGAATGGACCAACCATGTATTCTTCGAATGGGCCCTCTTCAGTTTAATATGCCACTTTGAGTCCTTCTGCTTTGACCACTTAGGTGCAAACTTTCGACCAAACTCAAAAGCAGGCAAAACTAAATGCTCAACCATGGCAAGTCCTTCGAATGGGCCACCAAATTGTGTGTCATAGTGCAGAAGCTAAGCCAACATGTAGGTGTATTCGAAGGTGACATAAAGGTGATAATGCCTTGTGCATGCTAGCATGAGAAAAACCCTTGCCTTGTGAATAGAAGTAAACAATGAAGGAGGCCATTGCCTTTCGAATCAAAGCAAACCAGAAGGAGGCCATTGCCTTATGCCTATTTAGCATGAGGGAAACCCCTACTTTGTGAATCAAAGCAAACACGTAAGAAGCCAATGGTGCAATCAAAACTTGCATGCAGGAGGTCTCTGCTTTGTGTCAAAGGAAAACCTTCAGAAGTCCATTGCCCTCTGAATCGAAGGAAGCTTTCAGAAGGTCATTTCCTTCTAAATTGAAAGAAACTAATAGGAAGTCACTAACTTTCTGAATTGAAGGAGACCAACAGGAGGCCTTTCTCTTCTGAATCGAAGGAAGCTAGTATGAAGATCATCTCCTTCTGAATCGAAGGAAGCTTTTCAGAAGGTCATTTCCTTCTGAATTGAAGGAAGCTTTTAGAAGGTCATTTCCTTCTGAATCGAAAGAAACCAGTAGGAAGTCACTAACTTTTTGAATCGAAGGAGACCAACTGGAGGCCTTTCTCTTCTGAATCGAAGGAAGCTAGTATGAAGGTCATCTCCTTCTGAATCAAGGAAGCTTTTCAGAAGGTCATTTCCTTCTGAATCAAAGGAAGCTTTTCAAAAGGTCATTTCCTTCTAAATCGAAGGAAGATTTTAAGAAGGTCACAATGCCCAGTCGAAGCTAGCATGCAGGAGGCAACTGCTTTGTAAGACAAACATTCAAGAGGCCATTGCTCTCTGAATTGAAGCTTGCATGCAGGGGCCATTTTAGTGAATCAAAGAAAACCTGCAGGAGGCCACATGCTTTGTGAATAAACACAAGTATATGGAAAGCCATAATCCCAAATGAAGCTTGTGGACCAAAGCTTGTCGAAGAGGCCAAATTCCCAAACGAAAGATGTAAATCAAGCTAGCTCGAAGAAAGCAACAATGTCCAAACGAAGGATGAAAACCAAGCTTGCATCGACGGGGGCCAAATGCTCCATCGAAGCTTATGGATCGAAGCATACTTGTTCTTCTTTAATTTGATGATTGAGAGCCCAATTGTACTTGTGTAAACTTGAACTTTTGAAAATCCTTGTGAGAAAATGCTTTGAGAAATGAGAGGGCAAATTTTGGGGTACGACACCTGTCATGCGTCGCCAGGTGAAAGGTATCATTGTCAGGCAAAATTTTGAAGACCAATTTTGATGAATTCCCTGCCTTGCTTCGCTGTTGCATTGCCAAGCGAAAATAAGGAGAATCGCCAGGGCAATAAATTATGATCGCCGGGCGATGGAAGATATTTGTTTTAGTTAAGGACGTGGCGCAGTATGGGCCAAGTATATATAATTCATCACTGGGCAACGCTTTTATATCGTCGGGTGATGGTTGTGGATCATATTTTCTTTATATCTTTCATTTTGTTTCATTTGTTTGGTGTTGGTTTTGGGAGAGATTTTTGTTCTCTCAATTCCATCCACCTCATTTTTGTAGTGGATTAGCTTAGATAACAACACCAGGGCTTTGCTTATGGATGATTGGAGGTGGATTTCTCATTGACCGGAGCTGATAAACCGGAAGGTTGGTGGTTTATCTCTTCTCCTCTCTATGTATTTATATTTTGTTGGGTTTTGTACGTGTATTTTACTCTGAACTTATGTATATTTGTCGCCCATGGCGTTATATTAAACTTTCTTTATAAATCTTTGTCGATTGTTCTCCTGGATTTTTGCTCTGTGCTAGGGATTTGAGTTGTTATAGACATATACTGCTTAGATTCTTATCTAGGATAATTATCTGTTAGTTTTAAACTCTAGAGATAGATTTAGAGCTAACATCTACTTGCGTATCAGAGCTTAATGCATATGTATGGTTATGTTGTGCTGAGAGATCGTTAGTGTGATTACATAGTTGTCTTCTGTGTTATTGAGGAGGTAGAGAGATCATTTCCTTGGTGATACATTCGGTCTCTCAATTTAGGTTAGAAATGACTTAGGTTGTGAGTGATATGTGGTGACATTGATGAGTATTGTTAGGTTGAATGTAACTGGTCGATAGATTTAAGTCTGTGATGAGTAAATTATATGCAAGCTTGATAAGTTCTACCTTAGTTTTTTTTTCTTTTGTTTACATTTATTTTCTGTTGATACTTTTCTTTTCAACCCATTTATCCCCAAACTCATAAACGCGAGAATTTGTCGAACGACAATTCAATAACCAATCTTTGTGGACACGATAAATATTTCCAAAACTTTTGTTGCTTGCCGCTACACCGCTTCCAACAAACCCCCCTCCATTTATAACCATGGCGGAGGGGAATCTTTCCCACCTACTGTGCATAGACAGAGGCTCTTCGATGTCGTCGGGGACATAGAAGTCCTCTGGTCTTGTAACAGAGAATGTTGTCTGGATGGAGACTGTCTCGTCTGATGGTCGGACATCCTCCTCAGCCTCCTTTGTGTCGTGGGCATCTCGCCGAGGGGTGTCGTCACACTGATATTGCCCGAGTCTTCCCCTCTAATGATGGTTTCAATAGCATCTTTAAGATGGACACAGTCTTCAGTCAGGTGTCCATTGTATGGTGATACTGGCAGTATTTGCTCCGATCAGCCCAGGGCTTAGCAGGAGCAGGACGATGACGCATGAAACTGCCGTCCTTGAAATCATTACTAGCACACTCCACCAAGATGCGCTCGCGGGAAGCTGTCAGCAGAGTGTACTCCGTAAATCACCCCACGGGCCCTCTTTGCTCGCGAGGATCCTGTGGTTTGTCATCCCTCATCTTCTCTCCAGTTCGTTGAGGAGGGACGAAATCTTATTGTCGCGGATTACTGGTTGATCCATGATTCCTTGGGTCCCGGGCTATATTGGCTGCTTCCCTCTCCTCATAGTCCATATAGGCCCTAGCCTTCTCGAGGAGGGCATCAAATGTCCGCGGTGGTTCGATGCCAACGACTTTTCTGAACTCCGTGTCCGAGAGGAGTCCCCTCTCGAGCAGGTATCTCTTCATATGATCGGTGCAGGGGACCTGAATGGCCTCGCGGTTGAACCGATCAATAAACTCCCCGAGGGTCTCGTCGTTTCTTTGGATGATGGCCTCGAGGGCTGCCTCAGTCTTCGGATGTCGACGTGAGGCAGTGAATAAACTGATGAACTGGTTTTTTAAATTTCTCCAGGAGATAATTGACCCCGAGGCGAGTCTCTTATACCAGTCCATCGCAGTCTTTCTCAAAGTCATATGGAACAACCGACATTTGATCGGTCCCCCAACGTTATGATAGTGCAGCATTGCCTCGAACCCGTCGATATGGTCGACTGGATCGGCAATGTCGTCGTACTCCTTCAGATGGGGAGGTTTCTCCATACCTGGGGGAATGGGTGCCTCCATAATAGCCTAGGATAGGGGACCGCGGGGGTAGTATTCGTCGCTTCTGTCTAGAGATCGAGAAGCCGACATGTTGTAATGGCGGTCGTGATGGTGGCCCTGGTCGCGCGAAGGATCCCTCGGGCGGTGTTGTCGTTCGTCATTTCCCCTATTCTTGTTTCCAGGGGGTCTTTGCTCTTGACACAGGGGGATATGATCACATCTCCCCATATCTACGGGCTAACCCCTCTCCAATGCGGGGTGTCGCCCGATTCGTCGGGGAGAGGGGCTTCGAGAGGCATCCCATCTGCATCTCTACAGGGGAGATTGGGGACGGTCCTCTATCTAACGGGGAGGAGGAGAATCAGGCCTCCTATGTCTTCTGGGGGCTCTTCGAGAATCTTCGAGAATCTTCGAGCACCCTTAATCTCCCCCTTGTGAAAAGATCAAGTAGTTTGTTTGATTTATAGCTGCAAACAGTGCCCTGGTCGTGGCATCAACATCCGCGTGAATGGGGACCTCCTGGAATGCGGACGAATGATAGTTATGGAGAGGACGACAATCGCTTTCAAGTCGTCAGGACAGTGATGATGACGAGGTATTCAGTCTGTCTCTATATTCAGAGGGACCGAGCATGTCTACGGCGTGGCCGATGTTGTTGTTGCCGATGTTGTTATTGTTACCAGTGTTGAGGCCAGCGGGACCAGTGTTGTTGATGTCGGCATTATGGTCGGCGACGTTGTTATTAATGTCAGCGGGATGGACATTCAGGTTGTTTTCTGCCGTGAGATCAGCCATGACAGTAAAAAAGGAGTTGGATTAGCTTTTGTCTTAAATTAATGAAAGACGGTGAAGTTGTGATTCCCACAGAAGGCGCCGCTGATTGTATCCGACCAGAATGAACCGTCACAGCTTACTTCGAGCAGAACTGGAGAGTGAGTTAGGGGAGGGTACCTACAAGACACTCTGATGCCAAAATGAGATATAGAATGAGCTAGCAAGCAAGAGTGAGTAAGAGATGTTCAGTACTTGACCCCCTCGAAAGAGAGGGTGTTTATAGCCCCCAACGCTGGGCCAATGTCTCCTTATTGGGCTGGTCAAGCAGGCCCAAAGTGGAGATTGTCAGGTCTTACGTGAGTAGTGGGGACCCGCACGTTGTTCCCCACCTGAATGACTTCCTCCGCAAGATCAGGAGGATATGGATGCAGTCTTTCCGGGGCCAAGAAGACTCCGTGATATTGAGAGACGTTGATAGTCATCTCTACGATGAGGATGCTCGTGAGATGCTTCTGCTCGTTGTGGATGCTCCCCGCCAGACGCGAGATCGTGTGAGGGGATCAATCTTGGTCGGGGAGAGGACCGGGAGGGTGACTTCGAGGTCCTCCTGACCGGCGATGATCTTCCTAAGACTAAATGGGTTCATCCCCGTGCAGTGAGGTTGTCTCCTTGCGGGGAGTGGAAGTTGCTTCCCGACGCAGTCGAGAGCAGAACTGATCAGTGTGTCTTGATCGACATAATTGGGTTGGACTTCACATGAAATTGGCCTAAGGGCAGACTCAGTCCCAAACAATATCTAAGAATAAATAAACGCATATCGAGTAAATAAAGTATGAATCCAATATTGATAGGTGCACTAAACCCTCTACCCTTTGTGCATACACCTTTTGAAGAATAATTGCGCTTGATAGCAACCAATAACGTATTATAAAAATTACATTTGTGTAATTTTTGACTTTGTTTACCGAGACTATTTACCAAATAATATGAGAAAAATTAAAGTTTATTCTCTCCATTTTGTAAATAAACTAAAAAATACAAAATATTTTTAAAATAAAAATACTAAATCAATCTTATTAATTTTATTAATGTATTAGAAGATGTATTCAAATAAATTTTGTTGACACTTGTTTTAAAACGAAAAAAAAGCTTTACAAAACTCTATTTAACACGTGGCAACCAATAATAACTGAGTACTCCAGTTAAATGAGGTTGACGTCCAGTTAAATCAACTCCCATTGTGATAGTCATTTACAACATCCAATTGCAAGTGAACATGTTAATAATTTATAGAAAATCTAAAATATCTGTCTAATAAAAGAATATATTCTGGAAATGGCGATTATACCATTCTTAATCTAAGTTCATTTTCTCCTAATATGAGGGTTATTCCTGTCCAAACTCACTTAACTTAATCGTACTCGCAACGGTGGTCATAAAGCACTCCGTAGTTTGAAATTCATCAACAGTAAATCTAACGAAGTCGATGTGTGGAACGAAGTTCAAAAGAATTTCGATAAACTTTTTAAAGACGGTTTTCTCCATCACATCGATTTTGGTCAATGCATAGGTCAATTTCTTTTCTGAAATCTCTATTCATAATGTTGCATTGTTTGTTTAAACTATTTAATTTCTCTCTCTGTTTCAATGCATTTTAGTTTAGTCAATTTGCTTTGGAACTCTTCGATGCTCTGAGCCGTAAATAGAGGTTGAAGGTTGAAAAGATAAACAGGGAAGAACTATTCGAGTTTTGGAAGCAGATTACTAATCAAAGTTTTTAATTATTTATGTTTCTGTTTCATGGTGCACACTATGTGTTTGTTGAAATTTTGCAGTTAATCTTGATTTTTTCTTCTTCCTGAGAATGATGTTGTTTTGACAATTTTCTTTACTTACACAATTTATTTTTTCAACGATCAGTAATTTAGAGTTCCATGAAATTTATAATTTACATGTAATCTTTGACAGGGAGATTCAACTTTAGAAAACAAGGATGGTTTTGAAAGGAGATTCAACTTTGTCGGTCATTTTCTAGAGGCAAGGATGATTTTAGGCAATTGATATCTTTGTTGTTAATTGCCAGATACTGTCATAACAGTACATTATACTGTCATAACATCATATTATGTACTAGCTATACATATATTCAATTTAGTATCTATAGCATCAATGTTCTTTAATATTAGGAAACTACTTTTGGAATGATTAGCTATTCCATTCAATCTTGCAATAATATATAGCATATGAAGACTCAATGAAACATATGACATTTTTCCATCTCAGAAGAACAATTTTGTAATGGTATCAAAACAGGTTATACATATAGAATAAAACATCTAAATCATGTCTGACAGTGAGGGTGAAAGTTCTCCTGTGAAAGAATCTTCCAAGTCAGTCAATAATGGCGATGGAGTAGTCATCTGAAAAACCGTATCTCCCTATGATATCACTTCCAATGATAATCCCGGGAGTTTGATAACACAGGTTCAATTAAAGGGAGAAAACTATGACGAATGGGCTCGTTCACTTAGAACAGCACTTCGAGCAAGAAAGAAATTTGGTTTTGTTGATGGGTCAATCAGCAAAGTGACGAGGAATCTTCAAATCTTGAAGATTGGTGGACTAACAACTCCTTGTTGGTCTCTTGGATCATGAACACAATTGAACTTTCATTGCGATCAACTATGTCTCATATGGAGGTAGCCATGGATCTTTGGGAAGACATTAAGGAGCGGTTTTCCATTGTTAATGGACCACGTATTCAACAGCTCAAAGCAGAGCTCGTTGAATGCAAACAAAAAGGACTGACCATTGTGACATATTATGGGAAACTGAAGAAGCTGTGGGAAGAATTGGCGAATTACGATCAGATCCCGGCATGCAAGTGTGGGCGTTGCAAGTGAAATCTCAGTTATGTGTTGCAAAAGAAACGCGAAGAAGAGAAAATCCATCAATTCCTCATGGTTGTTTTCGAATGGGCCATGATTTAGATGGTTGTTTTCAGGTAATAGGATATCCTGATTGGTGGGGAGATCGACAACGCGGACAGTTGAAGGGAACCGGGCGTGGAAAACGAGAACAATATAAAGTTGTTTTTAACAACAAAAAACGTGGAGTTGTTAAGGCTCATGTAGCACAAGCAAAATCATCTAAAGAAGAGGTTGCTTCTGAAACATCAAGTTCTGATATTTGCAATCCAGGAAATATTACCAGTGATCAATGGCAAGCATTGGTCAGTCTTTTGAACAATGTAAATTTAGGTGCAACCGAGAAGCTAAATGGTAAGTGTTCCTTTTTGCCATGGATTATTGATACAGGTGCATCAAATCATATGACTGGTCAACTGGAATGCTTAACCAATGTGCACAATATTTTTGAGTGCTCTGTTGGACTACCAAACAGTGAAGAGACAGTGGCGACAAAGGAAGGAATTGTGATGCTCAACGAAAGAATAAGATTAACTAATGTCTTATATGTGTTTAGTCTACACTGCCATCTTATCTCGTATCATAGCTGCTAAAAGATTCTAACTACACTGTTAAATTTACTGATAAATTTTGTCTTATACAGGACCCCACTTTGAGGACGCCGATTAGAGTGGGTGAACAAAGTGAGGGGCTATGTTATCTTAAAGAGATGGTCAAAGCAGCTGCAGTGAAAACAAATAAGGAAATCACTTTGGACCTGTTACATCGCAGACTAGGACACCCATCTTTGAAGGCTCTGCAAATGTTTCTGAATGTTAGTTCTAGTAGAAACAATTATCTATGTACCCAATCATGTGAAATATGTCTTAGAGTAAAACAGTCTCAAGATACTTTTCCAATTAGTGAAAATAAAGCAACTTCTGCATTTCATCTAATCCATTGTGATTTATGGGGGCCTTATCGCAACCCAACTTTTTGTGGCGTTAGATATTTTTTAACTATTGTTGATGACTACTCGAGAGCGGTGTGGATTTATCTCATTGTTGAGAAAACAGAAGTCTCTAGATATCTTTGTCAATTCTTTGCAATGGTTGAGCGACAATTCAATAAACAAGTAAAGATTGTTCGTAGTGATAATGGAACCGAATTACTTGCATGAAAACATATTTTCGTGACAATGGTATAATTCACGAAACTTCATGTGTTGGGACACCACAACAAAATGGAAGAGTAGAGCGGAAGCATAGACACATTCTCAATGTTGCCCGAGTCTTGCGCTTTCAGGCTCAATTTCCAATTCAATTTTCGGGTGAATGTGCTCTTGCTGCGTGTTATTTGATCAATCGCACTCCTACAAGGAACTTGGATGGTAATACTCCATTTGAACTCTTGTATGATACACATCCTTCTCTTGAGCACCTTCGTGTTATTGGTTGCTTAGCTTATGCGCATAATCAACATCATAAGGGTGATAAATTTGCTGCTTGAAGTCGAAAATCTGTATTTGTGGGTTATCCATATGGCACCAAGGGATGGCGTATGTATGATTTAGAGCTGGGCGTTTTCTTTAACTCAAGAGATGTTGTTTTCTGTGAAAATGAATTTCCTTTTGCTGCCGAAATTTCGTCTGAAAATGATCACATCTTGCCTGGTGCATCTTTCAGTAATGTTATTGAAGACGATTCTCTTGAACTTGTTCCTACTATACCTGCAGTCCCTTCAACTCCATCAATTGAAACTGCAACATTACTTGATAAAGATATGTCAAGTATCATGCCACCTGTTTCAATTGTATCTCCTACTGGATCTTCTTCATTTGACTCCCATAATATGGCATCATTTGTTGAAACCAGTGAGGAACCACAGGCTGCAGACACTGTCGAAAATCTGGGACGTGGTCATCGTATCAAATTGCCTTCTACCAAGCTGCAAGACTTTGTCACCAATACCGTCACTAAGATATGCCCCTCAAATTGTTCTACTGCTTCGTCACGTCCTTCAGGTACACCTTATCCCTTAGCCAAGTATGTAAATTATGCTAACTTTTCACCACGACACAGGAAATTTTTAGCCGCTATTTCTGCAGCTACAAAACCTCAAAACTTTGCTGAAGTCGTAAAAAATATTCAATGGCGGGATGCCATGAAGCTGGAAATTGAAGCTCTTGAAAATAATGGCACTTGGACAGTAGAAACACTTCCGCCAAACAAAAAGGCTATTGGTAGCAAATGGGTGTATCGGATTAAATATCATTCAGATGGAACTATTGAGCGTTATAAGGCAAGACTTGTTATTATGGGGAACAACCAAATTGAGGGGCTGGATTATCATGAAACCTTTGCACCAGTGGTGAAAATGGTAATTGTAAGAACATTTCTCGCTGTTGCGGCTGCCAAGCGTTGGGAACTTCACCAAATGGATGTTCACAATGCCTTTTTACACGGTGAGCTTGATGAAGAAGCATACATGAAATTACCTCCCAGTATCAAGACCTCTACACCAAATCAAGTATGTCGCTTGCGCAAATCTTTATATGGATTGAAACAGGCACCTCGATGTTGGTTTGCCAAACTCAAAAACTCTCTGCTACGGTATGGTTTTATACAGTGCTACTCTAACTATTCTCTTTTTACTCTACATCGTGATTATGTAGAGTTGTATGTGTTAGTCTATGTGGATGATCTTATCATTTCTGGAAACAAGAACAAATCAATTGAGTCCTTCAAATCCTACTTGAACACGTGCTTTCATATGAAAGATCTTGGCCCTTTAAAATATTTTCTTGGCCTTGAGGTGGCTCGCAACTCCAATGGGATTTTCTTGTGTCAAAGGAAATATACACTTGATATCATCACCGAAGTTGGGTTGTTGGGAGCTAAACCCGTTGGTTTTCCCTTAGATCAGAATCATCATCTTCCCTTGGCCACTAGAACTCCTCTTTCTAATCCGGATCGGTATCGAAGACTAGTAGGTCGTTTGGTCTACTTAACTATCACTAGACCAGAAATTTCTTACTCTGTTCATATGTTGGCTCAATTTATGCAAAAACCTTTAGAAGAGCACTGGAACGCAGCTCTCCGTGTCGTCCGTTATCTCAAGGGAAATCCTGGCCAAGGTATTCTTCTCCAAGCTGATTGTGATCTTCAAATTTATGCCTGGTGTGACTCGGATTGGGCAGGATGTCCTTTGACCAGGCGTTCTCTCACTGGATGGATTGTTTTCCTTGGAATTCTCCTATCTCTTGGAAAACCAAAAAACATGTTGTCTCACGTTCCTCGGCTGAGGCGGATTATAGTTCCATGGCTACTACTACATGTGAGCTCAAATGGTTGAAAGCACTTTTGCTCTCTCTCGGTGTCCCCCAATCTCGCCCCATGAAGATATATTGTGATAGTCAATCAGCATTACATATAGCTGCTATCCAGTCTTCCATGAGTGCACAAAACACATCGAAGTTGATTCTCACTTCTTATGTGATGAGCTTCTCAAAGGCAACATTTCAACTCACCATGTGTCCACGAATATTCAACTAGCTGATATATTTACTAAAGCATTGGAAAACAACAGTTTGATTATTTTCTAAACAAGTTGAGCATCCACAATCTACATGCTCCAACTTGAAGGGGGGTTTTAGGCAATTGATATCTTTGTTGTTAATTGCCAAATATTGTCATAACAGTACATTATACTGACATAACATCACATTATGTACCAGCTGTACATATATTCAATTTAGTATCTATTACATCAATGTCCCTTAATATTAGGAAACTATTTTTAGAATGATTAGCTATTCCATTTAATCTTGTAATAATATATAGCATATGAAGACTCAATGAAACATATGATATTTTTCCATCTCAGAACAATTTTGTAAGATGACGTGATTTAGCTGAGTAGTTATTGTAAACTATGATAATGAGAATTATGATTCAATTTGGAAAATGACACGACTGTTGAAAACTACTATAGAAAGTATTTGCATTAAAAGTACTTGAAATTCAACATGCATGCTTCATTGGCTAAGTTCCTTTCTCACACTTTTATGTTCTTCATCTTTTTTTTTTACATCATTTCTTAATTTGTAAAAAGGATTCTTTTTTGGTTAATTTGGATCATTTATGATGAATGGCAACAATGTTAAATGAACAACTAATGGATCAGGGGAATCATATGGTGGATGACACGAATCAAGCCATTGAGAGGGGAGAAAAGTTGGTTTATACCTTGAATATCGCTATACTTTTCTTCCAAATACGCACTCTGCTACTGATTTTATAATTTGCTATAGTATTTTATTTGTCCTAGAGTGAAATGACTCACATATTATGCATTCTTACTTTCATTGTCGTGATAATAACATCTGGTTAAGTAAATATATGGTTTTTAATTTGACAGTCCTCTAAAAGTAATCCAAGTTTTTTTTATTTTTTAATTTGACATGGGTACTAAAGGAGTAATCCCTTCTTTTTTAGATGGAACAGATGAGCAGAGTTGTGAATGAGTTGGATTCTATCCATTTCTCTATAAAGAAAGCATCTGAGTTGGTCAAAGAAATCGATAGGCAAGTCAATTTCTACAGAATTCACACATTTTATTCGATATAGTTCCTAACTTGATGAATCATTCATTGATAAACTTGCTGACATTTTTGTAGTGGGTTGCTACTGACAAGTGTATTATGGCATTGCTTTTCCTTTTTGTCATTGGAGTAATTGCTTTCATTATTGTAAAGGTAAGAGAAGTTTACTTTCTAACTTGAATTTTGGATTCTATTTGGTGTTGTTACAAACTGTCAAGTTCAAAATCTCTTGATTTATTGTGTATGAATATGATTATTATAAATGGAAGTTTCCTTTATGTTATCACCATCATGGTTTCATTTTACCTTGAAAAACAATACTCAAAAAGTTAACTCTATAGCTATCTTGTCAAACTATATTCAAGAAGTTATCACTACCTTGGTGCTTATTTTTACGGATAAACCTTGTATTCAAGAAGTTATCACTATCTTTGGTGCTTATTTGTCCCTCTTTTTTATTTGACCTATGTAATTTATTTTTCTTATCATTGTAAAGGGAAATAGTAGTTTGAAGTGTTTTTTTAATCCAAATATAGTGGGAAGAGGAAAAAAAACAAGTGGTCGCATACTTGCAAGTAGCGTTGTATCTAATTCTATCCACCTTTTGAGGAATCTTTGATGCTTATTTGTCCCTCTCTTTTATTTGATCTATGTACTTTATTTTTCTTATTATTGTTGCCTCTGATGTTTTCTTAGGCTTGGTAAAATAAGAATTAAACTTTGATGTTTGAGGTTTTGAAGTTTTGATAATTGAATTTATATCCTTTACACCTGGTTAGTTTGGTTTTTTTGGTCGATGCAATATAAGAGATGTACAAATGGTTAATGAAGGTCTCACTCATGTTCATCCTCAAAGGTTTCACTCACTAATAAAGGTTTCACTCATAGTCATCCTTATTAGAGTTATAAGGGTAGTTCTGTAATATCCTGTAAAAAGGGAATTAGACTAGTGTCTAATTCCATTTCTATCCCCTTATCCTTTCTATATAAAGGAAGACTGTAACAGAATAAAGAATTGAAATAACAACTTTCTGTTTTTCGTTTTCCCTCTCTTCTACTCTCTCTCTCTCCTTTCTCTTCCTTTCACTCTTGCTTCTCTGTTTCTAACAATCCTCAAAGATTTCACTCATGTTAATGAATGTATTGATATTTTGTTGAAATCAATCGCATTGGCATCTTTTGTTCTAAGATATGCCACAAACTTTGGCAAATGTCCATGCTTTGCCACCCATTACAAAAAGTCCATAACTTTTATCTGTAAATTCTGAGTCCAGCTTGAGTCTTCCCTGTCAAAATAATTACAAGCAACAAAGTTTTCATGATGAGTGGCCTGTAATTGAATAGTTAATAACTAGAAACGCACAAGCACTAAGCATATAGTCTTCATCAAATGCTAATATTTCAGTTGAGCATCATGATACTGAAGCATGTTGACACAAGAACCGTGAATTAGATGCAGACCAAGTTTCACGGGAGGTGATTACTCATGTTAATGCTATTTCTTAAAAGATTAAATCTGCTTCTATACACAACGTAGGTTGATAATGCTATTTATTATGAGCACCACGAAGGTAACTTTTGACTCAGGTTTTATATTTAGTTGCCACATTCTTTATTTTTCTATAAAACAATGATTGCAACACGACATTACTTCTTCTTTACACTACATCGATGTAGAAGTGAGACTTAGAAAAACATACTTTTGTATGGTGTTGCCTTGTCTTTAATAATGTTTAACCTGTTTTTTCCGGTAACATGATTTTTTTTGTTATCCTTATTAAAAATTTTATGTTTATAATATTTAACCATAAAATTAAAGAATGATTTTATTTTTATACATGGGTGGCCATTGGGGCTGGATGGCAAGCTGTTGTGGCCTATGTGAACATTACATGTTATTATCTATTTGAAATTCTTGTGGGTCTTATATTGGGTTACAAGGTTAACTTGGGAGTCAAGGTAACTCATAATTACCCCCTTATTTTGTTTTCTATAATAATGAAAACGAGCTAATACTATCATAATTCAAAATTACTTTAAGCATGTGATTTATATATTTTAAAGAACTTGGATTGGAATGATGTCAGGGACTATATTTCAGACATGTGTTTGATACTTGACATGCATGTTTGGCTTGAAATGACAGACACAAAAGACTGTGCTTTTATTTTAATCTGTGCCAATACATGTTGATGTATTCATTCACAACGGTTTCATTATTTTTCTTCGGAAATACGTTATTGCAGAGTCGTTTTGAGATACTTTCTTTGGCTGGATCCTTCATGCTTACTGATAACGAAGGAACAAGAAGAAGGGCAGGTGGAATGACCATCTCACTGGAAACCCCCGGTGGCCGCGTTGTTGGTGGAGGAGTTGTTGGTGTTCTTACAGTTGTCACTCTTATGCAGGTAAGCATTCTTTCATTCTATTACACTTGAGACATGTTCAACAATGCAAAAAGGAACCATGTGTTTTGTTTTTCCTTCGTATGTTTGTCAAGCAAAATAGGATTGAAATTTTAGAAGTGACCATTGTCTGTTCTTTTAATATCTCATGTTTCCAATTCAGGGACAGAAAATGGGAATACCTCAAACATTACTATGGGTTAATCGTCTATCATCAAGAATGGTGGTTAAGAAAAGAACTCACCAAAAAGGAAACTCGGAGATTCAAAATCCTGGCAATGCAGGTAAAGTTCCTTTACAGTCCACTACCACCGACCAACCACTACTGAATGTGACGATAGCTTACGCTTCTTTATTGTTACAAACTCTATAATAAATAGTAGTGTAATCTTTAATTCCTTTACTTTTTTTACTTATAATTATAGTTAAAAAAAAATATTAAATTAGAATTTTTTTAAAGTTAATTTTGTAATGATGTCATGGAAAATGGTTTCTAATTTAGCATTAGAAGACTCAGCATTAGATAACTTAATTGTTTTTTGTGTTCATCATGCCTAAGTAGTTGTGGTTTGTATTCACTTTTTACTTTCGTCAACTACACGTGTGTTCATCAATATCAAGTTATTGTTTTGTTTAAGAATGTATTTCATTTTGTACTTCTTCTCATTCTATTATATGTTGAAATTATCATCATGTTTAACGCCTTCTCAAACTCAACAAGTCATTCTCATTCACATTGACGCAATATGGATGGATTCATTGGTTTGGATTTTTTGTGAAAAGACACAAAAAGAGGGAATGTTTTTGAAAATGTGTTGGCCGGAATTTTCGACAAGGACCAAAATTTAACCAAAAGAAAAGGATTAAAAGGGTTCTATTAAAAAAGATGATTTATGTGACATGATTACTGATGTAGTCGACCTAAGACTTAGAGAGATTCTACAAAGTATTCGACTATTGGTGCAATGACCTGGAGAGATTCCACAAATAAGCGATTGGGCCTGAAAACAGGAGCAGTCGACCTGGAAGGAATTCATAAGTCATTGGGCCTAAAAACGTCAAAAGGTCCAAAAGATCCATCAAGCGAGCGAAGCGTTTTGGAGGGAAACTTGGAGAACGTGGGTTCGAGAGTAGAAATGGAGAACGTGAGATCATGGAGAGGAGTTACAAGATAAACGTGGCGTACGAAGAAGCAAAGTTCGCTAGAAAATAGTTATTTGGTGTATTATAAATAAAACACTTGGTGCATAGTGTCAAAGGTTCAAACTTTCACATTCCTATACGCTAGTCACTCAGAATATCCAAACAAACGAGCGAAATGAGTCAAGCTAGGGCAATGTACGTTTGAATCAACTTATTTTCAACTATTTTGATGTTATGTCATTTACGTTTACAGTTTAAACGCCTTTTGTTTTATTTTACAAGCCTTGCTTTATTGGTTATAAACTCGTTTTGCACTAGTTGAACGAATCCTTTTGAACATACTTTGTGAAAACACTCGAAAACTGAAGCACTGTACTGAGATTCCCTAGTCGATCTTGCCAGTAAACTTTTTGTTAAGAGACCAGCGTTGTTTACCAAAATTGGAGGTAAACAAATTGGCACGCCCAGTGGAACAATGCTAATAATTTCATATTTATGTTTGGTTTTACAAAGTTTCTTGTAAGAAGTGGTAAACATTTGTCAAAGTCTAAAATGTCACGCTCTTTCTTGTAAGAAGTGGTAAATATTTGTCAAAGTCTAAAATGTCACGCTCTGACACAAACACTACACAGATTTCTACACAAAATGTGGATGTCATACCAGTGAGTACCACAACTCAAAGCGCGATGATTTTATCTCATGTGAGGTCGACCGCTGACAGAACCTAGGTTTTTTAGGCACTGTGTTAGTTGGTAAACGACATTTCCTTTTTCTTTTATGGTACAATTTTTATCTTCATCTTTTAAATCTTTCTTTTATTGCGACTTTATATAATTGAAGTTAGAGAATCTTGACTGTACGATTTATTCACTTCAACAAATTTTTAAATATTTCAATCAATGTAATTTCTCTATATATTTTTTCAAATTTCCAAATTTATAATAAATACGTTGTCATAATTTTTTGAGCCATATTTCCTTTTTTTTAATAGGCTTAAATGCAGTTTTGACCCCCCTAGTTTAAGGTTTTTGGAGTTTCGATCCCCCTAGTTTAAAAGCCAGGTTTCTAGTCCCCAAAGTTTTCAAATTTGGGATTTTTGAAGCCCCTCCATCTGGCTGCCCAAAAAGTGACATGGCACAGAGAGAGTAATGCCACGTATTATTTATTTTTTTTTTTAAATTTTTTTTTCTTCTCCTCATAGGCAAAATTAAGGTTCGAAAGGAAAAAAAAATACGTGGCATTACTCTCCCTGTGCCATGTCACTTTTTGGGCAGCCAGATGGAGGGGGCTTCAAAAATCCCAAATTTGAAAACTTTGGAGACTAGAAACCTGACTTTTAAACTAGGGGGATCGAAACTCCAAAAACCTTAAATTAGGGGGGTCAAAACTGCATTTAAGCCTTTTTAATATTACTTGGATCAATGTATAAAAAATAAAATATATTATTAATCTATATTTTCAAAGCTGACAAATAAAATATCGCCATGTATAATATAAATCCTATCGTATCTTATTACTAGTTAGTGTAAAACAAAAGAACACGCTTTGCTTTTTATAGCACTTGGATTAAATTCTACCTTTAATATAAACAAAATTAATCTATGTATAAGAAAATTATATGTTATGGAAAAGACAAAACAACCCTTCCTTCTTCCACAAAATGCCACGTATATGCTTTTAAATTTTCCAAAATTTCTTTCAGCTTCACGTTTTCCAATGCCTTTTCCATATATTCTTGAAATGTAATTGACATTAGCAGTATGGTGCAAACTGTCTTTTCCTGCTTCTCCCCTATTCAAATGCCTATTCCATATTGTGTTGTCAAATCATCTGACTTTCTTTGCTCATTTCCTTTACCCACTTATAAACCCTATCACAGTCGGACCAAACTTGTGTTCTCCCCCGAACTCCATTTTCTTCACCTCTTTCAAAACCCTTTTCTCTTCTTCCTTTTGCCCTAACCATAGCCAGACCCTTTGAGAAGATTGTTGAACATTAACGACATCAAAGAGCTATGGGAGATTACTTCTTTTCTTTCCTTCTTCCTCAGGTACGTTTTCTTCTCCTTTTTCTCCTCTTTCTTCTGAGATTACTCGATATTTCAGGCTCACTATGAGGTGGAGTTTTTATATACCGTTGCCATTAAAATGCTTATGTCATAGTATGTCCGAAAAATCTATTCTAATGCTCGATTATTAACCTAAACTCAATTTTTGATTTTACAGCCCAATGTAGATGGGAAGAATTGCATTGCATTTCAACATTACTTACAGACATTCTCCACTATGAGAATTTGTTTGTAAATTGTAATACAAGTCTGTTTAAACAGTTTTAAACCGTCAACTTATTGGCTAATGTTTCGATTATAAATTGTCGATCCTGAACATACTTCATTGCTTGATTAGTGAACTATGTTGCATTCGAAATTGAATCTGCAGATTGTTATAGTGAAACATTATCTCTTGCTCTGTTAGAATTCTTTTTTACTCAGTATTCCATCTAGGCACTTACAAACTGAATCCAACTATAATTTTGTGATGGTTTATTCAACCTTTTATATTTATTAATCATTGATTAGTACTGAATATAGAGTTGAGCATGTTGCAGCACTTTATGCTACTCCCAGAAGATCAAAATATAACAAGAAGCAAAATAACAATAAATCAGATGAGATTTGCCATTGTAAACTGTCATTTCCAATGGTTTTTTCTTGTAATATACACTAATAATTTAATGCTATTTTTAAGTACTTTGATCATTTTCTTTATTATTTTTTTGCTTTCAAAAATCTACTTATTTAAAAAAAAACTTGAAATTGCAGGAATGATAAAATAGAAAAAAATACATGTTTTTGTTTATCTATTTTTTAATATAATTAAATAGAATTTAAAGAATAAGAATAGAACCAGAATAAATTAAATTGAATCCATTATATTTAATGACTTTTGATTTGTTTTAGTATTTCTATATGTGTTGCAAATCAAAACGAAAATATAATCATAATTTAATCATTAATAAATTATATATTTTCTAATTTCAAAATATTTTTTAATAAAAATGTTAACCTAAATACATTATATTAAATAGGTGTTTTAACTATATAAAGTAAAAAATTAAATATTCTTATCAAAATTCATATCAGAAAGATGAAAAGTGAGAAGAAGAAAAATAAACTAAGAAGAAAAAAAATATTGTTTATGTAGTGTTATTTAAGTATAAGATTTATGGGTGAAATCAATATATTTGACAACGAAGGAGAATCTATTGAATAATCGGTTACGCCATTTGGATTTGATGACTAATCCAGAGGTTCGAGAAATATTCAAGACTAGGTCTAGAATCATTTCTTACATTAGGTCGTTCCTGGACAAGCTTGATTTCTTAGAGGTTTGTTCTTTGTCTTGAATATTCTTGTGTTGGATTCCTGTGATTTCTTTTTATCCATTCACTTACTTTTCCACCACTCTTAGGTTGAAACACCTATGATGAATATGATTGCTGGTGGTGCTGCTGCTAAGCCATTTGTAACTCATCATAACGACCTTAACATGAGATTATTCATGAGAGTTGCTCCAGAACTCTATCTCAAGGAGTTGGTTGTAGGTGGGCTGGACCGTGTTTATGAAATTGGGAAGCAATTTAGGAACGAGGGTATAGATTTGACTCACAATCTTGAGTTTACTACCTGTGAGTTCTATATGGCTTATATGGACTACAATGACTTAATGGAGATAACAGAGAACATGTTGAGTGGTAAGCATTTACTAGGTCTTTAAATGCCACAGTATTTCTATTAATATTTTAGTTTAAAATCCTACTACTCCCATATTGAAACCATTGAATAGCTATGGTCAAGGAACTTACAAATGGCAGCTATAAAACCAAGTATCATGCAAATGGTATTGATAAGGATCCTATTGAAATCGACTTTACTCCACCATTCAGGTGTGTGGTGTGTTCTTTTGTCTGATAGTCATTAATATCCTATTGTTTTTGTGAATGATTGATTTGGGTTTTTTTTAATTGTTGCAGAAGGATTGACATGATTGAAGGATTAGAGCAGATTGCTGGCCTCAGTATTCCAAAGACTTGGCTAGTGATGAAACTAATCAATATGTAAAGAATGCCTGTTTGTAGTACGAAATCATATGTCCCCATCCCGAAACAACTACTTGTTTGTTGGATAAGGTAATCCCATTTCTTTTTACCCCTTAATATTTTAGGTATGATGCCCCTTGTTTATTTATGATTCATAACAAGACATTTTAGCACTGTTTATTAATTCATGTATGTAGCAAACCCCAAGTAGTGTGGAGATAATGCATTTAACTGTTGTTCATGTTGTATTGCAGCTTGTTGGGCACTTTTTTGGAGGAAACATGTGTCAATTCCACATTCATCATAAACCATCCTGAGATAATGAGTCTGTTGGCGAAGTGGCACAGATCAAAACCTAGCCTTACTGAGCGTTTTGAATTGTTTGTTAACAAACATGAGGTGATATCATGTCGTTTGGGTGATTGATGTTTAAAAAAAAGGATTCACGCCTCTGACTTCTGATCAATGTTTTTGTTACTTTTCAGATTTGCAACACATATACTGAATTGAATGACCCTGTGGTACAGCGACAAAGATTTGCTTGAGCAACTCAAGGTAATAAGATATGATACTGTGGCATTAAAATAATTATGCTAAATCGGTTGGCCATTTTCCTTGAAATAATAATATTGATTTTTATTTGTTTTGTATATCACGTGATGATGAAGCAATGGCCTTAGACGAGACATTTTGTACTGCTTTGGAGTATGGTTTGCCACCAACTGCTGGTTGGGGTTTGGGTATTGATAGATTGACCATGTTATTGACCGACTCCCAAAATATTAAGGTTCTTTCTCTTTTTTCTCCTGCCTCTGTCTCTGCTCACTTTATTTTGGCAATATCTTAGAATCTTCTGTCATTCTCTTTACAGGAGGTTCTTCTCTTCCCTGCAATGAAACCTCAAGATTGATCTTTCCACCAAAGCTGTGTCAAATCTTGTCTGAATTAAATCATTTACAGGTTTGTTATGCTTCAAGCTGTTAAGCATGTTTAGCCTACATGACCTACCATATTAAAACCAGATTTAAGGATTGAATTTCAAGACTTATAGATACCAGCCGCCTAGTTTTGCACAATCTTAATTAAGTTCATATTGTTTATGTTCCAAATAACGTACCCATAAAGATGACAATTGCAGCAGCTTTTCACAAAAAGGACTTCTATATCACGAATCAAACGATAAGATACTCAACGTCGAAAAAAACTTATTGAAAAGCAACACTTCTTGTCTAACATAGATAAATAATTCTTAGACATTCCATTAACCCTAAATACTAGATAAATAATCTTTTTGTTCTCTTATCATTTACGTTTCTATCTATCAACTTCTAAAGACGTGTTGCAATTGGAAGCTATAACAAATTCATAAGGTAATAGGTTTGATTTATTCTTCTCCTAATTGTTGTTTAGGATTAACAATATTCTACTACCTGTTTAGGTTCTTATAAATTCCGGAAACAATTTTTTTTTCAGTTTGCAAATCATTGTATATGTTATTTGTATTATTTTTTAATCTATTGTCTTCCAACTTTAACAAATTCATTTTAAAATGTTAGGTCTATGTTTTCAAAATAATTTATTTATTTTTCTGTATCTATTTAATTTATATTTTCTATATTTTCTGAGTATTTTTTTCTGTTGTCTTTTTATTCAATATTTTTTATTCTCTCTGATTCCTTGGTTTCTTTGGTTTTCAACCAATGATTTACCGCTGATGATTTGTTTTTGTTTTTGGAGTTTTGTATTTACAAAGTTTTGTTTTTGAAATGGAGTTGATTTGTTTTTGTTTTTTGAGTTTTGGATTTACAAAGTTTTATTTTTGTTTTTTAAATGGATTTAGCATTTTTATTGGTACATTGCATGTAATCGTTATTTATTTTTTAAATGGATTTAGCATTTTTATTGGTGTAGTGCAGAGAATCATGGTTAAAATTGAATTTGATTATATAATAATAGCTGACATTTCTAATAAATTTCTTCCCATCTAAAATAATGAATCTTTTCTCATCTAAAATTTTAATTAATTTAGAATTAGTAATTAGTAATTCTCTCAAATTTTGTTTTTGTTTTTGTTTTTTTGAAAAGAATATATATAATTACAATTAAACGATCTAAAGAATCCGTCTACACATAAACTTATACAAATTTATTTTTAAAATATCAATAAATAATTAAAATAATTAAATTTATTGACAATAATTTTGAATACTTTCTATTTATTAATTATTCTAATTTAATCACTCTAATTTAAGTTTAAAAGATTAATAATAATTTTGATCTCTATTTAATAAATTTTTAAAATTGTTCCCTACATATTCTATTGCGCGACCCGTGCCAATTAGGAAAACTTTGTCAAAAACTTAAGCATGGAAGGGTTTGTAAATCTTTAAAAAAAAATTTTTTTATATATTTGAGTCATTCATGAAAAAATCACTCTATTCTTGTATTTTTATACTTTTATTTTGTAGTCAAACAATTAAATTATTGAAAATAAATAAAATAAAGTTTAAAAAATTATATTAAACGAGTTACATTGGAAAAGAATTTTAAATAATAAAATCTTTTCATATTTTTATTTTGTATAAAATCATAACACATCCCAAAAGTCAAACTATCGATATGACAAAATTACTTAAAGTGATAATTAGTTGCAAAAACTCTTTAAGAAAATAATAGACAATTTTAATATATCCTTTTGATGAATATTTTTAACACTATAAGAATTATTACTGCATAACTTCTTAAAACCTTTGCAATACCTTTGAACTATTGTGAAAAAATAAATCAATATCAATTATGACAAAAATTAATATTTATATAAATAATAAGTAGGACATCAATTATTGTATTGCATGAAATAACAACCGTAAATCAACTATGTTTATACAATTACAAAATGCATATATATTATGTGAATTAAATCTACTCTACTTTTAACATAGTAATAAAATAGACTTCAATCAAATTTACTTGATTTTAACAAGCATTTTACATACTCCTAAATATCATTTCATCTTTTTAATTATTATTTACCTTAATTAAATATTATAATTAATTTTCACAGTAAAATACATTGAAAACACGCAAAAACTTTTCTCATTCTTTTATATACTTTTCATCCATTTATTAAAGTCAATTTATTTATTGCTCTTCTCATTTCTTCGTATAAAAGATTTCCTCTCATATTATTTTCTAAAAAAGATAATAATTAAATGATAATATAAAAATATTAATTAAATGACAATAATAAGTAACATCAAAATTTTAATTTATAAAAAATTAGAATTATTCTTATGATAAAAATGTTATCAGTTATATAAAAAAAATACAAATAATAAATAAATAAATATTTCTATAATTTTTATTGTGTTCTTCCTAATCTTTCATCTATACAAGTATAATAAATAAATAAATACTTATTTATTTTTTAAATCAAATTATTTTAAAATAATCAAGATAATATAAATTTAAATACTTTAAAATTACTATATTAATAAATTATTTATCAATCAATTTTTTAATCCATTTACTTTAAACATTAAAATTATACCAAATCAAAACTTATTATTTATATCCATTTACAACTTTGCTAAGTCTACTGGTATGAATGTTAACAAGGATAAGAGTCAAATTTTCTTTGGTTCTGATTACAAGGACTCTAAGGACAACATTTTGAAGCTAACTGCCCTTTTAAAAGTTAATCTTTCTTTTCGCTGTCTTGGAGTTCCTCTCTCTTCCAAGTTAATTGTTAATCACTATCTTTAGTTCATTGATAAAATTGTTGCTGCAATCAGACATTGATCCTCTTATCTCTTAAGTTTTGCTGATAGATTACAGCTTATCAAGAGTATTGTTTTTGCCATTTTTAACTATTGGATGACTTGCTTCCTGTTGCCTAAAATTGTGATAAAAAAATTGACGCTATTTGTCGTTCGTTTCTTTGAACTGACAAAGATAGGATCAGCAGGAAGAGTCCCATAGCTTGGCAAAAAATTTGCAAACCTAAGAAGCAAGGTGGCTTAGGTATTATTGATCTCTCTATTTGGAACTCGATTGCGTTGTTGAAGTTATTGTGGAATTTATGCAATAAGAAGGAAAACTGCTAGATGCAGTAAAGTGGCAAGCAAAAAGTAAGTTATTAATTTATCGGGTGATATTTAGGTTATATCGTATTGTGTCCACAGAGATTGGTGAATTGAAATGTCGTTCGACAAATCTCTCGTTAATGAGTTTGGAGATAAATGAGTTGAAAGGAAAATTATCAACAGAAAATAAATGTATAAAAAGGAGAAAAAAAGAATAACTTATCAAGCATGCATATATACTACTTCTCACAGACTTAAACCTATCGACCTGTTATACTAAACCTACAATATTCATCAATGTCATCATATGTCACTTACAGTCTAAGTCATTTTTAACCCAAATTGAGAGGCTGACTGCATCACCTCGATAGCGATCTCTCAACCACCTCAACAACACAGAAGTTAACCGTACTCGCTTGCATCGACGATCTCTCAGAGCGCCACAAACAACCTAGAGGCATTAATCAGACACCCTAAGTGAATAACAACTATAATTCTATCTCTAGAATTCATACACTATTAGATAATTATCCTAGATAAGAATCTAAGTAGTATATGTCTATAACAACTCAAATCTCTAGCAGAGCAAAAATCAAGGATAACAATCGACAAATATTTGTAAAGCAAGTTTTATATAACGCCAAGGGCGGCAAATATACATGAGTTCAAAGAAAATACATATACAAATCAAACCAATAGAGAATACACAAAGAAAAAGATAAATAAATCACAAATCTACCGGTTTGTCAGTGTCGATCGAAGAGCAATCTATCCCGGATCATCCGTATGGAAACTCCATATTTGTTATCTAAGCTAATCCTAACAAAATTAAAGGTTGATGGAGTTGGGAGCAAAAACTTTCCTAAAACCATAACCTAAAAATGAACTAAATCTGAAGTTATAAAACAAATCTCAACAGACCGCGCTAAGCGGGCCTGGCGCGCTAAGAGCGACTTTTTTATTTTACATATCAAATCGACCTAAACTGCACTAAGTGCGTTATCCACGCTAAGCGGGCTTCAAAACAATGCTTCTACCAAAATATAAAAACGCAAGCAGCGCACACAAAATGCACTGAGTGCACTAGCGCTTAGCGGCCTTCTACGCGCTAAGCGGGTTCTCTTGGGCAAAACTGGTCTTTTATTCCAAAAATGCGCATCCTGAGTCGTGCCTTCAACTTCTTATTCCTCAATGCTCCAAAATGTAACAAATACCTACAAAATGAATGGAAAAACATCAAACGGTACACTATATACACAAAAACACAAATAAACACAAATTAAATGCATTTACACAAAAGTCAGGTTTATTCAATGATATTAACAATAAAGAGTCGATAATTGCAACAAAAAATATATACAAAAATAACTACAATTGACACTTATCAAACTCTTCCCAACTTGAACTTGTTTATCCTCAAACAAGGCCAAACAACTCAAAGAACTAAAAGTAATCAACCAAAATATCATAAATCAACAAGCTTTAAAACGGAAAACAAATGTATGGTTCAAACAAAAACGCATACACAAGGTAAATACTTACCACAATCCTACAACGACAACATGTAAACGAAACGAATCCTAAGTAAAAAAATCATACTAAACATTCTAAAACAAAACAAGCTCAATCATGAATAACACCTAGTAAAAATTCACCGGTAGATGAAGAACACACAAAGGTGAGGGACAAAAAAACACTCATCTACAATCTTGTAAACAATAGACTAAATTATACATTCGTCCAAAAATTCACATTGAAGATACAAAGGCAAGAATCACAAGGGCTTTTTAAGATTGTAATTTGACTTGGTTAACAAACAAGGGATAAGTTCTAAAGCTAATTGAAACAAAAACTTACCTTAACCTACGGGAGTGATCAACTCACAAAGACTCAAGCAAAATAATTTCAATCAAACTTCTTATTCATTCCAAATTTTAAACCAACACACAATACTTATTAACACAACATTATTCCATACTCTTTTTATTTTTATTTTTCAAAACTTTTCTCTTTTTTTTTTTTCTTTCTTTTTCACTTTTTTCTTTCTTTTTTTCTTTTTTTTCTTTTTCTCTTTCTTTTCCAACCTCATGGTAATGTGAATACTCCCTACTTTCTAAGGAAAGGTAAAAATTCAAACTACAAATCATAGTTGAGGATTCAAGAAAATAAAGAATCAATAGACAAATATTTAGCAAAAACAACATGGATATCAACAAAAAGGATCAAAAGAGGATACTAATGATCACACACTCACAAGGTGAATTGACTATTTGGTCAAGGTAGTTGTGCTCAAAATGAAACAAAAAAATGTCTTAATAATGTTAAAGCTTTCATATAATCAACACAAACAAAATATTAAACATAATAAAATCCAATTAAAATAAGATTTGTGGCCTCCAACACATATGAACAATGGAAAGCTTTCTCACGTTTATAGATAAAAAAGGAACTAAAGTGATTCAAGTCATGAGCAAGTAATGAAAAAAGAATGAATTGTATGGTAATTATAAAAATGATAAATTTTCTAAACATGTTATGTTATAGAAAGCGATAAACGAGTATCTGACGAGTACCAACTTCAAAAACTATCATTACCATATATCCGCAAGTTAGCACACTCAAAATCGAACCAAAATTTAAGTCCAAACAACAAAAGAAAGAATTAAAAATATTACTATTGATTACTATACTATATATCCTTGGTGAAAGTGGGAAAAAGGAGAGCCAAATGAAAAATTAAAAAGAATTCACTGACTCTGCCTAGCAGGACGCGCTAAGCAGCACAGAGCGTGCTACACCAGTTGCAGAAAAATAGGACAACAACAGCAGTCCAGCATCACCCTCCACAATCACCAACACTATCTCAACTACAAAATATTTACAACATACAAACACACTTCACAAGCTAAACACGACAAGCTTGCGAAAAAACACAAATTGACATAATGAAACTAACAGATGAAAGTGAATTAACAAGTTGAAAAGTGAAAATTTGAGAATTTAAAACAAGTCCAATTTCAACTTGTTAAAACACAAGGTAACACATAAATAAATGAACACAAACAAAACATGCTCGTTTTACGTTGTAAGCTCGACGCCTTTATTGTGCGAGTTAGTAACCTCCTCTCATCATGCCATGATATTGTCAAATCGTGCAAACTTAAAGAAAGTGTCCTAACAACCACACAACAAACGTTACAAAAATGAGACAATTCACAACAATAGACAAGTAAAAATAGACAAGTTTATGTACACATTATATACAACATATACATTAATTACAAAACTCAAAAACAAAGAAACTATCGCAATGCGAAACAATAAACACCAATCTCCGACAACGGTGCTATTTTGCTAGATGCGGTAAAGCAGCAAGCAAAAAGTAAGTTATTAATTTATCGAGTGATATTTTAGGTTATATTGTATCGTGTCCACAGATATTGGTGAATTGAAATGTTGTTCGACAAATCTCTCGTTAATGAGTTTGGGGATAAATGGATTGAAAGGAAAAATATCAACAGAAAATAAATGTATAAAAAGGAAAAAAGAAGAACTTATCAAGCATGCATATATACTACTTCTCACAGACTTAAACCTATCAACATGTTATACTAAACCTACAATATTCATCAATGTCATCACATGCCACTCACAACCTAAGTCATTTCTAACCCAAATTGTGAGGTCAACTGCATCACCTCAGTAGCGATCTCTCAACCACCTCAATAACACAGAAGTTAATCGTGCTCGCTTGCATCGACGATCTCTTAGAACGACACAAACAACACAGAGGCATGAATGACATACACCCTAAGTGAATAATAACTCTAAATCTATCTCTAGAATTTAGACATTATTAGATAATCATTCAAGATAAGAATCTAAGCAGTATATGTCTATAGCAACTCAAATCCCTAGCACAAAGCAAAAATCAAGGATAACAATCGACAAAGATTTGTAAAGCAAGTTTTATATAATACCAAGGGCGACAAATATACACGAGTTCAAAGAAAATACATATACAAACCCAACCAATAAAGAATACATAAAGAAAAAGAGAAGTGAAGGACAAATCTATCAGTTTATAAGTGTCAATCGAAGACCAATTCATCCCGGATCATCCGTATGCAAGCTCCATAGTTGTTATCTAAGTTAATACTAACAAAATTAAAGTTTGATGGAGTTGGGAGCAAAAACTTTCCCAAAACCATAACCTAAAAATGAACTAAATCTGAAGTTATAAAACAAACCTCAGTAGAACGTGCTAAGCGGGCCTGGCGCGCTAAGCGCGACTTCCTTATTTTACACATCATATCGACCTAAACCGCACTAAGCGCGCTATCCACGCTAAGCGGGATTTAAAATAATTCTTCTACCAAAATGTAAAAACGCGAGCAGCTCGCTATAAAATGCGCTGAGCACACTAGCGCTTAACGGCCTTCTCGCGCTAAGCGGACTCTCTTGGGTAAAACTGGTCTTTTATTTCGAAAACGCGCATCCGGAGCCGTGCCTTCGACACCGTATTGCTCAATGCTCCAAGATGCCACAAATACCTACAGAATGAATGGAAAAATATCAAACAATACACTATGTATACAAAAACATAAATAAACACAAACTAAACATATTTACACAAAAGTCATATTTATTCAACAATATTAACAATAAAGAGTAGATAATTGCAACCAAAAGTATATACAAAAATAACTACAATTTGCAATTATTAACAACCTTTGGGTTAGATAGATTCACACCTATTATTTCAAAAATCAGGATATTATGGAGGCTAAAGTGAAACACGATGGAACCTAGATTATGAATCATATTCTTCTCCAAAGAGATACTATAGGCCAGGTTCAGTAACAATGGGATTCTATGCTCACTCAAGGGAAGTTTCAAATGAAACTTGTCAATAATCTTCTCATGGATAGGCCTGTTTCTCATTGGCAGAGTATTATGTTTAAAAATCTTGCTAGACCGCGTGCCATAATGACGATGTGGATGGCTTGTCATTGCAAACTAGCCACGAAGGATCGCTTGGACACATTTGGTTTTTTGAATGATACTATTTGTTGCTTTTTTACTAAAGAGGAGAGGATAAATCATTTTTTTAGTGTCCTGAGCTCAAAGGTATCTGGATTGATGTTCTAAAGTGGCTTCAGATTAGTCATAGTCCTAAAATCTGGAAAGATGGGATTCATTGGATTCTTGTGAATTGCAAAGGCAAAGGCTGAAAAGCTACTATTTTGAAGTTAGCTGCTACCAAAACCATTTATGGTGTGTAGAGATATCGAAATTCCTGTTGCTTTGGCCAAGTTGTGGACAAGAAAATTATTTTTCAACAAATAATTGACACTATTGTCTATAAAGGGTGGTTTAACATTAGATTTAGAAACCACATGATTGACTTTATGATGTAATTGATTTGGGCTTTTGTTTTCTTGTGGGTTGGATCGATTGTGATCACCTTGTATTCCTTGCCTATTTTTGAATATATTTCCTTTTTTATTCAAATAAAAAAAACTTATTATTATTTTACATGGAAAGAAACAACTGACAATTATAGATTTTTTTAAAGAATATCATATATATAATATTAAATATAATATATTATATATAGTTAATATTTAGATTTTTATAAGTAATTTTCATGTGAAGTAATGTATATTATATCATTTCAAACATTTCAAATACGAGAGAAATGTGTGTCACCTAAAAATGGATTAATACAATATTTTCACAATATATAAGGATTCACAAAAGGCTTAAAAATGCTATGAAAGAATCCAATTATGTATATTAGGAAGTTAATTAATTATAATTAAGATACATATACATTTGATTGAATAGATTTATATTAAAGGCTTAAATGTATTTTAGTCCCCCTATAATAAACTTCTTAACATTTTAGCTTCTTTTAAAAAAATCAGGTGTTAATACCCCAATATCATTTTTGGTGAATTTTTGTTGGTCCCTTGTCATTTGTCTCCTATTTTAATGACATGACACCCCAAGATGATACCAGTCACCTGCCACATCATTAAAATAATAAAATTATTCATTTTTATTTTTATTTTTTATTTTTTATTTTTTCAAAAATATATATTTTAATTTAAAGGAATAAAATAACATTAAATCTAGGTTATAAAGTTACAACGTCTCCTTCTTCTTCGTTTGCAAATATGTGTACAATACTCTTCTTCCATACTTCTTATTCCTATTCTTGATTTTCGTTTTCAGTCGTTTAACTTTACGTTTTTTGTCTTTCAGCTTATTCCCTTTTTGTGTTCTGAATATGTCCCAATGCACGAAAACTAGTAGTGTCAGAGCTACGCGTTCATGTACAAGGTTTTTCCCAATGTTTTTTGGGTGTCAGATGTACAAGGTAACGTCCATGTCTTATTTATATGTGTTTTTGGGTGTGGGTCTTCTGCGTTTGTGCTTAGATTCATTCATCTGTGTTATTTACAGGTACGGAGTTATAAAAGGTGTAGCCATTTTTTTTGGTATGATGATGAAATGTCTTCAAGAGCCAAGGAAATTATCACTTCACTACAAAAAAGTTGGATCAAGAAAGGGAAAAAGTGGATGAAGCCAATATAAAAGTAGCAAAAGTGAAGACAAAGTTGAATTCAATGAACTTAATGATG
Source organism: Vicia faba (assembly GCA_948472305.1). NCBI lineage: Eukaryota > Viridiplantae > Streptophyta > Magnoliopsida > Fabales > Fabaceae > Vicia > Vicia faba. The sequence goes on along the minus strand of OX451736.1, from coordinate 1,403,699,663 downwards.
AAATTTTTTGTTTCAATAACATTTGTTTTGGCAGTAGGATTAGTGTTATCAACTTTAATGAAGCAATGTTTTCAATTGGTGTAAACTTGAGTGTAAGTTGTTCTTGTCAACTTAGGATTTGTGTTGATAATTAATGGAAAGTTGTAATCAAATGAATATACTTTTTGGTTTGAAATTAAATGGAGATGTTGCTTTTTGTTAACCTTGTATTTGTTTGAAGTTATTTGCAATGAACTTGAAAAAAGTAACAGAAATTTTACATAATTCATAATCAAAATAACAACTTCATTATATTCATTAGCTTTTTTTTACATAGCAAGCTAACATGATACATACACAAAATAACATCATGACATGATACCTTAATAACAGAACATAAGTTCATGACATAATACCAAAATAACAGAACATAAGTTCATGGCAGAAATTTGTTCATGAATTTATAAAACACTTAACATTATAATCATGTCCTACAACTACTCTTGAGTTGCTTGTGTAATAGGTGGAGCCTGAGATGATGTGCCTATTTCAGTTACAACCTTAGTCTTAATCTTTACCTTTGCCTTTTCCTTATTCTTTGTCTTTGCCTTTGTCTTAGTCTTTGAATTTTCCTTAGTCTTCTCCTTGTCCTTTGAAGTTTCCTTGTCCTTAGTCTTTGCCTTTTTGTTCTCACCAACAAGTATGACTCTATCTGCAACTCTTTTTCCTTAGAAACTTCTCATGTTATGACTAACACCTCCATATTTTTTGCATGTCACTATGGCTAAACTCCTTGGCAGCACATGTGGGTTTCTTGACTCATCATTTGACTTGTTCCTCATATTTTTGTGGTGTCTAATTGCCCATTATCGTCAATGGTGGATTGACTGTCATTTTTCCATCTACAGCAGGCCACGGTTATGGTCTATTAGTTGGGTAGATGATGTTGGCATAACATTCTAAATAATCAGACTTCCTGCACAAAATTACAAATAACAGTCATAATACATAATTATCAATAACAACTATAACAAATAATTATCAATGAAAGTCACAAGACATAAAGATGAGACTTACTTGTAATAGTCATCAACATATTTTTCTGGTGATTTCTTGATCTGCCACATACAAGAGATTACATGTATGCAAGGAATCTCAATCACCATCCACTTCCTACATGAACAAGATCCTTCTTTAAGATTGACACAGAAAGTTTCTTTCCTATTTGTGACTCCAAATATTGCCATATCATCATCACCATGCTAAGTGGGAATCCAACCATGAGCATACTTCTTGTTCTTTTCAAGAATTAATTGTATATTTGGACATATATCTCCAGGATACCTCTGCATCATTTCCTTCTGACTTATAATCCTCTTAGTGAGATAAAGCTTAATCACCTCCAACAAAGTAATTATTGGTTTGTCTCTGTGCTCCTGTTGTACCCCAAAATTTTCCCTCTCATTTTATCAACATTTCTCATCACAAGGCTCTTGGAACTCAAGATCAAGCTAGGGTTTGCTCTGCTCAAAGACATCTCCTTGCATTGTTGACCTAAATTAGGGTTTGAGTTTGCACACGGATTTTTGGACCTTCAATGCTCAAATTGATTTTCATACTTCATATTGGACTCATAAGTTTGTCCATACCAAGTTTCAAGTCTTGAATCAAATTTTTGCCCAGTCAATTGGACAGTTGACCTAGAAATCAATTGTATTGGGGAAAAAGTCAACTGTGGCCAATTTACAGTCAAACCTCATGAATTTTTACCCACATCAACATTATGAACTCATATTAACCATTTGATCAAGTTTGGACCACAACTCCACAAGAAATTTGATCAGATCACCAAAAGGGCAAAATGGTCATTTTTAACGTTTTGACTGTACAAATGCAATTTTTGACTGTTTGACCTAGCCAATGGCAAATCAAGTTCAACCATGGACTCAAGGACTCAATGACATCATCTTGACCTAGTCAACAAGTTCAAAAGATCTCAAATGCATTGGATTGACAGATGAATTTTTCAGTCAACTGATCAAAATTTGACTGTATACTAAAAAGTCAAACTTTGACTTTTTGGTCAAAATCAAGTGCCAAGGGTCATTTTTTATCAATATATGTCAAATTATGAAACTTGTACACCAAGAAACCCAAAATTGCAAATTAGGGTTTGAAATTGGAAAAATTTCATAACTTAGAAATTTTCTAAGTTATAAAATTTTCTTAATTTTTCCTAACTTTGCCCCACATTTCCACCATGATGCATATGGATTCAAACAAAACTTACAACATGAAATTTGTAGTACTCCACAAAATATACAACTTTTATTCACAAAGTTTTCTCAAAAGAAGCTTGGATCTCAAGTTATAATTTTTGGAACAAGGGTCCCTAAAACTTTTAACTTAGAGAAATTTTGCCCTAGTTTAGGCAGGATTTTGACCCATCTTCTTGGCCATTTTTCACATAGTTCCACTTAGAGTATCAAGTTGCATTTCAAATATGGATTATAGTGCATGTTGCAAGCATTCCAAATTGTCCAAGAACTCCTCAAACACATTTGTGGTTAGGGAGAATCGAATGCTTGAAGTTGGCAAAAACTCACTTTGTATCCATGGAAAATACATGTTCACACAAGTTGCAAAGTTTGTCCAAACTAGCTTTGTACTTGATTACAGGTCTCTAAACCAATTCACACTCCTTAATTAAATGCAAATACATTGGGCATTAGTCTTATTCTGATCAACAAAGCTTGGCACAATGAATAAATCCATTTTGGGCATAAAGGTAGCACTTCCATTTACATAAAGCATGCTTTATGTCAAATTTCATTTCTTGAGCCATACACCAAGCCCTTTGCTGCAAACAAGGCTCCCTAATGTCAGGAAAAGTTCAACAACTTTGTGCAGCTAGGTTACAAGCCAGTACAACCATAGTATTGTCAACTCTCACTTTTTACTTCAAAACCAAGTAATTATGCAAAAGGTCAACAACTGGCACATCTGATATAATCAACTCTTGCCAACATTTCAAACAAGTTTTGTGCATTGCCCTGAGCCATAAAGACGAATTGTTGAGCCCTCAAGCCTTCCAAAAACACCAAATCACATTCTTCTTGCAAAACAGGGCAATCCCTGCAGATTCACATCCATCACACAAACCACTCGTGCGTTTGGCCTCAAACTTGTTCCAATACCTTCCATTCAACTCACTCAAGCTATCCCAAACCTCCATTGCCAACTGTAACTCCATTTACAATGTTCACCATTTCTATATTGAAGCTTTGCAGGTTGAGTTCTATAGAGAGATTCAGACCATTTCAAAGCAAACTAAACATTGGGAAAAGTCCAGGGAACATCAAGCAAGCTCAAAAGAACCTCAGGCCTCACTGAAAGTTGCTGCATTGCCATACTCGAGCTTGACTGAAACAGGTATTTCTCAAACTTCTATCTCTCTATTTAGGAATATTTATCCTTAGGTTTGTGAATGAAAGATGTAGTACTCATTGCCATGAAGCCATACATATGCTCAGTTTTCATTTATATTAAGCGTGCTAAGAGAATTTCATCCATGAACATGTTGAAAAAACTAGGTCAGATTTTAGGGCCAGAGAAATTCTCTCTGGTCTTTGAGAGTTAGATTAAGTTTTTTATATGGTTAGAATCATGGTTTAATGCTCTACAAGTTTCATGTTTTGAGTTTTGGCAAAAGATCACAAATACAGGAGTTAGCAGTTTGAATACAGGGCGCGCATTTTTTTTGTCTAGAGGAAGAAGATGAAGTGGAAATGGGTTGGGCTGACTTGTTTCTACTTCTAACACCCCCCCCCCCCCCCCCCCCCCCCCATTTTCAGTTTTACACCCCCCTGGCCCAATTTCTTTAGATTTTGTTATTTTTTGCATTTTAATTTCATTTCTGATTCTATTTATTTATCCCCAAATATAAAAAAATGCTCAAAAATATTTTCACATTTTTTTACATTTATTTGGCATTTTATTCTTTTCTTTCTAACATTAAAAACATTTTTAATACTTTTATTATTTGTTTAAATTAAAAAAAATAATGTAAATAATACTTTCATTTTTATTTCTTATTTTTATTCACATTGAAAATATTTTCTTGAATATAGTTTATTTTTGTACATATTTTATTTTATTTTATACATACTTAATATATATATATATATATATATATATATATATATATATATATATATATATATATATATATATATACACACACACATATATACTTTTATTTTATTAAATACTTAGAATAAAAATACAAAAATATTACATTTTTATTTTTTATTATTATTTATACTAAAAAATACCCCTTTTTAGATATATTTCATTTTTTTTACACATATTAATATATTTTTGTACATAAATAATAAATATATTATTTTCTTAAAGAAATTAGGGTTTACCCCTTTAATAAATAAAATTAATCTTTTTTTTATTATTTATTTCTTTATATTTCTTTACATTGAAAATATTTTTACATACATAAAAACTTCTTTTTTGCATAATACATTTTATTTAAATATTTGTTTATTTTATCCTTTAAATATTGTATATTTAAATATTGATGTATTTATAATTTAATTTGGATGTAATAGTAATCTAGGGTTTATATTTCTTGTCAAATATCCCCTTATTCAAAATTGTACCCCCGTCCCCATAATCATGTTGTAATAGCTTAGAATTTAAATTCTCGCACCTTTACGCTTTCAATTATGCCATGATTAGAGAATTAGGGTTTGTATGCCAAATTCAAATTAACAAATAGTTTGACCTAATCAAAGTCAAAAAATGCATGAAAAACAAACACAATGCACACTTACACCCATAGGGTTACAATCCACTTGTTGCCTTTAAAAAATGGGCCATGGTATTCATGTTAAGTACTTTGGCAAAATAAAAACAAAACAAAAGATCATAGTCCCTCGATGACGCTATCTAAGTTGCCTAAACAAAAATGATCAAGTCCCTCAAGAAAATTGCCAAAAATACTTGACACAATTGCTATCATGGTCTATACGATGACCCGCGCCTGTCCCGTTTAACATCCTAACACAAGGTTGTTCACCAAATGCAATGGTGAAATAACACTATTAAAAGGGTTAAAAACATAAGAAAGATCTTTGAGTAAAATAGGGTAGATAACTGTTAGTTACTCGATCAAAAGCTTGCAAAACATCCTTGCTATTTTCAAACACACTTCACAACACAATTTCAAAATCCAACTTTCAAACATTGGAAACTTTTCAAAAGACAAAAACACCTTTGTATACATTCAAACAAGAATCATTACCAAGGTTGCCACAACGATGGCCTCTTTTCAAAACATCTTTCAAAACCATACACAAAGCACCATTTCAAACAATTGAAGAGCACCATTTCAAACAATTGAAAAGAAAAGCAAGTGATCTAAACAAGTAACTAAGAGCCCATGGATAACCATGGATGAAAAGGGTGCTTGCACCTTCCCTTTTCATAATCTACTCCCCGAACCCAAGAAAACATCTCAAAGGTATTTCCTATGCTTTTTGACCTTTCCTTAGGATAAAACAAAAAGTCGGTGGCGACTCTTGCTAAACCGAAACATTTGCGAACACAAACGCAAAACCTCAAGTCAGTTCTCCCACTGTATCACAGAACTGGCGACTCTGCTGGGGAAATATTTAAAAGTGGAGTAACCTTAGGGCTTAGATCACCCTTTTCATGCTTATCTTGATTGCTTTGATTGCTTTACATTTGGTTCTCTTGTTTGGGCTTGAAATCCTCTACCCGGATTTGGGAAACATTCATAGGTAAATAGCAATACGTTATGGAAACTGTGCGGGGTATACCGACATGGTTGAAGCAATAGCTATATTAGTGCGACATATTTGTGAGTACCGGTAGCCTTTGAGTCAATCAAAGAGAATACGGGGCCGTTGAGTGATGTCATGAAGCACTAATGAACTCTTAGAACCTTACTTGACCATCTTGGCCTTTTTTAGGGGTAGTGAGATGGCCGACTTTGGTGCAGTCCAAAGTTGGTAGATACTCGATACTACACTCATTGATGGTTGTTTTCTTGGAATATTTTGGTCGCCAGTTAAGTGGCTAAACCAAAACAATGAACATAGAAAATAATCCGGTGATATTGAGCTCCTTAGAACCCGATTACTATTTATAGGACAGGTTGAGCCAACTAACTTCAAGAGGGTACTTACCTATGAAACCTCATGCAAGCCTGAAGCTAGGAACTTGTGTGACTTATTTGTACATGTGTTTGTGCATACATCATGAACATCATAAAGCATCATATGCACCCACTAACCATTTCAAGGGTTTGGATCTTCATCTTTGTTCTTGTTTTGTAGGTCATGGAATCTCTTCGCAGGAAAACAATTCAAGTCAACCTTGTGAGAATTCCTCCTCAACTCAAGGAGCTTACTTCCAAGATCCCAGAGAATTCTCCTTTCAGTGAAAGACATGGTAGACTTCTCAACTTGGTCAACTCCAATATTAAAGAAGACGTAATGAAAGTTCTCTTCCAGTTCTTTGACCCCCTACACCACTATTTCACATTCCCTGATTACCAACTAGTACCTATTTTGGAGGAATTTTCTCAACTCCTGAGGATTCCTATTCTTCATAAACTACCCTACATTGGTACAGAAAGAGAACCAAAGCCTGAAGATGTTGCTCAAGCATTACACTTGCAACCATCTGATATCAAAGGTCATTGGGAAACCAGAAGTGGTGTCAAGGGTTTCTTGGCAAAGTTCCTATTTGAGAAGGCACAAGACTGCTGGAATTCTCTAGATCTACAAGCTTTTGAAGAGATTGTGGCACTCCTCATCTATGGGTTGGTCTTGTTCCCAAACCCTGATCAACTTATAGATGTGACTACCGTCAAGATTTTCATATCCCGAAACCCTGTACCTACATTGCTTGGGGACATCCTACACTCATTTTACACACGAACAATGAGGAAAAGAGGTGTTCTGATGTGTTTTACTCCTCTTCTAGTAAGGTGGTTTATTTCTCACCTTCCCCAATCAATTTTGAAGAATGAGGAGGGTTTAAGGTTGTCACAATGGTTGATGACCCCCACACATTCTGATGTTCATTGGTGTTCTCGGTCCAGAGAAAATGTAATCATCATTGATCGTTGTAGGGAATTCCCTAATGTCCCACTTCTTGGCATTAGGGGAGGCATTACCTACAACCCCTGTTTAGCTCTAAGGCAGTTTGGATATGCTCGAAGGGATGGCCCTCATGATATGCTGATTCCTGACCTAGTTTTTGATTTCAATAACAATGCGCAAGGACTTCGACAAAGGTTTATCCGAGCTTGGAGGATGCCCAACAAAGTGAATAGTAAGACACTGGGGCACAAGAATTCCATCCCCCTTGAGCCTTATCTCAAGTGGGTACGAACCCGCGCCCAGAATCTTATGATGCCATACCCTCACATTCTCCCTGTGATCAAAGAGCCTGTTATGGAAGGAGAGGTTCCATACACCCTCCTACATCCTGACATGTCGACATCATTGGAAGAATTGCAAAAGAGTTGGATCCAACTCAAGGAGGAACATAATACTTTTGAAGCCAACTTCTATACCAGTGAGAAGAAGGTTTTGGAACTTACCTTCTGACTTCACGAGGAGGAAACTCTCAACACTTACATCGCACCAAAGAGGATGCGCAATGTCTTTTTACATTAAGAATTTTGTAATATTTTGCCCATGAGGCACTTATGTACTAACAAATTTCTTCTTAAATATGACGTGTGTTCTTTTTGTTTGCAACAATTTGAATTTTTGAATCCTTGAATGCATTACATGAATAACATATCATTCATCATATGCATAAATAGGTCTTCACACCAGGTTTCCTTATCTTTCTGTTGTTTATTTCAGCAAGATGGATTTGGAGCAGACGGTTAAGGATCTGCAAGCACAGAATTTGCAATTCCAGCAACTCCTCATGACCTTAGCAAAGGGTCAAGAGGACCTTAAAGCACTGTTGGAGAAAGATAAAGAGAAAAAGAAGAAAAGACCTGGTGTGGTCATTATGGGAAGAAGGTTTGAAAACCATGCTAGAAAAGTTCTCGAGTTCCCCTCGACGTCTGATGAAGGGGCTGGTAAAGGAAAAGGAACTGCGATGCCTTCTGAATCTGAAGTTGAAGAAGAAGAAGAGGAAGAGGATGAAGATTACTCCGAACAGCAATATCCCCCGGAGGATGATAAATTTAAAAATCTTGAGGATCGGTTGGCTGCCATGGAGTTGCAAAGGGTACCTAGTTTATATTTCGAAGAACTAGGGTTGGTCGCTGGGATCGTCATTCCTCCCAAGTTCAAAGTTCCTACATTTTCTAAGTATGACGGTTTGTCCTGTCCAAAAATGCATCTGAGATCCCACGTCAGAAAGATCCAACCCCACTCTTCTGATAAAGATCTTTGGGTCCATTTTTTCCAAGATAGTTTGTCAGGCACACAATTAGACTGGTTCTATCAACTCGAGAGATTGGAGGTTCATAACTGGGAAGACTTAGTTGCGGCTTTCTACCGAAAATACCAATACAATGCTGATTTAGCGCCTACTCGTACTCAACTACAGAGTATGGGTATGGCTTCTAACGAGGGATTTAAAGAGTATGCCCAGAAGTGGCGTGATCTGGCTGGAAGGGTGCAGCCACCATTGTCGGATAGAGAGTTGGTTGACATGTTTTTAGGGACCTTGTCTGGCCCTTTCTTCAATCATTTAATTGGGAGTTCCTCCGCGAGATTCACCGAATTAATTCTGACCGGTGAAAGGGTCGAGGCCGGCATTAAAAGTGGTAAGATTCAGAAAGATGCCTCCGCGTCCACTGCTATTAAGAAGACCTTCCCGGCTAAGAAGGAAGTTTCTGCTGTTCACAACCAGAGAAACCAAGGAAGAACGGAGCACCGACCAACGATGGGGGCTGTGATGATCCAAAACTCTTCAACCGATCAACCTCGCAACAATCAGCCAAGATCTAATCAGCAAAGTGTAGAAAGGCCACAACGGCAATTCACCTGAATCAACATGACACCAACTCAAGTTCTTCCTCATCTGTTAAAGCTGAATCTTACCAATTTGAAGGAAGCGCCAAAGAACCCTAATACCTCTTCTCCATATTACCACTCCAATGCAAAATGTGCTTACCACTCTGACAGTGTAGGGCATGATACCAACAACTGTTGGGCTCTTAAGAACAAAATCCAAGACTTGATTGACGCCAAGGAGGTAGAATTCGATACGCCCGAAAAGCCAAATGTGATTTCTGCCCCAATGCCCAAGCACGGTCATAATGTTCATGCCGTTATGGAAGACCTTCATGTTACCAATGTTGCTGACCTTTTGACTCCGTTACCAGTGATTAAAGTGAATTCGATGAGAGCCGGGATATTCCCAGGTTGTGGAAAAGACTGTTACTTTTGTTTAAACATACGAGCTGACTGCCCACTGTTGAAATCAGGCATCCAACGTCTGATGGATACCCAAGAGATACTCTTTCAAAAGACTCCTATTGATACCATCACCCCTGTTACTCCTACTACCTTTGTTGCTTCAACCAATGACATTGCGATAATAACCATCTTCCACAATCTTCCCAAGGCTTGCAAAAGGCCTGTCAAGATTACGCTTGATCATAAGTTTGTGCCGTTGAAAATCACCATGCCAGGGCATGTCCCGTATGAATCTAACAAGACGATACCATGGAACTACGGAGGAGAAATCTTCTATCATGGTATCAAACAGATTGAATCAGTCCAAGAGAATTCTGATGATGAAACCCCTAATATAGGGAATATTGCGGGAACGAGCAAGATAACTCACAGCGGAAAGATATTTTCTCCGGAGATTGCTCCTTCACGAGCAGTCTTCAGACCCTCGAGAGTTTCTGTGCCTATCAAGCCATCTGTGCAAAGCCCGATAATTGAAGAAGTTGATGTTACTTCCAATAAAGGTAAGGGGATACTAGAAGCGCCTGTCAGGACGAAGGCTCATACTGTGGTTATCCCCGAGACCACCCAGAAAGAGATGGAAGAAATCTTAAAGATAATCAAGAAGAGCGACTATGATGTCGTGGAACAGCTAGGGCAGACCCCTTCCAAAATATCCATGTTGGCTCTCCTACTCTGCTCTGAGGCTCATGCTAAGGCCTTAATCAAATTTCTAAAGACGGCACACGTGCCTCAAGAAACTTCGGCTGACCAGTTTCAAGAGTGTGTGGCTAGCCTTACTGCTGATAATGGTCTTGGTTTTTCCGATGCTGATTTGACCCCCAAGGGAAGGAAGCACAACGACGCGCTGCATGTCTCAGTAGAATGCAGGGGAACCACCCTTGCCCATGTCCTAGTTGATACCGATTCATCTTTGAATATGCTGCCGAAAAAGGTGTTGGATAGATTGGACTGCGAAGGATTGATCTTGAAGCCTAGTAACATCGTTGTTAGAGCCTTCGACGGTTCTAAGAGAATGGTTCATGGAGAAGTGGACATTCCTATCAAGGTGGGCACATAAATTTTCAACTCTACCTTTTATGTGATGGACATCCATCTGTCATATTCTTGCTTGTTGGGAAGGCCGTGGATCCACAATGTTGGGGCAGTCACCTCCTCTCTTCACCAAATGCTAAAGTATCCAGTTCAAGGAAAGATCATAACGGTTCACAGTGAGGAAGAGTACATGATAAGTCACCTCAAATCCTTCCGCTATGTGGAGTTGGATGGCGAATTCATAGAAACACCTTTCCAACATTTCGAAGAAGTTTCTCCTGAAGTCGCGGTTGCAAAGACAATGACAGATGTGCCTATCGTTTCCAAGCATGTGTCTAGGATGGCATCTCTCAAGGATGCGGAGGCTGTAATCAAAGAAGGAAGGAGTACAGTGTGGGGGCAACTTCCTGATTTTCCTCACAAGATGGACAAGTTCGGACTAGGTTTTACCGCTGCCGGCCAGAAAGCTGTGCGTCGCTCCAGGGCTGGAGGAGCACCCGTAAAAATCAATCACCATAGAATTAATGCCTTAGAAGATGATGATGAAGAAGACAACTTTGAAGATTGGATCTATCCAACCGTCGAAGGGGGATTAAGCAACTGGGAAGCGAAAGACTTTATTCCCATCACTTTCATCAACCAGTAATTTATCTTTGAACAATTTCCTATTTTGGTGTGTAATAACTAAACAATTCGTACACTATTTTCACCTTATGCCTTACCCGGGGCATAAAGGTCCATTTGTAAGGGCTTGATTTATTCATTATCATATGCCATGTTTAATGAATCATTGGACGTTTTCATCTATAAACTGTTGTGTTCATTTTCTTTCCTTTTACATTTTTGTTTTGTTAAGGATGGCTATCCCTTTCACACACACACGCTCACAAAATGTAGGTACCCATCCACTCCGGATTCCATGGGTGACTATTCTGCTTTAGCCTTCGGTGACTCTGAAGATTTGGTCAATCATGCCGAGTACGAAGGTGATGAAGACTGTGAAGTGCCTGGAGAGCTAGCCAGACTTCTGCAACAAGAGGAAAGGGCTATTCTGCCCCATGAAGAGTTGCTAGAAACCATCAACTTGGGAACAGAGGAAGACAAGAAAGAGGTAAAAGTGGGTGCCAACCTGGAACCAAGTGTCAAAGGGCGCCTAGTTCAGCTGCTGAATGAATATGTTGAAATCTTTGCCTGGTCCTATGAAGACATGCCAGGACTAGATACAGATATCGTGGTTCACCGTCTCCCTACAAGAGAAGACTGCCCACCGATCAAACAAAAGGTCCGCCGAATAAGGCCCGACATGTCTGAAAAGATCAAAGCTGAGGTAATGAAGCAATTCAACGCTGGTTTTCTGGCTGTTACTTCCTATCCATAATGGGTTGCTAACATTGTGCCCGTGCCTAAAAAGGACGACAAAGTCAGAATGTGTGTGGACTATCGGGATTTAAACAGGGATAACCCTAAAGATGATTTTCCACTGCCACACATTAACATCTTGGTTGACAACACAACTCAACACAAGGTATTTTCCTTCATGGACGCATTCTCGGGATACAACCAGATCAAAATGGCCCCCGAAGACATGAAGAAAACTACTTTTGTCACGCAGTGGGGTACCTTCTGCTACAAAGTGATGTCATTCAGACTGAAGAATGCCGGGGCAACCTATCAACGCGCCATGGTAGCTTTGTTTCATGACATGATACATCATGAGATTGAAGTTTACGTAGACGATATGATAGCCCGTTCACAGACAGAAGAGGAACACCTTGACCATCTGCAAAAGCTGTTTGTCAGATTAAAAGAGTATAAGCTCAGACTGAACCCAAGCAAGTGCACTTTTAGAGTCAGGTCTAGTAAACTTCTGGGATTTATTGTCAGCAAAAAAGGCATTGAGGTTGATCCTACTAAAGTCAAAGCTATACAAGAAATGCATGCCCCCCGCACTGAAAAGGAGGTTAGAGGTTTCTTGGGATGCCTAAACTATATTGCGAGGTTCATCTCTCACCTAACCTCTACCTGTGAGCCAATCTTCAAGCTGTTGAAGAAAGATCAAGTAGTTAAATGGAACAATGATTGTCAAGTTGCTTTTGATAAGATCAAGGAGTATTTACTGGAACCTCCTATCTTGATGCCACCCGTCGAAGGAAGGTCGTTAATCCTGTATCTGACTGTTTTGGATAACTCAATGGGGTGCGTACTGGGCCAACATGACGAGTTTGGCCAAAAAGAGCATGCCATTTATTACCTTAGCAAAAATTTTATCGACTGTGAGACTCGCTACTCACTGCTCGAGAAAACTTATTGCGCTTTGGTATGGGCTGCTCGCCGGCTAAGGCAGTATATGTTGACTCATACCACTTTGCTGATTTCCAATATGGATCCGATTAAGTATATCTTCGAGAAGCCTACTTTATCTGGAAGAATCGCTAGATGGCAAATGATCGTGACTGAGTATGATATCCAATATACTACCCAAAAGGCTATAAAAGGGAGTGTACTAGCTGACCATCTAGCTCATCAAGCTGTCGAAGATTACCAATCTATGAGATTCGACTTCCCTGACGAGGACATCATGACATTGGACAACATTGAAGGTAACAGACCGTATGACGAACCTGAACAAGGATCCCGATGGACCCTGTACTTTGATGGTGCTTCAAATGCACTTGGCAACGGTATCGGTGCGGTACTCATTTCTCCAGAAGGTTGCCATACACCCTTCACTGCCCGAATTTGCTTCAGCTGTACCAACAACATGGTTGAATATGAAGCTTGCATCTTTGGTCTCAAGGCTGCTATAGACTTGGGAATCAAATCTTTGGTCGTATTTGGGGACTCAGCTTTGGTTATCAGTCAAGTCAAAGGAGAGTGGGACACTAAACATCCTAATCTTATCCCATACAAAGAATATGTCCTGACATTGCTGCCTCATTTCGAGCAGATTACCTTCGAGCATTTTCCGCGCGAAGAAAATCAGTTAGCAGATGCTCTAGCTACAATGTCTTCCATGTTTAAACTCAACTGGGATAATGAGGCTCCTCAAATCACCATCGAGCGAATGGACGAACCTGCACACTGTCATGAGATTAATACCGAAGAAGTAGTGGAACAACCCTGGTTTCATGAAATCAAAAGGTATCTCTAGACTCGAGAATACCCTGAAGGAGCTTCCGTCAATGACAAAAAGTTCTTAAGGAGATTTGCTGCCAAGTTCTTCCTGAGAAATGGTATCCTTTATAAGTGCAGCCATGATTGTGTTCTACTTCATTGTGTGGACAAGGTTGAAGCAGAGTTGATCATGACCGAAATACATAGTGGCACATTTGGCACCCACTTGAGCGGACATACGATGGCTAAGAATATTCTAAGGGCAGGTTACTACTGGTCTACCATGGAAGCTGATTGTCATCAACATTCCCGTACTTGCCACAAATGTCAAGTCTACACCGATAAAGTACATATTCCTCCTGTTCCTCTCAACGTGCTAACAGCTCCTTGGCCATTCGCAACGTGGGGAATCGACATGATTGGAGAGATCAAGCCTACGGCATCCAATGGACATTGCTTCATCTTGGTCGCTATTGATTATTTTACCAAGTGGGTTGAAGCAGCTTCCTACACCTCTGTTACAAAGAATATGGTTGCCCGCTTCATCAAGCAGAACCTCATATGCCGGTATGGTATCCCCGACAGGATTATCACGGACAACGGTACAAACCTGAATAACACTGTGATCACCGCTCTGTGCGTGCAATTCAAGATTCAACATCATAATTCATCTCCCTATCGGCCAAAGATGAACGGTGTTGTTGAAGTTGCAAACAAAAATATCAAGAAGATCATTCAAAAGATGACAGTCACCTACAAGGACTGGCATGAGATGTTACTGTTTGCTCTGCACGGATATCGTACCACGACGCGTACTTCAACTGGGGCAACCCCCTTTTCTTTGGTATATGGCATGGAGGCTGTTTTACCTATCGAAGTTCAGATTCCTTCTTTAAGGATTATGAAGGATGTTAGTTTAAGTGAAGACGATTGGATTCAGACCCGGCTTGATCAACTTAATCTAATCGACAAGAAGCGACTTACTGCTGTTTGTCATGGTCAGGCGTATCAAAAACGGATGATCAAGGCTTTCAACAAGAAAGTCAGGCGTCAGGTATATCAAGTCGGAGATCTTGTAATCAAGCGGATCATCTTGCCGCAAAGTGATCCCAGGGGAAAGTGGACTCCTACTTACGAAGGACCATTTGTGATCATGAACATATTTTCTGGTGGGCAATGATTCTGACCACCATGGATGGCGACGACTTACCGCACCCTGCAAACACAGACATAGTCAAAAGATATTACGCATAAAATCACCCGGCAAGTTGAAAACCCGAAAGGGCGACTTGGGCAAAAAAAGGGTTTCCCGGTGAATCGAAACCCTGAAAGGGAGGTTCAGGCAAAAATTAGGGATAAATATAAAAAATATGTACACCCGACAAGTTGAAAACCCGAAAGGGCGACTTGGGCAAAAAAGGGTTTCCCGGTGGATCGAAAACCCAAAAGGGCGGTCCAAGCAAAAGTTAGGGAATTAAAGCGTATGACTATGTCTCGTCGGATCACTTTAAGGACAATCTCTTCACCAACAAGCTCCAGGCTTCTGATCAATCCAATCATCGGCGGACGAAGCAGCGAATGGACAAGATACTCAGAGTTGTGAAGGCTATAGCAGAATGGGAACCCCATGGAATTGTTACACATAGCCATCTTTCTTTTATATAAAAATTTTCTCAATTTTACGACAACATTCTCTTACTAGGATATATGTCTCCTTTGTACAAAGATACTTACAAAAGTTAATACAAAGATACTTCAAAGTGCAGAAATTTGATGGCCTTTCCTTTCTTTTTACACTTATGATTTATTTGAAAACGTCCAAAGTTTTGTTAAATAGGCATATGCATTTGAATATAATCACTGCTTACAAATAAAACGAAATTGAGAAAGGATAATTACTGATAGGTTGAAGGTGTAGGAAGATATCTTTGTGCTATTCCAAAAGAAATCCCCTACAGTACATCATTCAGATCCTCAACAAAGCTAAAACCTTGGAGTATATATCCCCAGCGGAGCCAGAGTATTCTAAACTTTATCCCCCAGCGGAGTTAAATTTCAAATTTCCCATCAGAGTTAAGTCTCCAAACTCTTGATCCCCAGTGGAGCCCAAAAACCCTGAAATACATATCCCCGACGGAGCTAGAATATTCTAAACCTTCTTCCCCAACGAAGTCAAATTTCCAATTATCAATTCCCAGTGGGAACCATTCAGTTTTCCCCAGCTTCCCTAGCAGGTTATCTTAAAAGTCTGAGAATCAATCAGATAACATTTAACTTCTTGTCTTATCCACAACTAGGACGATTCCCTAGTAGTTTGGCATACAACCCAAAACTCCTGATTTATCCGGCAAAATAAACACTCTCCCCACAGAATTATTTCCCAACAGAACGAAGATTCTAAATTCCGGTTTCCCCATTTAAAGCCCCCAGGTTTAATTCCCCAGTAGAGGTCGTCGGAGTTTTCCTTATCTCCCAGGAAAGTCATCAAGGATTCTCATTCCCCGCAGAAGTTGTCAAAGCTCTTCTTAAATCCCCACAAGTCACCAAGGATTTTCAATCCCTAACAGTGGTCCCAGGATTTCTCATTCTCAACAATCAAAGATCTTTAATCCCCAAGCAGTCGGCAAGGATTTCTCATCTTCAACAATCAAAGATTTTTTGAATCCTCAGCATCGGTCAGGAATTTACTTCCCCGGCAGTAGTCAAAATTTCATTATCTCCAGTTATCAAGGATTTATTTTCCTCAGCAAGACAGCTAATCAGCTTACATGCGCATACATTACATTCATATATCATAAACATTGATGGAACACATTTCATTGCATCATACATATCATGCAATATAACTTCGTGTTTTAGCTAACATTTTACCCTTTTCAGGATAAGATTAAAAAGCTATCATTAACAACTATTCAGAGATTTCAGATACAGTATGGATACACCCCAGACACGGCGGTCATTCTATTACTCATTCAAAATTTCAAGCCAAGATACAGTGCGGATACACTCCAAACACGGAAGTCATTCTGCTACTCATACAGATCTCGATTTCAGATACAGACTAGTTACGCTCCAGACACGGCGGCCATTCTATCTCTCGTTCAGATTCAACTATCAACTTCAGGATCAGATACGCTCTAAACACGGATGCCATTCTGACCCTTACACCAGAAGTTTGATTCTCCCTAGTGCAGTCGCCACAGAAGTCATTCTGTCACTTATTCAGATCCCAGTTACAGTTCAAATATACTCTAGACACGGAAGTCATTCTACTACTCATACATATCTCAATTTCAGATACAATCCAGATACGCTCCAGACACAGTTTCCATTCTACCACTCATTCAGAACTTGTCCATAGCACATAGAGGCTCTATACATAAATGTTCCTCTGTTACCCATTTAGAATACAGATACACTCCAGACACAGCAGTCACTCTGATATTCATTTAAGAATCAAATACAGTTACAGCTCGGATACACTCTAAACACAGACGTCGTTCCCTTGCTCATACAAACCCAATCTCCAGATACAACTCAGATACGTTCCAAATACGGATACCATTCTGACGTTCATTCTACTGATTTTCAACAAACAAATCTTAGATGGCATATTTAAGCCCATCTACAAATGGCATATTTAAGCCCATTCCTTCAACAATATTTTGACGAGTGCAAATTTACGGGCACTCTAGTGTCCAATCCTCTTTTACCTTCGAGTCACGAAAGGAAAACTTGCCAATCTAACTCTTCAGGTTCAAGAAGATTGAACAGGGGCAACTGTTGTACCCCAAAATTTGCTCTCTCATTTTATCAACATTTCTCATCACAAGGCTCTTGGAACTCAAGATCAAGCTAGGGTTTGCTCTGCTCAAAGACATCTCCTTGCACTGTTGACCTAAATTAGGGTTTGAGTTTGCACAAGGATTTTTGGATCTTCAATGCTCAAATTGATTTTAATACTTCATATTGGACTCATAAGTTTTTCCATACCAAGTTTCAAGTCTTGAATCAAATTTTTGCCCAGTCAATTGGACAGTTGACCTAGAAATCAGTTGTATTGGGGAAAAAGTCAACTGTGGCCAATTTACAGTCAAACCTCATGAATTTTTACCCACATCAACATTATGAACTCATATGAACCATTTGATCAAGTTTGGACCACAACTCCACAAGAAATTTGATCAGATCACCAAAAGGGCAAAATGGTCATTTTTAGCGTTTTAACTGTACAAAGGCAATTTTTGACTGTTTGACCTAGTCAATGGCAAATCAAGCTCAACCATGGACTCAAGGACTCAATGACATCATCTTGACCTAGTCAACAAGTTCAAAAGATCTCAAATGCATTGGATTGACAGATGAATTTTTCAGTCAACTGATCAAAATTTGAATGTATACTAAAAAGTCAAACTTTGACTTTTTGGTCAAAATCAAGTGCCAAGGGTCATTTTTCATCAAGATATGTCAAATTATGAAACTTGTACACCAAGAAACCAAAAATTGCAAATTAGGGTTTGAAATTGGAAAAATTTCATAACTTAGAAATTTTCTAAGTTATAAAATTTTCTTAATTTTTCCTAATTTTGCCCCACATTTCCACCATGATGTAAATGGATTCAAACAAAACTTACAACATGAAAGTTGTAGTCCTCCACAAAATCTACAACTTTGATTTACAAAGTTTTCTCAAAAGAAGCTTGGATCTCAAGTTATGATTTTTGGAACAAGGGTCCCTAAAACTTTTAACTTAGAGAAATTTTGCCCTAGTTTAGGCAGGATTTTGACCCATCTTCTTGGCCATTTTTCACATAGTTCCACTTAGAGTCTCAATTTTCATTTCATAGAAGGATTATAGTGCATGTTGCAAGCTTTCTAAATTGTCTAATAACTCCTCAAACACATTTGTGGTTAGGGAGAATCGAATGCTTGAAGTTGGAAAAAACTCACTTTGTATCCATGGCAAATACATGTTCACACAAGTTGCAAAATCTGTCCAAACTAGCTTTGTACTTGATTACAGGTCTCTAAACCAATTCACACTCCTTAATTAAATGCAAATACATTGGGCATTAGTCTTATTCTGATCAACAAAGCTTGGCACAATAAATAAATCCATTTTGGGCATAAAGGTAGCACTTCCATTTACATAAAGCATGCTTTATGTCAAATTGCATTTCTTGAGCCATACACCAAGCCCTTTGCTGCAAACAAGGCTCCCTAATGTCAGGAAAAGTTCAACAACTTTGTGCAGCTAGGTTACAAGCCAGTACAACCATAGCATTGTCAACTCTCACTTTTTACTTCAAAACCAAGTAATTATGCAAAAGGTCAACAACTGGCACATCTGATATAATCAACTCTTGCCAACATTTCAAACAAGTTTTGTGCATTGCCCTGAGCCATAAAAACGAATTGTTGAGCCCTCAAGCCTTCCAAAACACCAAATCACATACCTCTTGCAAAATAGGGCACTCCCTGCAGATTCACATCCATCACACAAACCACTCGTGCGTTTGGCCTCAAACTTGTTCCAATACCTTCCATTCAACTCACTCAAGCTATCCCAAACCTCCATTGCCAACTGTAACTCCATTTACAGTGTTCACCATTTCTGTGTTGAAGCTTTGGTGGTTGAGTTCTATAGAGAGATTCAGACCATTTCAAAGCAAACTAAGCATTGGGAAAGGTCCAGGGAACATCAAGCAAGCTCAAAAGAACCTCAGGCCTCACTGAAAGTTGCTGCATTGCCATACTCGAGCTTGACTGAAACAGGTATTTCTCAAACTTCTATCTCTCTATTTAGGAACATTTAGCCTTAGGTTTATGAATGAAAGATGTAGTACTCATTGCCATGAAGCCATACATATGCTCAGTTTTCATTTATATTAAGCGTGCTAAGAGAATTTCATCCATGAACATGCTGAAAAAACTAGGTCATATTTTAGGGCCAGAGAAATTCTCTCTGGTCTTTGAGAGTTAGATTAAGTTTTTTATATAGTTAGAATCGTGGTTTAATGCTCTACAAGTTTCATGTTTTGAGTTTTGGCAAAAGATCACAAATACAGGAGTTAGCAGTTTGAATACAGGGCGCGCGTTTTTTTTTGTCTGGAGGAAGAAGATGAAGTGGAAATGGGCTGGGCTGGCTTGTTTCTACTTCTAACACCCCCCATTTTCAGTTTTACACCCCCTGGCCCAATTTCTTTATATTTTGTTATTTTTTGTATTTTAATTTCATTTCTGATTCTATTTATTTATCCCCAAATATAAAAAAATGCTCAAAAATATTTTCACATTTTTTTACATTTATTTGGCATTTTATTCTATTCTTTCTAACATTAAAAACATTTTTAATACTTTTATTATTTGTTTAAATTTAAAAAAAATAATGTAAATAATACTTTCATTTTTATTTCTTATTTTTATTCACATTGAAAATATTTTCTTGAATATAGTTTATTTTTGTACATATTTTATTTTATTTTATACATACTTAATATATTTAATATATATATATATATATATATATATATATATATATATATATATATATATATATATATATATATATATATATATATATATATATATATATATATATATATATATATATATATATATATATATATATATATATATATATATATATATATATATATATATATATATATATATATATATATATATATATATATATATATATACACTTTTATTTTATTAAATACTTAGAATAAAACTATAAAAATATTACATTTTTATTTTTTATTATTATTTATACTAAAAAATACCCCTTTTTAGATATATTTCATTTTTTTTTACACATATTAATATATTTTTGTACATAAATAATATAATATATTATTTTCTTAAAGAAATTAGGGTTTACCCCTTTAATAAATAAAATTAATCTTTTTTTATTATTTATTTCTTTATATTTCTTTACATTGAAAATATTTTTACATACATAAAAACTTCTTTTTTGCATAATACATTTTATTTAAATACTTGTTTATTTTGTCATTTAAATATTGTACATTTAAATATTGATGTATTTATAATTCAATTTGGATGTAATAGTAATCTAGAGTTTATATTTCTTGTCAAATATCCCCTTATTCAAAATTGTACCCTCATCCCCATAATCATGTTGTAATAGCTTAGAATTTAAATTCTCGCACTTTTACGCTTTCAATTATGCCATGATTAGAGAATTAGGGTTTGTATGCAAAAATCAAATTAACAAATAGTTTGACCTAATCAAAGACAAAAAAAATGCATGAAAAACAAACACAATGCACACTTACACCCCTAGGGTTACAATCCACTTGTTGCCTTCAAAAAATGGGTCATGGTATGCATGTTAAGTACTTTGGCAAAACAAAAACAAAACAAAAGATCATAGTCCCTCGACGACGCTATCTGAGTTGCCTAAACAAAAATGATCAAGTCCCTCAAGAAAATTGCCAAAAATACTTGATACAATTGCTATCATGGTCTATACGATGACCCGCGCCTGTCCCGTTTAACATCCTAACACAAGGTTGTTCACAAATGCAATGGTGAAATAACACTGTTAAAAGGGTTAAAAACATAAGAAAGATCTTTGAGTAAAATAGGGTAGATAACTCTTAGTTACTTGATCAAAAGCTTGCAAAACATCCTTGCTATTTTCAAACACACTTCACAACACAATTTCAAAATCCAACTTTCAAACATTGGAAACTTTTCAAAAGACAAAAACACCTTTGTATACATTCAAACAAGAATCATTACAAAGGTTGCCACAACGATGGCCTCTTTTCAAAACATCTTTCAAAACCACACACAAAGCACCATTTCAAACAATTGAAGAGCACAATTTCAAACAATTGAAAAGCAAAGCAAGTGATCTAAACAAGTAACTAAGAGCCCATGGATAACCATGGATGAAAAAGGTGCTTGCACCTTCCCTTTTCATAATCTACTCTCCGAACCCAAGAAAACATCTCAGAGGTCTTTCCTGTGCTTTTTGACCTTTCCTTAGGATAAAATAAAAAGTCGGTGGCGACTCTTGCTAAACTGAAACATTTGCGAACACAAACGCAAAACCTCAAGTCAGTTCTCCCACCGTATCACAGCTCCAATATAGCTTTGTTAAATGCCTCACACATATTATTGACTTGAAGATTACACTTAACATGTGTCTTGAAATGTGATCTTGACCAAAATTTAGCATGCACTTCCATCACATCTTTCTAAGCACCAGGATGTACAGATTTTAGCCTAATCACTGCTTTCTCCCATCCTGGCATGGTAATAGCCCTGGTTGCACTCCAAAATATATCTTTCAAAATAAATCTAGAAAATTTCTTCTTCCAATTACCGTACAAGTTCTTTACACATAGCCTTTGCTCAACATGGTCACTTATACCTTGAATAGTTGGAACAAGTCCCTGATAAGATAAACATATTATATGAATTTAACATGATAAGCTAACAGAATAAACATATTAGAAGTTAATGGAGCATTGTTACCTTTTGCTCATCATCGTTATCACCCCCAGCAGTATTAGCAGCATCATCATCCTTATCACCCTCATCCACCTTATCACCCTCAGCAGTATTAACACCCTCATCCACCTTATCACTCTCAGTAGTATTAACACCCTCATCCACCTCAACATCGTCATTATCATAGGTTGTTCCATCTTGTCCAAACTCTTCCTTATCTACTATATCAGGGATATCAACACCATGCTCAACATAGACATCAACCAACTCAAATCTCTCAACATCTTTTAACAAATTTTAGTACATCCCTATCATTTTCTAAAGGTGTAAGACCCCTAGCAAAGCTAAACCTAAGATTGATATACCAAAGACACTTAATGCTTGTATACCCCACCTGATGAATCAATTTCTCCAACTCTATGTAAGACATATAATCAATATCTCAGCCCCAAGCCATTTTTGTTACTAACCCATCTAGATATCATTTAACAGGAGTCTGAACAAGTGTGCCCCGATGGTGAATTCTGAGTCTAACTTTTTGTTCACTAGGTGGCATGTATACGACAAATTTCATGGTTAGGGTTTCAGATTAAACAAGACACGTTGGGACCACAATCAACTTTAACGATAAACAAATAGGGTTAAAAATCGTTGGGACCACAGATAAAAAATTGGAAACAATACACGTTTGGACCACATAGATAGACAATAAAACAGAAAAACATACCTGGGACAGAACTTGTCGTCTTCATGCGTCTTGGATGAAGATGATGGTTGATACATTGCAACAACATATACGGTTTTCACTATGGAGAAGATGAACAAAAATGGTGGTTAACTATTTTAGGGTGTCCACTTGGAGAAGATGAACGAAAATGGTAGAATGAGCGAAGATGGATGTTGAAGTGAAGTAATGTTATTTTATTCCTTTAAATTAAATAAGTTATTTCTAAAAAAATAAAAAATACAAATACAAATAAAAAATGAATAATAAAATGGTTTTAATGATGTAACAAGTGACTGATATCATCTTGGGGTGTCGTATCATTAAAATATGAGACAAATTGTTAGAGTCCAACAAAAATTCCCCAAAAATGATATTGAGGGATCTAATACCTGATTTTTTTAAAGGGGGACTAAAACGTTATAAAATTCATTATAGGAGACTAAAAGTGCATTTAAGTCTATATTAAAATGAGTTTTAGTTCACGAGTAAAAGAAAACTTAACATGTATAGATTTATATTAAAATGAGTTTTAGTTCACGGGTAAAAGAAAATTTAATATGTATGATATACTTTAATTTAGTATTAAGAATATGTGTTGTACCCCAAAATTTGCCCTCTCATATTCTTCAAAGATTTGCCAAGTCAAGCTTCAAAAGTTCCCCAAGGGATTGCACAGTGCAAGAGCCTCCTAAGCAGTCAAAATTAGGGTTTTGGTTCTGATCAAGAAAATGAAGTTTCCAAAGGTCCAATCAAGTCTCACATGCCTATAAATATGGTCAAGTATCCTCATACCAAGTTTCAAGACATTCAGCACAAAATTGCACAGTCAAAAACCCTAATTGCCCTACAGTCAACTGCAGGGGCAAAATGGTCATTTGACAGTCAAAAGTTCAAATTTTTTGTCAACATCTCATTTTGAAGCCACAAACATCATTTGATCAATGCTTGATCGTGATTCTCAAAGCTTGGCTCAAAAATCATCAAGATGCAAAAGTTTCCTTATTTGGACAGTTGAAAAAGTCAACTGTAAATTGACCAGGGCATAACTTTCACATGGATTATCAGAAAAATTCCATCCAAAGCTCATTTTGAAGAGAAAGACATTTCCTACAACTCATCTTCATATTTCAAGTCCAAGAAATGCTCTCACAAAAAGTTATCAATTTCAACATTATAGGTCATTTTCAAAAGTCAACAAAAAGGGACTTTAAGTCAAAGGCCATAACTTGAGATTGGTAAATAAAAATGACATGGGACCAAAGACATTGGTTAGAGGACTCAAATCCTTTCTAAAATGTCCAAGAACATGAGAAAAGCTTAAAAATTGAGCAAGTTATGCCTTGTAGAAGTTGGGAAATTTTTGGATATTTTGAAAAGTCAACATTGATTCAAATGACCTAAAATTGCTAATGGGCCCATTTTTCTTCCATAATTCATCATCCATGGCATGTGCACGACCACTTGGCCCAAAGGGAAGTATTTCTTCATTTTTTATTTATTTATTTGAATTTTTATTTATAATAATTCATTTAAATCAAATTAAATACATGGAAAATATTTAACCTAAGTTTTACAATCCCTTTTTGCATGAAATCTACTCTATAACTCGTGCATGATCCAATATGGAAAGATTTGGAGAGAATTGATATGATTGAGAGCAAAAACACATGGGAAAAGATTGAAAAATAATGCTTGAAAATCAAATCTCAAAAGCCATCATTGCAAGAGATTTTGATCAGAATTGCTAACCTAATTCATTCCTACATAAGCACAGATCACAACCCTAATGAGATGAACCATTGAGCTGCGCTAGAAACCAATTGACAAACTTGAAATTTTTGCAAAGAAACTCAAAACTGAAAACCTCATTCTAGGGCGATTCAAGGCACGTTTTTTGTTTCATTAGCTTGCTGAAGCTTCACTGAACGATTCCCAATCAAAAACATTCATCAAAACCTCAAGAATCGGTATACAGAACTTAAAATATTTCATGAAAAATGCATATTCGTGTTTTGATTTACAGGCATCCTCATGACATTTTGTTCATTGATTCATACTCCTTATGCAATTCTGAAGCTAACCCATGTGTTTGATTGAATTTTTGCAAGCTATATACGATTTCACCATTGTCAATTTTTAGGGTTTACAGGATTCCAAATTAGGGATTTTAAAACAAGGAAAAATTGGAGCATGAGAATTAGACCATTCACTTTAGCATACTCAGACGATCATGAACCTGTACTCGCGCTCAATTTATGAGCACCTAATGGCTAATCGCTATTTTTCCATAGATGGCCTAGGAGAACGCTAACAAAACCGTTGCCTGTTTCTTTGTATTTTCAGGAAAATAAAATCAATGAAGAAGACGATGTGTTGGCCAGCGATGATTGGTCCTTTTAAAATTTCGCGCTAAAAAGTACTAACGCGTGTTGTTGTTCTTAAAATATTTGTTTGTTCTTTATTATACAACACGCGCATTCAGCACGATTGGCAAGGCATAAGACCGGTGATGTTCAGGACCTGGGTTCGATCCCAGGTCCCCACCCTTTCCATATAATTTTTTTCAAATGATATTCATGTGTAGGCATAATGTTGTGGTCCATTATACACCTCCTCATCAAGCCAGCCACGCGTACGTTTAGAGCAATCCAAGGGCGCTGATTGAAAGAACAATATGGAGCTTGGTCAAACGTGCCACATGTTACTCAAAAAGTCTACCAGGCTTTGCAATAGATGGGCCTGAATTGCTAGGGAAAAACCTCCATGTTGGGGACTACAACCCCCCTAGGTTTGCATATTTTTTTACCTTCTTTATTTATTATTATTATTTATATTTCTTTTTATTATTGTTTTATTAATTAATTTAATTATATTTTCATAAAATCACAAAATACCACCAAAAATCAGAAAAGAGGAAAATACAATAAATATTTTTATTTTTAATATTTTCATAAATAAATTGTATAATTAAATTTAGTTTTAACTTAGGTTTTAATTTTAATTTTCTTAATAAAAATCTAAAAAACATAGAATTAGGGTTTAACTAATAATTTTTCATCCTTTTTATTTTTCTTTCATAAATAATTAAATAGTTAAATATTTATTTTTATAATTAAATTTGTATATAAACACTAGGGTTAATTTAGGTTAAAATTCAATGTTTTCTTTATAAATTAAAAATAAAATAGAATTAGGGTTAGCATTTAATTTCAATTAATTCCTTTTTCTATTAAATCCTAAAATACTAAAAAATACCAAAAAACAAGTTCTTTCTTTCTTTTAATTTTAATTAATTCCTCATTAGTTTAATTTTGCATAAAGGGTCCAACGCCCTCGTTTCGATTTAATTCTTATTCGCATACTTATTTTATTTCTTTATAATATTTATGTATCTCTCCCAAGGCCATGTAACCTTTTAATCTTCTCGCACTTTTCTTTATTTCTTTATTTTCTGTCAAATCGGGTTCGAGAAATTTTGGCGATGTGGACCCGCGCCATTTGTAATAGCTTAGAATTTTTTACTTTTCTCGCAACTTTTAACTGTTAACAAATGGCATGAAAGAATGTATGGACAAAAATAAAAACAAGCGTAGAACACCAATAACATGACAAGATAAATGCAAATGAAAACGACACACAAATCGCACACACCACCCCTAGGGTACGCCTCACTGTTGCCTTGCCTCGAAAGGTGATCGTCGAGTAGAGGATGTCTTAGTAAGTCCTCATGATCCGGGAACCTGTCATGAGGGTAGCTTCTAAGGTGTCTTCCCATTGCTCTGGTGATCACCATGTCCCGAACCTCGAATTGACCCGAACACCTCCAACGGTGGTGCTACCTACCTCTCAATGGTGGGATGGCACTACTTTAAAGGACATTTACACAGACGAATTCCTTAGGATAGGTAGGTTCTCGTAGATACTTGCTCTAAATTTCAAAACAAATTCAAAAATACTTTTCACACCGACACCTTTTCAAAAAGCTTTCACAAGCAATTTTTCGAACACTCTTGAGGACCGATACAAGAGTCGAACTGGAATTTTCAAAGAAACTTTTTAAAACCCACAGTTGAAAAGCAAACAAACCATTTTGAAAACACAAGTGAGCAAGTATCTAAGAGCCCATGGATAACCATGGATAGAAAGGGTGCTAACACCTTCCCTTTCTATAACCTACCTCCCGAACCGAGAGCAATCTCTATAAGGAATTTTTCTGTGCTTTTGTCCTTTCCATTTGGAGAAAATAAAAGACGGTGGCGACTCTTGCTTCCGCGACATTTCGCGAACCAGCGTTAAACAGTCAGTTCCAGATCCACCGATCACAGAACTGGCGACTCTGCTGGGGACATATCTTATAAAGTGAGGTGTACCTTAGGTCTAGTTCATAACTGTGTTTTCAATTGTATTGATTTGCTTGCTTTACTATTGTGGGTTGCATCGGAGTTACATAGATCCTAACCCGGATCTGGGGATACCCTGTTTAGGTAGCATAAGCTGTGAGGGACCTGTCCGGCGTAGACCGACACAGGTGAAGCAGTGGCTACGTTGGTGTGGCACCTTAGTCTGTACCGATATCCCTTGTGTCGCAACGAGGAGAATATGGGTCTTCTAAGGAGTCATTAAGCACCAACAACCTTAGAACCTTAATTGACACAACTTGGCCTTTAGAATTGTAGCAGTATGCTACACTCATTGAGGCTAAACTCTCGTGATGGTTCTGGCTGCAAGGAAAGATTGCGATGCTGGAGTTATGACCGATTGAGGGTAGTCAATGA
Source organism: Vicia faba (assembly GCA_948472305.1). Classification (NCBI taxonomy): domain Eukaryota; kingdom Viridiplantae; phylum Streptophyta; class Magnoliopsida; order Fabales; family Fabaceae; genus Vicia; species Vicia faba. The sequence goes on along the minus strand of OX451736.1, from coordinate 1,403,672,052 downwards.
TATTGGGATTCTCTAAGAACCCGGTTACTTTTGATTAGGACAGGTATGAACCAACAAACTGAAAGAGGGTAGTACCTAGACCTCATGCTGGCCTAAACTTTAGGAGCTTGCCTTGTGTGACTTGTGTGCCTTACCATGTTTGCCTTTGTATCTATATGTGGTGTGCTTTATCATAACATCATAGCATCATGAGCATTGCATGCATCCTGCATAAGGACTGACCATTTCAAAGACAAGAGGGTTTCACCTTTGCTCTGTTTTGTAGGACATCATGATGCCTGTGCGAAGGAATACTATCCGGTTCAACTTTGTTCGTTCACCTGAGTTGCTTGATGAGTTGGTTAGCAGAATTCCAAATACCACTTCCTTCCTCCAGAGGCATGGTTCTCTTCTCAGTTTAGTCACTGCAAAGCGGGATCAACAGTTGATGAGTGTTCTGACCCAGTTCTATGACCCTCTGTACCAGTGCTTCACCTTTCAAGACTTCCAGCTGGTCCTTACCCTGGAAGAGTTCTCTGATTTGCTTGGTATCCCTATCTTGGATCAGACTCCCTTTACTGGTTGGGAAAAGACCCTCAGGCTTGAGGATGTTGTTGCAGCCCTTCCTTTGACCCATCAAGAGGTAACAGACAACTGGGTGACTCGAAGCGGAGTTAAGGGTTTCTTGGCCAAGTTTCTGATTGGTAAAGCTAACAGTTTCTGGAGTGACCTGGACTTTAGGGCATATGAAGACATATTGGCTCTCCTAATCTATGGGTTAGTCCTGTTTCCTAATCCTGACAACTTCATCAATGTCACTGCCATAAGGATCTTTATGTCTCAGAATCCTGTGCCCACTCTCTTGGGTGACATCTTGCAACAACTTCATGCCCGTACTACCCGAAGACGAGGAACCCTATGGTGTTGTATCCCTTTGTTGGTGAGGTGGTTTATTTCGCACCTCCCTAAGTTCGTACTGAAGAATCAAGAAGGAAGAGGTTGGGCTCATAGGTTAATGTCTCTCACCGATAAAGACATCATTTGGACTTGCAGAGGTTTGGATGAGATAGCTATTATTGATCGATGCGGGGAATACCCTAATGTTCATCTGACTGGTACCCAAGGGGGGATCTCTTACAATCCATGTCTAGCACTCCGTCAGTTTGGAAGAGCAAGAAGAGCAGGTCCCCATGAGATGTTAGTGCCTCACATCAGTTTTGAATTTCAGGTGGATAGTGACGAGCTACGTCGTAGGTTCATCAAGGCTTGGGACAAGGTTCATAAAGCTGACCCACAGGAGTTAGGGCCAAAGACTTCTTTACCTATGGAAGCCTACTACAAATGGGTTCGCATCCGTGCTCAGAAGTTAGGTATGCCGTATGAAGCTGTCAGACCCGTCATTCTTGAGTGTCCTGACAAAGATGGTGTTCCTCCAACTGTCCTTCCTCCTCAGATACCTACTGATTATGAGACATTGAAGAGATCTTGGTCGCAACTGCGAGAAGAGCGGGATTCTTACCGGGAAAAGTTCAACGAGCAGGAATCAAAGATCCAGAAGCTGACAAAGCAGTTGGAGAATGAGAGAGCTCTGAATGCCTACATCCGTACTGAGAAGAGGAGACCATGGGATCAATAAGGAGCTATAGATGTGCTTTTAAAGTTTTATTTCCTTTTCAGTATTTCCTTTCATGTAACGCCTAAGGGCAACCTGTTGAATAATTTCAGTTTCAAAGTTGAATCTAATGAAGTGTGTTCCTTTTTGTTTACAAAGTTGATTCCCGATTGTCTTTGAAAACATAATTCATACGCATTTCATACATCATGTGCATAGCAGGTTTTTCCTCTTTTCAGGTTGCTTACAGTTCTTCGCTGTTTATTTCAGCATCATGAATCCCGACTCGTCATCAACTGAGACATCCATCAAGGCTCTTCAGGTGCAGAATGCGCAGTTTCAGGAATTAATCAAGGGTTTGGCTCAAGGCCAAGAGGAGCTGAAGGCTATGCTCCTGAAGAAGGAGAAGAAGAAGAAGAGAAGAACTATTTTGTTCAACTCAGGCCGAAGGTTTGGCAATGCTCTGCAGCAGGAAGAGGCTGGTTCTTCTGTTGGCAAGAGTACTCCTCAGGCAGAAGCAAGGATTCCTAGTCCGGTAGTCTCCGACAACGAGACTGATTTTGATGAAGAGCAGTACCCTCCTGCAGAAGACAGATACAAGCAACTGGAGGATAGGTTGAATGCTATGGAGATTCAACAGGTACCTGGGCTGGATTTTGGAGATCTGGGTTTGTCTACTGGTGTGATTATTCCTCGGAAGTTCAAAGCACCATCTTTCTCTAAATATGACGGGGCGTCTTGTCCCAAGCTACATCTCAGGTCCTATGTTCGGAAAATTCAACCGTACTCTACGGATAAGAATTTGTGGATCCACTTCTTCCAGGAGAGTCTTTCAGGGACTCATCTCGAATGGTTCTATCAGCTGGATGGGACCAAGGTTCGTAACTGGGAGGAGTTGGCTACTGCTTTCTATAAGCAGTATCAATATAATGCCGACCTTGCCCCTACACGTACCCAACTCCAGGGTATGTCGTTAGGTTCAAGTGAAGGTTTTAAGGAGTACGCTCAGAAGTGGAGAGACCTGGCTGGCAGGGTGCAGCCACCGTTGACCGATCGGGAGTTGGTAGACATGTTCTTGGGGACCCTATCTGGGCCATTTTTCAACCATCTCATTGGGAATTCGTCTGCAGGGTTCACTGATTTGATTCTGACTGGAGAGAGAATTGAAGCTGGGTTAAAGTCTGGAAAAATTCCGAAGGGTGCATCGTCCAGTTCTGAGAAGAAACCCTTCAAGAAGGAGGCTAGTGCCGTGTATGGTTCCAAGAGATCAGAGAGACCTGAGCGCCGCCAATATGTCAGTGCGGTAACAATTGCTAAGCCTGCTGCCGCTCCTCGGCCAACTAATCCTCAAAGGGCTGAAAGACCCCGGAGAGAGTTCACCCGCTTAAGTATGACCTTGTCACAGATCCTGCCACAGTTGCTATCCACCAATTTAGTGACTGTCAGAGAGGCGCCAAAGTTCCCAAATACTGCATCTCCTAAGTACAACCCGAATGCTCGTTGTGCTTACCATTCAGATAGCCCGGGGCATTCTACTGATGACTGTTGGGCATTAAGGAGTAAGGTGCAAGACCTTATCGACGCGAAGGAGATACAGTTCGAAGCGCCTGAGAGGCCGAATGTAGTTACTGCTCCTATGCCTCAGCACGGGGTAAATGCTGTTGACGAAGATGTTTATGCTGTTTCTGTGGATGATCTAGCCACTCCTCTGAAGACTGTCAAGAAGAACCTGCTGCTGGCCGGTTTATTTCCGGGTTGCAGCGAGGGTTGCCTGTTCTGTGCTGTGTCCCTATCTGGTTGTCCCTTGCTGAAGTTAGGTATCCAAAACCTAATGGATAGCAAGGAGATTCTGTTTAAGAAGTCTGTTGTTCAGTTGGTTCCGGTGGAAGAAGTTTCTGTGGTTACCATATTCAATAATCCAATCAAGGTTCTCCCGAAGAAGCCTGTTCAAATCATGACCGTTGCACCTGTGGTTATCACTGTTCCGGGGCCCCTGCCCTATGTATTTGATAAAGCTGTCCCCTGGCATTACGGGGCCGATGTGTATGTAAACGGGGTTAAACGAGAATTCAACGCCGGCGCCAGCATTTGTGATATCACTGGCCCAGCCAAAGTCACCCGCAGTGGCAGGCTCTTCTCGCCTGACATTGCACCACCTGCTGCTCGAAGACCACTTCTTATAACTCCTGCAAGTATACCTATTCCTGTTGCTGATCAAGTTGTTTCTCCTGCTGCCGAGTCATCCAATGCTCGAGGCAAAGGAATTGAAGTTGAGCCTGCCCAGATGGAGGCACCCATACCTGTAACTGTTGAAGCCTCCCAACAGGAAATGGAGGAGATTCTAAAAATTATAAAGAAGAGTGACTTTAATGTTGTGGAACAGCTGGGGCACACGCCCTCCAAGATCTCCATGCTCTCATTATTGCTGTGCTCCGAGGCCCATGCTAAGGCCTTAATCTCATTCCTCAAGACGGCCCATGTGCCACACGAAACATCTACAGTCCAGTTCACTGATTGCGTGGCAAATTTGATGGCAGACAATGGCTTGGGTTTCTCAGATGCTAACCTGACTGCGAAGGGAAGAGACCACAATGATGCCCTGCATGTCTCTATCGAATGCAGGGGCACTACTCTGGCACATGTATTGGTGGATACTGGTTCTTCTTTGAATGTGCTGCCCAAGAAGGCTTTGGACCGTTTAGATTGTGAAGGCCTGGAATTGAAACCCAGCAATATCATCGTCAGGGCCTTTGATGGTTCAAAGAGGATGGTTCATGGAGAGGTTGACATTCCGATTCGTGTGGGCTCTCAGGTGTTTGACTCTACATTTTATGTGATGGATATCCGTCCATCTTACTCTTGTCTATTGGGTCGACCTTGGATACATAAGGCTGGGGCAGTGACCTCTACCTTGCACCAGAAGCTGAAGTACCCTGTCAGAGGGAAGATCGTCACTGTGCAGGGAGAGGAGGAGTATATGGTAAGCCACCTGAATTCCTTCAGATACATTGAGATGGATGGGGAGTTTATTGAAACCCCCTTTCAGCATTTCGAGGAGGTGCTTCCAATTGCAGCAGCAACAGAAACAGCAGCAGAAGAAAGTGTTCCTTTGAAGATGGCTTCCCTAAAGGATGCCCGGGCTGTGGTTCAAAAGGGTGAATGTGCTAACTGGGGCAGGCTTCCAGACTTCACACAGAAAACTGATAAATTCGGGCTGGGCTTTACTACAGAAGGTCAGAAAGCTATGCGGAAGGCGAAGATCAGAAGACCTCCTGTGTTCATTACAAATCCAGGAGTGAATGCTGTTGGGGAAGACATTGAAGTGGATGAAGCAGAATTCAATAGCTGGATCTACCCGACAACCGAAGGCGGATTGAACAATTGGATTGCTAAGGACCATACTCCTGTTACCTTTGTGACGCAGTAATAAATTTCTTTGTTTTGCTATTTTGTAATAAACAATAAATAAACTCTATGGCCCGGTGTCTTACCCGAGGCACCGTGGTTTCATTTGTGAGGGCATATAAATTGTCATTTCATATATCATGAATGAAAATCTTGGACGTTTTCTCGCATTGCAAATCTTATGCTCCTTTTCTGTCTTTCTTTCCTTTACATATATTTCAAAACAGCTGTATTTACACACACACTCACTCATACAGGTTTCAATCCACTCTGGATCTCACTGATAACAACCCTGCTACTGCCAGTTATGACTTCGAAAATCCGATCAACTTAGCCGAAGACGAAGGTGAAGATGATTGCGAAGTGCCTGGTGAGCTTGCAAGACGGTTGCTTCAGGAAGAGAGGGCAATTCAACCCCATGAAGAGCCAGTAGAAACAATAAATTTGGGTACTGAAGAAGACCGGAAAGAGGTAAAGATTGGTGCCAACCTAGAGCCCAGCGTGAAGCAACGGTTGACTCAGATGCTACATGATTATATGGAGATCTTTGACTGGTCCTACGAAGACATGCCCGGGTTGGATACCGATATTGTGGTCCATCACTTGCCAACTAAGGAAGACTGCCCTCCAGTTAAGCAAAAGGTCCGTCGGATGCGTCCAGAGATGTCTGAGAAGATTAAAGCCGAGGTTATGAAACAGTTTGATGCTGGGTTCCTTTCAGTGACTTCTTACCCTCAATGGGTTGCTAATGTGGTGCCGGTACCGAAGAAGGACGGTAAGGTCAGAATGTGTGTCGACTACAGGGATCTGAACAGGGCCAGCCCCAAAGATGACTTCCCTCTACCTCACATTGATGTCCTTGTTGATAATACAACTCAGCATAAGGTGTTCTCTTTCATGGATGGTTTCTCAGGTTACAATCAGATCAAGATGGCACCTGAAGACATGGAAAAAACTACATTTGTTACTCAGTGGGGCACCTTCTGTTACAAGGTCATGCCATTCGGGCTGAAGAATGCTGGGGCAACCTACCAACGTGCCATGGTTGCTTTATTTCATGACATGATCCATCATGAGATAGAAGTGTATGTTGACGACATGATCGCAAGGTCCCAGACTGAGGAAGAGCACCTAGATCATCTGCAGAAGTTGTTTGACCGGTTGAAACTATACAAGCTGAGATTGAACCCGAACAAGTGCACCTTCGGGGTAAGATCTGGGAAGTTGCTAGGCTTCGTGGTAAGTGACAAGGGTATTCAAGTGGACCCTACTAAGGTCAAGGCTATTCAAGAGATGACAGTTCCTAAGACAGAGAAGGAAGTCAGAGGCTTTTTAGGACGCCTGAATTACATTGCTCGGTTCATCTCACACCTAACTGCTACCTGTGAGCCAATCTTCAAGCTGCTGAAGAAAGATCAGGTAGTACGTTGGAACGATGAATCTCAGGCTGCTTTCGACAGAATCAAAGAGTATCTCCAAGAACCACCTATCCTTATGCCACCGGTTGAGGGGAGACCTCTGATATTAGACCTGACAGTGCTTGACAACTCAATGGGGTGTGTGCTGGGGCAGCATGACGAGTCTGGCCGAAAAGAGCATGCCATTTATTACCTTAGCAAAAAGTTTACCGACTGTGAGACCCGATACTCACTGCTTGAGAAAACTTGCTGCGCTTTGGTATGGGCTGCTCGCCGGCTGAGACAGTATATGCTGACTCACACTACCTTGTTGATCTCAAAGATGGATCCTATAAAGTACATATTCGAAAAGCCTGCTCTGTCTGGGAGAATTGCAAGATGGAAAATGATCTTGACGGAATACGACATTCAGTATACGACCCAGAAAGCCATCAAGGGAAGTGTATTGGCAGACCACTTGGCACATCAGGCCGTAGATGATTATCAGTCAATGAACTTCGAGTTTCCGGATGAAAGCATCATGATAGTGACAGATTGTGAAGTACCTGGACCGGATGAAGGACCTGAACCAGGATCCCGATGGTCTATGCACTTTGACGGAGCCTCCAACGCTTTGGGAAACGGTATCGGCGCTATAATCATATCTCCTCAAGGCACTCATACTCCACTCACTGCCCGGCTATGTTTCAATTGTACCAACAACATGGCGGAGTATGAGGCGTGCATCATGGGTCTTAAAGATGCGATCGACCTAAGGATTAAACTTCTGAGTGTCTTCGGAGATTCCGCTCTTGTGATCAATCAGATCAAAGGAGAGTGGGATACGAAACATCCGAATCTTATCCCTTACAGAGAATGTGTGTTGACCCTGATCCCCCACTTTACAGAGATAACCTTTGAACACTTCCCAAGAGAAGAGAATCAGTTGGCGGACGCGTTAGCTACAATGTCTTCTATGTTCAAAGTTAAATGGGATAACAAGGCTCCCCGAATCATCATCTGGAAACTGGACGAACCGGCATACTGTTGCGATCTCGAGACTGAATTGGTGACTGAGAAGCCTTGGTACCATGAGGTGAAGAGATATCTGGAAGCTCAGGAATACCCTGAAGGTGCCTCTATCAATGATAAGAAGTTCCTGAGAAGATTCGCAGCCAAGTTCTTCCTCAGCAACGGCATCTTGTACAAGCGAAACCATGATTCAACCTTACTGCATTGTGTGGATAAGAATGAAGCAGAAAGGATCATGGAAGAGCTACATGAAGGGACCTTTGGTACACATTCCAGTGGACATACTATGGCTAAGAAGATCCTACGGGCAGGATATTACTGGTCCACAATGGAAGCTGACTGCTACCAACATTCTAGGACATGCCATAAATGCCAGATTTATGCAGACAAGGTGCATGTCCCTCCAGTTCCCCTGAATGTTCTGACTGTGCCGTGGCCGTTTGCAATGTGGGGCATAGACATGATCGGTGAGATTAAACCTACGGCATCTAATGGGCATCGCTTCATCCTGGTAGCGATTGATTATTTTACGAAGTGGGTTGAAGCAGCATCCTATGCTACGGTAACCAAGACTGTTGTGGCACGGTTCATTCGACATAATCTGATCTGTCGATACGGCGTCCCTGAGAGAATTATTACAGGCAACGGTACCAATCTGAATAACAAGATGATCGCTGAGCTCTGCGAGCAGTTCAAAATACAGCACCACAATTCTTCTCCTTACAGACCGAAGATGAATGGGGCTGTAGAAGCAGCAAATAAGAACATCAAGAAAATCGTGCAGAAAATGACAGTGACTTATAAAGATTGGCACGAGATGTTACCGTTCGCTCTACATGGGTACCGTACCTCAGCTAGGACGTCAACCGGGGCAACTCCTTTTTCTTTGGTTTATGGTATGGAGGCAGTCTTACCGATCGAAGTGCAAATACCCTCTCTCCGGATAATGAAAGATGCAAATCTGAACGAGGATGATTGGATCCAGACACGACTTGATCAACTCAACCTCATTGATGAAAAGAGACTTGCTGCTATCTGTCATGGTCAGACGTACCAAAAACGGATGATCAGGGCATTTAACAAAAAGGTCAGACCACAGGAATATCAAGTTGGGGATCTGGTGATCAAGCGAATCATCCTTCCTCAGAGTGATCCAAGGGGCAAATGGACCCCTACATACGAAGGGCCATTTGTGGTTAAACATGTGTTCTCAGGAGGAGCGATGATTCTGACCAACATGGACGGTGACGACCTTCCTCACCCTGCCAATGCAGACATAGTAAAAAGATACTACGCATAAAAAAGACCCGCTAGGCTGACATGCCTAGGCAAAAATTAGGGCTTCCCGGCGAACCAAAAGGGTTCGGGCAAAATGAAGGGATGAAAATGAAAAAATCTGTACACCCGGCAAGTCGAAAACCTGAAAAGGCGGCTTGGGCAAAAATGGGTATCCCGGTGGACTGAAAACCCGAAAGGGCGGTCCAGGCAAAAATTAGGGATAAAGCGTAATACTATGTCTCATTGGATCACCTTGCATCCAGAATCCGATATCTACATCAAGTTCAGACGGCATCGATCAGTCAGCTTCACCTTCAACCAAGGTCGTCAAGTGATGAGACGCTCGGAGTTATAAAGGCAATAGCAGAGTTGAAACCCAGTGGGATCATTCATTTTTCACACAGCTGTTTTATTTTCTTTTGTATAAAACTTGTATAAACTCTTTTGCTCGGCGGCGTTCTCTTACTAGGACTTCAGCCTCTTGTACACAAAACGCCTATTTACAGGCCATTCAAAAATCAATACAAATATACCTTTCAGTTAAAAGTGCCAATTGTTTTTCTTTTTCTGTTTTGTTTTGCGAAGAACGTCCAAGGTTCAATTTGTGATATATGCATTGACAATAATTTGCTAACTCATAAATGTTTGCATACGAAACAAATGATTAATTACAGGTGACACTAGAAACAGGGGCAATAAAGAGTTGTCTGAGCAATCTAATTGTTCTGTCCTCCAAGGTACCAAGGTAGGTTCAGCTAAAGAACACAACCAGCATATCTTAATTCCCCAGAGAGTGAGTCAGCAAGTCAGTGCACTCTTCCTCAAGCAAAGTTATCAAACCTTAAGGAAGTTGAGTATCCTCCAGCAGATCTCAACATTCCCCAGCAGCATATGTATTCTTAACAAGCATCCCCGGCAATCTTGGTCTAAAGATTGTTCCCCGACGGCATATCAACGTTCAAAGGAATCACTTCCCCAGCATATCAAAACTCCCCCAGAAGAGTCCAATCCAGCTCCCCCAGGAAAATTGGAATTCATCTCCCCAAAGCAGTAAGCTTATCCCCAGTAGATTCTGGAAAGCTTATCCCTCGCAGAGCACGAACGCGTCGTCCGGCTTTATTCAAAGAGTTATTTCCTTAACAGGATATAACTGGGTTATCCTCAGCCAAAAGCCACGGAAAGATCGTCGTCAACGCAGTCTAAATATCCCCAGTGAAGTCTATCAACACTTCCGATACAGCAAAAATATCCTCAGCAAATTATTTTCAACACTCAGCAAAGTATCTCTCTCCCCACAGAGTATTGCTCCCCAGCATGGTCGCTAGAGTATTTTCCTCCCTGCAGAACCTTCCATTTCCCAAGTTCATTCCTCAACGGAGTCATCTTCTCCTACCGGTATTCTTGCAGTTATCGTCCCCAGTGGAAGCGAAATCTATTCTTCAATATCAGCCCAGGAGTGATTTCCCGGCACCCGTCAAGGATTTACTTTCCTAGGCGAAGAACACATCTATAAAACATCACATACATCATTATAGCATGCATATACGCATCATATCATACAAATCTCATTTATGTTGAGAACATCATCGCTTGATCTATATCATGCATTGCATATGACTGACCTTTACCTTTCAGGAAAGATTTAGCTAAGTTCTCAATCATATTTCAAGACCTAGACCGGTTCAGTTAATCGACCTTAAGATTCTCTGTTTCTTATCCAGTCCAAGGCCTTCTCTAGTCCAGCTAAGTCGACTCCCGACAGATTTTTCTGATGAAGACTCAGTAGAAGTTATCCAGGTTATAATTTCCTATGGTTCCCTCCCCGACGGTGCGTGAGGTGATAATTCCTTTTGAGATTATAATTCCCTATGGTTCCCTCCCCGACGGTGCATGAGGTGATAATTCCTTTTGAGATTATAATTCCCTATGGTTCCCTCCCCGACGGTGCGTGAGGTGATAATTCATTTTGAGATTATAATTTCCTATGGTTCCCTCCCCGACGGTGCGTGAGGTGATAATTCCTTTTGAGATTATAATTCCCTATGGTTCCCTCCCCGACGGTGCGTGAGGTGATAATTCCTTTTGAGATTATAATTCCCTATGGTTCCCTCCCCGACGGTGCGTGAGGTGATAATTCCTTTTGAGATTATAATTTCCTATGGTTCTCTCCCCGACGGTGCGTGAGATGTAATTCCCTTTTGAGATTATAATGTCCTATGGTTCTCTCCCCGACGGTGCGTGAGATGTAATTCTCTTTCAGATTATAATTGCCTATGGTTCTCTTCCCGATCCTGCGAAGACGGTAATTCCCACCAAGACTTTCTCAACGAGCGTTGTTGAAGTTAAAATCACCCAAGGTTCTCTTACCGTTCATGCTAAGGTAGTAACCATCCCTGGTTCATTCATCATCTTGTGAAGCTCCAGACTTAGCTCCTGTAACCAGTCAGGACACATCTATACCAAGCATCTGAAAATCAGCTCCTGCAACGTGTCAGGTACTCATTTTTCTTTGGCAGGTGTGCAGGTTCTCGCTAAGGAATCTCTTACACGATCAACACCCAGATGGCATCTATAAGCCCATCATCCTATTCATCAATCTCCAAATGGCATCTATAAGCCCATTTCCACCATCACTGCTACTATGTGAGCGCAAATTTCTGGGCACTCTAGTGTTCAATCATCTTCTACCCTCGGATTACGAAAGGCACGTCAGCCAATCTGCATCCTCAGGTCTAAGAAGATTGAACAGGGGCAACTGTTGTACCCCAAAATTTGCCCTCTCATATTCTTCAAAGATTTGCCAAGTCAAGCTTCAAAAGTTCCCCAAGGGATTGCACAGTGCAAGAGCCTCCTAAGCAGTCAAAATTAGGGTTTTGGTTCTGATCAAGAAAATGAAGTTTCCAAAGGTACAATCAAGTCTCACATGCCTATAAATATGGTCAAGTATCCTCATACCAAGTTTCAAGACATTCAGCACAAAATTGCACAGTCAAAAACCCTAATTGCCCTACAGTCAACTGCAGGGGCAAAATGGTCATTTGACAGTCAAACGTTCAAATTTTTGGTCAACATCTCATTTTGAAGCCACAAACATCATTTGATCAATGCTTGATCATGATTCTCAAAGCTTGGCTCAAAAATCATCAAGATGCAAAAGTTTCCTTATTTGGACAGTTGAAAAAGTCAACTGTAAATTGACCAGGGCATAACTTTCACATGGATTATCATAAAAATTCCATCCAAAGCTCATTTTGAAGAGAAAGACATTTCCTACAACTCATCTTCATATTTCAAGTCCAAGAAATGCTCTCACAAAAAGTTATCAATTTCAACATTATAGGTCATTTTCAAAAGTCAACAAAAAGGGACTTTAAGTCAAAGGCCATAACTTGATATTGGTAAATCAAAATGACATGGGACCAAAGACATTGGTTAGAGGACTCAAAGACCTTTCTAAAATGTCCAAGAACATGAGAAAAGCTTAAAAATTGAGCAAGTTATGCCTTGTAGAAGTTGGGAAATATTTGGATATTTTGAAAAGTCAACATTGATTCAAATGACCTAAAATTGCTAATGGGCCCATTTTTCTTCCATAATTCATCATCCATGGCATGTGCACGACCAATTGGCCCAAAGGGAAGTATTTCTTCATTTTTTATTTATTTATTTGAATTTTTATTTATAATAATTCATTTAAATCAAATTAAATACATGGAAAATATTTAACCTAAGTTTTACAATCCCTTTTTGCATGAAATCTACTCAATAACTCGTGCATGATCCAATATGGAAAGATTTGGAGAGAATTGATATGATTGATAGCAAAAACACATGGGAAAAGATTGAAAAATAATGCTTGAAAATCAAATCTCAAAAGCCATCATTACAAGAGATTTTGATCAAAATTGCTAACCTAATTCATTCCTACATAAGCACAGATCACAACCCTAATGAGATGAACCATTGAGCTGCGCTAGAAACCAATTGACAAACTTGAAATTTTTGCAAAGAAACTCAAAACTGAAAACCTCATTCTAGGGCGATTCAAGGCACGATTTTTGTTTCATTAGCTTGCTGAAGCTTCACTGAACGATTCCCAATCAAAAACATTCATCAAAACCTCAAGAATCGGTATACAGAACTTAAAATATTTCATGAAAAATGCATATTCGTGTTTTGATTTACAGGCATCCTCATGACATTTTGTTCATTGATTCATACTCCTTATGCAATTCTGAAGCTAACCCATGTGTTTGATTGAATTTTTGCAAGCTATATACGATTTCACCATTGTCAATTTTTAGGGTTTACAGGATTCCAAATTAGGGATTTTAAAACAAGGAAAAATTGGAGCATGAGAATTAGACCATTCACTTCAGCATACTCAGACGATCATGAACCTGTACTCACGCTCAATTTATGAGCACCTAATGGCTAATCGCTATTTTTCCATAGATGGCCTAGGAGAACGCTAACAAAACCGTTGCCTGTTTCTTTGTATTTTCAGGAAAATAAAATCAATGAAGAAGACGATGTGTTGGCCAGCGATGATTGGTCCTTTTAAAATTTCGCGCTAAAAAGTACTAACGCGTGTTGTTGTTCTTAAAATATTTGTTTGTTCTTTATTATACAACACGCGCATTCAGCACGATTGGCAAGGCATAAGACCGGTGATGTTCAGGACCTGGGTTCGATCCCAGGTCCCCACCCTTTCCATATAATTTTTTTCAAATGATATTCATGTGTAGGCATAATGTTGTGGTCCATTATACACCTCCTCATCAAGCCAGCCACACGTACGTTTAGAGCAATCCAAGGGCGCTGATTGAAAGAACAATATGGAGCTTGGTCAAACGTGCCACATGTTACTCAAAAAGTCTACCAGGCTTTGCAATAGATGGGCCTGCATTGCTAGGGAAAAACCTCCATGTTGGGGACTACAACCCCCCTAGGTTTGCATATTTTTTTACCTTCTTTATTTTTTATTATTATTTATATTTCTTTTTATTATTGTTTTATTAATTAATTTAATTATATTTTCATAAAATCACAAAATACCACCAAAAATCATAAAAGAGGAAAATACAATAAATATTTTTATTTTTAATATTTTCATAAATAAATTGTATAATTAAATTTAGTTTTAACTTAGGTTTTAATTTTAATTTTCTTAATAAAAATCTAAAAAACATAGAATTAGGGTTTAACTAATAATTTTTCATCCTTTTTATTTTTCTTTCATAAATATTTAAATAGTTAAATATTTATTTTTATAATTAAATTTGTATATAAACACTAGGGTTAATTTAGGTTAAAATTCAATGTTTTCTTTATAAATTAAAAATAAAATAGAATTAGGGTTAGCATTTAATTTCAATTAATTCCTTTTTCTATTAAATCCTAAAATACTAAAAAATACCAAAAAACAAGTTCTTTCTTTCTTTTAATTTTAATTAATTCCTCATTAGTTTAATTTTGCATAAAGGGTCCAACGCCCTCGTTTCGATTTAATTCTTATTCGCATACTTATTTTATTTCTTTATAATATTTATGTATCTCTCCCAAGGCCATGTAACCTTTTAATCTTCTCGCACTTTTCTTTATTTCTTTATTTTCTGTCAAATCGGGTTCGAGAAATTTTGGCGATGTGGACCCGCGCCATTTGTAATAGCTTAGAATTTTTTACTTTTCTCGCAACTTTTAACTGTTAACAAATGGCATGAAAGAATGTATGGACAAAAATAAAAACAAGCGTAGAACACCAATAACATGACAAGATAAATGCAAATGAAAACGACATACAAATCGCACACACCACCCCTAGGGTACGCCTCACTGTTGCCTTGCCTCGAAAGGTGATCGTCGAGTAGAGGATGTCTTAGTAAGTCCTCATGATCCGGGAACCTGGCATGAGGGTAGCTTCTAAGGTGTCTTCCCATTGCTCTGGTGATCACCATGTCCCGAACCTCGAATTGACCCGAACACCTCCAACGGTGGTGCTACCTACCTCTCAATGGTGGGATGGCACTACTTTAAAGGACATTTACACAGACGAATTCCTTAGGGTAGGTAGGTTCTCGTAGATACTTGCTCTAAATTTCAAAACAAATTCAAAAATACTTTTCACACCGACACCTTTTCAAAAAGCTTTCACAAGCAATTTTTCGAACACTCTTGAGGACCGATACAAGAGTCGAACTGGAATTTTCAAAGAAACTTTTTAAAACCCACAGTTGAAAAGCAAACAAACCATTTTGAAAACACAAGTGAGCAAGTATCTAAGAGCCCATGGATAACCATGGATAGAAAGGGTGCTAACACCTTCCCTTTCTATAACCTACCTCCCGAACCGAGAGCAATCTCTATAAGGAATTTTTCTGTGCTTTTGTCCTTTCCATTTGGAGAAAATAAAAGACGGTGGCGACTCTTGCTTCCGCGACATTTCGCGAACCAGCGTTAAACAGTCAGTTCCAGATCCACCGATCACAGAACTGGCGACTCTGCTGGGGACATATCTTATAAAGTGAGGTGTACCTTAGGGCTAGTTCATAACTGTGTTTTCAATTGTATTGATTTGCTTGCTTTACTATTGTGGGTTGCATCGAAGTTACATAGATCCTAACCCGGATCTGGGGATACCCTGTTTAGGTAGCATAAGCTGTGAGGGACCTGTCCGGCGTAGACCGACACAGGTGAAGCAGTGGCTACGTTGGTGTGGCACCTTGGTCTGTACCGATATCCCTTGTGTCGCAACGAGGAGAATATGGGTCTTCTAAGGAGTCATTAAGCACCAACAACCTTAGAACCTTAATTGACACAACTTGGCCTTTAGAATTGTAGCAGTATGCTACGCCCATTGAGGCTAAACTCTCGTGATGGTTCTGGCCGCAAGGAAAGATTGCGATGCTGGAGTTATGACCGATTGAGGGTAGTCAATGATATTGGGATTCTCTAAGAACCCGGTTACTTTTGATTATGACAGGTATGAACCAACAAACTGAAAGAGGGTAGTACCTAGACCTCATGCTGGCCTAAACTTTAGGGGCTTGCCTTGTGTGACTTGTGTGCCTTACCATGTTTGCCTTTGTATCTATATGTGGTGTGCTTTATCATAACATCATAGCATCACGAGCATTGCATGCATCCTGCATAAGGACTGACCATTTCAAAGACAAGAGGGTTTCACCTTTGCTCTGTTTTGTAGGACATCATGATGCCTGTGCGAAGGAATACTATCCGGTTCAACTTTGTTCGTTCACCTGAGTTGCTTGATGAGTTGGTTAGCAGAATTCCAAATACCACTTCCTTCCTCCAGAGGCATGGTTCTCTTCTCAGTTTAGTCACTGCAAAGCGGGATCAACAGTTAATGAGTGTTCTGACCCAGTTCTATGACCCTCTGTACCAGTGCTTCACCTTTCAAGACTTCCAGCTGGTCCTTACCCTGGAAGAGTTCTCTGATTTGCTTGGTATCCCTATCTTGGATCAGACTCCCTTTACTGGTTGGGAAAAGACCCTCAGGCTTGAGGATGTTGCTGCAACCCTTCCTTTGACCCATCAAGAGGTAACAGACAACTGGGTGACTCGAAGCGGAGTTAAGGGTTTCTTGGCCAAGTTTCTGATTGGTAAAGCTAACAGTTTCTGGAGTGACCTATCCTTTAGGGCATATGAAGCCATCTTGGCTCTCCTAATCTATGGGTTAGTCCTGTTTCCTAATCCTGACAACTTCATCAATGTCACTGCCATAAGGATCTTTATGTCTCAGAATCCTGTGCCCACTCTCTTGGGTGACATCTTGCAACAACTTCATGCCCGTACTACCCGAAGACGAGGAACCCTATGGTGTTGTATCCCTTTGTTGGTGAGGTGGTTTATTTCGCACCTCCCTAAGTTCGTACTGAAGAATCAAGAAGGAAGAGGTTGGGCTCATAGGTTAATGTCTCTCACCGATAAAGACATCATTTGGACTTGCAGAGGTTTGGATGAGATAGCTATTATTGATCGATGCGGGGAATACCCTAATGTTCCTCTGACTAGTACCCAAGGGGGGATCTCTTACAATCCATGTCTAGCACTCCGTCAGTTTGGAAGAGCAAGAAGAGCAGGTCCCCATGAGATGTTAGTGCCTCACATCAGTTTTGAATTTCAGGTGGATAGTGACGAGCTACGTCGTAGGTTCATCAAGGCTTGGGACAAGGTTCATAAAGCTGACCCACAGGAGTTAGGGCCAAAGACTTCTTTACCTATGGAAGCCTACTACAAATGGGTTCGCATCCGTGCTCAGAAGTTAGGTATGCCGTATGAAGCTGTCAGACCCGTCATTCTTGAGTGTCCTGACAAAGATGGTGTTCCTCCAACTGTCCTTCCTCCTCAGATACCTACTGGTTATGAGACATTGAAGAGATCTTGGTCGCAACTGCGAGAAGAGCGGGATTCTTACCGGGAAAAGTTCAACGAGCAGGAATCAAAGATCCAGAAGCTGATAAAGCAGTTGGAGAATGAGAGAGCTCTGAATGCCTACATCCGTACTGAGAAGAGGAGACCATGGGATCAATAAGGAGCTACAGATGTGCTTTTACAGTTTTATTTCCTTTCATGTAACGCCTAAGGGCAACCTGTTGAATAATTTCAGTTTCAAAGTTGAATCTAATGAAGTGTGTTCCTTTTTGTTTACAAAGTTGATTCCCGATTGTCTTTGAAAACATAATTCATACGCATTTCATACATCATGTGCATAGCAGGTTTTTCCTCTTTTCAGGTTGCTTACAGTTCTTCGCTGTTTATTTCAGCATCATGAATCCCGACTCGTCATCAACTGAGACATCCATCAAGGCTCTTCAGGCGCAGAATGCGCAGTTTCAGGAATTAATCAAGGGTTTGGCTCAAGGCCAAGAGGAGCTGAAGGCTATGCTCCTGAAGAAGGAGAAGAAGAAGAAGAAGAGAAGAACGGTTATGTTCAACTCGGGCCGAAGGTTTGGCAATGCTCTGCAGCAGGAAGAGGCTGGTTCTTCTGTTGGCAAGAGTACTCCTCAGGCAGAAGCAAGGATTCCTAGTCCGGTAGTCTCCGACAACGAGACTGATTTTGATGAAGAGCAGTACCCTCCTGCAGAAGACAGATACAAGCAACTGGAGGATAGGTTGAATGCTATGGAGATTCAACAGGTACCTGGGCTGGATTTTGGAGATCTGGGTTTGTCTACTGGTGTGATTATTCCTCGGAAGTTCAAAGCACCATCTTTCTCTAAATATGACGGGGCGTCTTGTCCCAAGCTACATCTCAGGTCCTATGTTCGGAAAATTCAACCGTACTCTGCGGATAAGAATTTGTGGATCCACTTCTTCCAGGAGAGTCTTTCAGGGACTCATCTCGAATGGTTCTATCAGCTGGATGGGACCAAGGTTCGTAACTGGGAGGAGTTGGCTACTGCTTTTTATAAGCAGTATCAATATAATGCCGACCTTGCCCCTACACGTACCCAACTCCAGGGTATGTCGTTAGGTTCAAGTGAAGGTTTTAAGGAGTACGCTCAGAAGTGGAGAGACCTAGCTGGCAGGGTGCAGCCACCGTTGACCGATCGGGAGTTGGTAGACATGTTCTTGGGGACCCTATCTGGGCCATTTTTCAACCATCTCATTGGGAATTCGTCTGCAGGGTTCACTGATTTGATTCTGACTGGAGAGAGAATTGAAGCTGGGTTAAAGTCTGGAAAAATTCCGAAGGGTGCATCGTCCAGTTCTGAGAAGAAACCCTTCAAGAAGGAGGCTAGTGCCGTGTATGGTTCCAAGAGATCAGAGAGACCTGAGCGCCGCCAATATGTCAGTGCGGTAACAATTGCTAAGCCTGCTGCCGCTCCTCGGCCAACTAATCCTCAAAGGACTGAAAGACCCCGGAGAGAGTTCACCCGCTTAAGTATGACCTTGTCACAGATCCTGCCACAGTTGCTATCCACCAATTTAGTGACTGTCAGAGAGGCGCCAAAGTTCCCAAATACTGCATCTCCTAAGTACAACCCGAATGCTCGTTGTGCTTACCATTCAGATAGCCCGGGGCATTCTACTGATGACTGTTGGGCATTAAGGAGTAAGGTGCAAGACCTTATCGACGCGAAGGAGATACAGTTCGAAGCGCCTGAGAGGCCGAATGTAGTTACTGCTCCTATGCCTCAGCACGGGGTAAATGCTGTTGACGAAGATGTTTATGCTGTTTCTGTGGATGATCTAGCCACTCCTCTGAAGACTGTCAAGAAGAACCTGCTGCTGGCCGGTTTATTTCCGGGTTGCAGCGAGGGTTGCCTGTTCTGTGCTGTGTCCCTATCTGGTTGTCCCTTGCTGAAGTTAGGTATCCAAAACCTAATGGATAGCAAGGAGATTCTGTTTAAGAAGTCTGCTGTTCAGTTGGTTCCGGTGGAAGAAGTTTCTGTGGTTACCATATTCAATAATCCAATCAAGGTTCTCCCGAAGAAGCCTGTTCAAATCATGACCGTTGCACCTGTGGTTATCACTGTTCTGGGGCCCCTGCCCTATGTATCTGATAAAGCTGTCCCTTGGCATTACGAGGCCGATGTGTATGTAAACGGGGTTAAACGAGAATTCAACGCCGGCGCCAGCATCTGTGATATCACTGGCCCAGCCAAAGTCACCCGTAGTGGCAGGCTCTTCTCGCCTGACATTGCACCACCTGCTGCTCGAAGACCACTTCTTATAACTCCTGCAAGTATACCTATTCCTGTTGCTGATCAAGTTGTTTCTCCTGCTGCCGAGTCATCCAATGCTCGAGGCAAAGGAATTGAAGTTGAGCCTGCCCAGATGGAGGCACCCATACCTGTAACTGCTGAAGCCTCCCAACAGGAAATGGAGGAGATTCTAAAAATTATAAAGAAGAGTGACTTTAATGTTGTGGAACAGCTGGGGCACACGCCCTCTAAGATCTTCATGCTCTCATTATTGCTGTGCTCCGAGGCCCATGCTAAGGCCTTAATCTCATTCCTCAAGACGGCCCATGTGCCACACGAAACATCTGCAGTCCAGTTCACTGATTGCGTGGCAAATTTGACGGCAGACAATGGCTTGGGTTTCTCAGATGCTGACCTGACTGCGAAGGGAAGTGACCACAATGATGCCCTGCATGTCTCTATCGAATGCAGGGGCACTACTCTGGCACATGTATTGGTGGATATTGGTTCTTCTTTGAATGTGCTGCCCAAGAAGGCTTTGGACCGTTTAGATTGTGAAGGCCTGGAATTGAAACCCAGCAATATCATCGTCAGGGCCTTTGATGGTTCAAAGAGGATGGTTCATGGAGAGGTTGACATTCCGATTCGTGTGGGCTCTCAGGTGTTTGACTCTACATTTTATGTGATGGATATCCGTCCATCTTACTCTTGTCTATTGGGTCGACCTTGGATACATAAGGCTGGGGCAGTGACCTCTACCTTGCACCAGAAGCTGAAGTACCCTGTCAGAGGGAAGATCGTCACTGTGCAGGGAGAGGAGGAGTATATGGTAAGCCACCTGAATTCCTTCAGATACATTGAGATGGATGGGGAGTTTATTGAAACCCCCTTTCAGCATTTCGAGGAGGTGCTTCCAATTGCAGCAGCAACAGAAACAGCAGCAGAAGAAAGTGTTCCTTTGAAGATGGCTTCCCTAAAGGATGCCCGGGCTGTGGTTCAAAAGGGTGAATGTGCTAACTGGGGCAGGCTTCTAGACTTCACACAGAAAACTGATAAATTCGGGCTGAGCTTTACTACAGAAGGTCAGAAAGCTATGCGGAAGGCGAAGATCAGAAGACCTCCTGTGTTCATTACAAATCCAGGAGTGAATGCTGTTGGGGAAGACATTGAAGTGGATGAAGCAGAATTCAATAGCTGGATCTACCCGACAACCGAAGGCGGATTGAACAATTGGATTGCTAAGGACCATACTCCTGTTACCTTTGTGACGCAGTAATAAATTTCTTTGTTTTGCTATTTTGTAATAAACAATAAATAAACTCTATGGCCCGGTGTCTTACCCGAGGCACCGTGGTTTCATTTGTGAGGGCATATAAATTGTCATTTCATATATCATGAATGAAAATCTTGGACGTTTTCTCGCATTGCAAATCTTATGCTCCTTTTCTGTCTTTCTTTCCTTTACATATATTTCAAAACAGCTGTATTTACACACACACTCACTCATACAGGTTTCAATCCACTCTGGATCTCACTGATAACAACCCTGCTACTGCCAGTTATGACTTCGAAAATCCGATCAACTTAGCCGAAGACGAAGGTGAAGATGATTGCGAAGTGCCTGGTGAGCTTGCAAGACGGTTGCTTCAGGAAGAGAGGGCAATTCAACCCCATGAAGAGCCAGTAGAAACAATAAATTTGGGTACTGAAGAAGACCGGAAAGAGGTAAAGATTGGTGCCAACCTAGAGCCTAGCGTGAAGCAACGGTTGACTCAGATGCTACATGATTATATGGAGATCTTTGCCTGGTCCTACGAAGACATGCCCGGGTTGGATACCGATATTGTGGTCCATCACTTGCCAACTAAGGAAGACTGCCCTCCAGTTAAGCAAAAGGTCCGTCGGATGCGTCCAGAGATGTCTGAGAAGATTAAAGCCGAGGTTATGAAACAGTTTGATGCTGGGTTCCTTGCAGTGACTTCTTACCCTCAATGGGTTGCTAATGTGGTGCCGGTACCGAAGAAGGACGGTAAGGTCAGAATGTGTGTCGACTACAGGGATCTGAACAGGGCCAGCCCCAAAGATGACTTCCCTCTACCTCACATTGATGTCCTTGTTGATAATACAACTCAGCATAAGGTGTTCTCTTTCATGGATGGTTTCTCAGGTTACAATCAGATCAAGATGGCACCTGAAGACATGGAAAAAACTACATTTGTTACTCAGTGGGGCACCTTCTGTTACAAGGTCATGCCATTCGGGCTGAAGAATGCTGGGGCAACCTACCAACGTGCCATGGTTGCTTTATTTCATGACATGATCCATCATGAGATAGAAGTGTATGTTGACGACATGATCGCAAGGTCCCAGACTGAGGAAGAGCACCTAGATCATCTGCAGAAGTTGTTTGACCGGTTGAAACTATACAAGCTGAGATTGAACCCGAACAAGTGCACCTTCGGGGTAAGATCTGGGAAGTTGCTAGGCTTCATGGTAAGTGACAAGGGTATTCAAGTGGACCCTGCTAAGGTCAAGGCTATTCAAGAGATGACAGTTCCTAAGACAGAGAAGGAAGTCAGAGGCTTTTTAGGACGCCTGAATTACATTGCTCGGTTCATCTCACACCTAACTGCTACCTGTGAGCCAATCTTCAAGCTGCTGAAGAAAGATCAGGTAGTACGTTGGAACGATGAATGTCAGGCTGCTTTCGACAGAATCAAAGAGTATCTCCAAGAACCACCTATCCTTATGCCACCGGTTAAGGGGAGACCTCTGATATTAGACCTGACAGTGCTTGACAACTCAATGGGGTGTGTGCTGGGGCAGCATGACGAGTCTGGCCGAAAAGAGCATGCCATTTATTACCTTAGCAAAAAGTTTACCGACTGTGAGACCCGATACTCACTGCTTGAGAAAACTTGCTGCGCTTTGGTATGGGCTGCTCGCCGGCTGAGACAGTATATGCTGACTCACACTACCTTGTTGATCTCAAAGATGGATCCTATAAAGTACATATTCGAAAAGCCTGCTTTGTCTGGGAGAATTGCAAGATGGCAAATGATCTTGACGGAATACGACATTCAGTATACGACCCAGAAAGCCATCAAGGGAAGTGTATTGGCAGACCACTTGGCACATCAGGCCGTAGATGATTATCAGTCAATGAACTTCGAGTTTCCGGATGAAAGCATCATGATAGTGACAGATTGTGAAGTACCTGGACCGGATGAAGGACCTGAACCAAGATCCCGATGGTCTATGCACTTTGACGGAGCCTCCAACGCTTTGGGAAACGATATCGGCGCTATAATCATATCTCCTCAAGGCACTCATACTCCACTCACTGCCCGACTATGTTTCAATTGTACCAACAACATGGCGGAGTATGAGGCGTGCATCATGGGTCTTCAAGCTGCGATCGACCTAAGGATTAAACTTCTGAGTGTCTTCGAAGATTCCGCTCTTGTGATCAATCAGATCAAAGGAGAGTGGGATACGAAACATCCGAATCTTATCCCTTACAGAGAATGTGTGTTGACCCTGATCCCCCACTTTACAGAG
This sequence comes from Vicia faba, assembly GCA_948472305.1. NCBI lineage: Eukaryota > Viridiplantae > Streptophyta > Magnoliopsida > Fabales > Fabaceae > Vicia > Vicia faba. Next base: position 1,403,649,118 of record OX451736.1, on the reverse strand, counting down.
ATAACCTTTGAACACTTCCCAAGAGAAGAGAATCAGTTGGCGGACGCGTTAGCTACAATGTCTTCTATGTTCAAAGTTAAATGGGATAACGAGGCTCCCCGAATCATCATCTGGAAAGTGGACGAACCGGCATACTGTTGCGATCTCGAGACTGAATTGGTGACTTAGAAGCCTTGGTACCATGAGGTGAAGAGATATCTGGAAGCTCAGGAATACCCTGAAGGTGCCTCTATCAATGATAAGAAGTTCCTGAGAAGATTCGCAGCCAAGTTCTTCCTCAGCAACGACATCTTGTACAAGCGAAACCATGATTCAACCTTACTGCGTTGTGTGGATAAGAATGAAGCAGAAAGGATCATGGAAGAGCTACATGAAGGGACCTTTGGTACACATTCCAGTGGACATACTATGGCTAAGAAGATCCTACGGGAAGGATATTACTGGTCCACAATGGAAGCTGACTGCTACCAACATTCTAGGACATGCCATAAATGCCAGATTTATGCAGACAAGGTGCATGTCCCTCCAGTTCCCCTGAATGTTCTGACTGCGCCGTGGCCATTTGCAATGTGGGGCATAGACATGATCGGTGAGATTAAACCTACGGCATCTAATGGGCATCGCTTCATCCTGGTAGCGATTGATTATTTTACGAAGTGGGTTGAAGCAGCATCCTATGCTACGGTAACCAAGACTGTTGTGGCACGGTTCATTCGACATAATCTGATCTGTCGATACGGCGTCCCTGAGAGAATTATTACAGGCAACGGTACCAATCTGAATAACAAGATGATCGTTGAGCTCTCCGAGCAGTTCAAAATACAGCACCACAATTCTTCTCCTTACAGACCGAAGATGAATGGGGCTGTAGAAGCAGCAAATAAGAACATCAAGAAAATCGTGCAGAAAATGACAGTGACTTATAAAGATTTGCACGAGATGTTACTGTTCGCTCTACATGGGTACCGTACCTCAGCTAGGACGTCAACCGGGGCAACTCCTTTTTCTTTGGTTTATGGTATGGAGGCAGTCTTACCGATCGAAGTGCAAATACCCTCTCTCCGGATAATGAAAGATGCAAATCTGAACGAGGATGATTGGATCCAGACACGACTTGATCAACTCAACCTCATTGATGAAAAGAGACTTGCTGCTATCTGTCATGGTCAGACGTACCAAAAACGGATGATCAGGGCATTTAACAAAAAGGTCAGACCACAGGAATATCAAGTTGGGGATCTGGTGATCAAGCGAATCATCCTTCCTCAGAGTGATCCAAGGGGCAAATGGACCCCTACATACGAAGGGCCATTTGTGGTTAAACATGTGTTCTCAGGAGGAGCGATGATTCTGACCAACATGGACGGTGACGACCTTCCTCACCCTGCCAATGCAGACATAGTAAAAAGATACTACGCATAAAAAAGACCCGCTAGGCTGACATGCCTAGGCAAAAATTAGGGCTTCCCGGCGAACCAAAAGGGTTCGGGCAAAATGAAGGGATGAAAATGAAAAAATCTGTACACCCGGCAAGTCGAAAACCTGAAAAGGCGGCTTGGGCAAAAATGGGTATCCCGGTGGACTGAAAACCCGAAAGGGCGGTCCAGGCAAAAATTAGGGATAAAGCGTAATACTATGTCTCATTGGATCACCTTGCATCCAGAATCCGATATCTACATCAAGTTCAGACGGCATCGATCAGTCAGCTTCACCTTCAACCAAGGTCGTCAAGTGATGAGACGCTCGGAGTTATAAAGGCAATAGCAGAGTTGAAACCCAGTGGGATCATTCATTTTTCACACAGCTGTTTTATTTTCTTTTGTATAAAACTTGTATAAACTCTTTTGCTCGGCGGCGTTCTCTTACTAGGACTTCAGCCTCTTGTACACAAAACGCCTATTTACAGGCCATTCAAAAATCAATACAAATATACCTTTCAGTTAAAAGTGCCAATTGTTTTTCTTTTTCTGTTTTGTTTTGCGAAGAACGTCCAAGGTTCAATTTGTGATATATGCATTGACAATAATTTGCTAACTCATAAATGTTTGCATACGAAACAAATGATTAATTACAGGTGACACTAGAAACAGGGGCAATAAAGAGTTGTCTGAGCAATCTAATTGTTCTGTCCTCCAAGGTACCAAGGTAGGTTCAGCTAAAGAACACAACCAGCATATCTTAATTCCCCAGAGAGTGAGTCAGCAAGTCAGTGCACTCTTCCTCAAGCAAAGTTATCAAACCTTAAGGAAGTTGAGTATCCTCCAGCAGATCTCAACATTCCCCAGCAGCATATGTATTCTTAACAAGCATCCCCGGCAATCTTGGTCTAAAGATTGTTCCCCGGCGGCATATCAACGTTCAAAGGAATCACTTCCCCAGCATATCAAAACTCCCCCAGAAGAGTCCAATCCAGCTCCCCCAGGAAAATTGGAATTCATCTCCCCAAAGCAGTAAGCTTATCCCCAGTAGATTCTGGAAAGCTTATCCCTCGCAGAGCACGAACGCGTCGTCCGGCTTTATTCAAAGAGTTATTTCCTTAACAGGATATAACTGGGTTATCCTCAGCCAAAAGCCACGGAAAGATCGTCGTCAACGCAGTCTAAATATCCCCAGCGAAATCTATCAACACTTCCGATACAGCAAAAATATCCTCAGCAAATTATTTTCAACACTCAGCAAAGTATCTCTCTCCCCACAGAGTATTGCTCCCCAGCATGGTCGCTAGAGTATTTTCCTCCCCGCAGAACCTTCCATTTGCCAAGTTCATTCCTCAACGGAGTCATCTTCTCCTACCGGTATTCTTGCAGTTATCGTCCCCAGTGGAAGCGAAATCTATTCTTCAATATCAGCCCAGGAGTGATTTCCCGGCACCCGTCAAGGATTTACTTTCCTAGGCGAAGAACACATCTATAAAACATCACATACATCATTATAGCATGCATATACGCATCATATCATACAAATCTCATTTATGTTGAGAACATCATCGCTTGATCTATATCATGCATTGCATATGACTGACCTTTACCTTTCAGGAAAGATTCAGCTAAGTTCTCAATCATATTTCAAGACCTAGACCGGTTCAGTTAATCGACCTTAAGATTCTCTGTTTCTTATCCAGTCCAAGGCCTTCTCTAGTCCAGCTAAGTCGACTCCCGACAGATTTTTCTGATGAAGACTCAGTAGAAGTTATCCAGGTTATAATTTCCTATGGTTCCCTCCCCGACGGTGCGTGAGGTGATAATTCCTTTTGAGATTATAATTCCCTATGGTTCCCTCCCCGACGGTGCGTGAGGTGATAATTCCTTTTGAGATTATAATTCCCTATGGTTCCCTCCCCGACGGTGCGTGAGGTGATAATTCCTTTTGAGATTATAATTTCCTATGGTTCCCTCCCCGACGGTGCGTGAGGTGATAATTCCTTTTGAGATTATAATTCCCTATGGTTCCCTCCCCGACGGTGCGTGAGGTGATAATTCCTTTTGAGATTATAATTCCCTATGGTTCCCTCCCCGACGGTGCGTGAGGTGATAATTCCTTTTGAGATTATAATTTCCTATGGTTCTCTCCCCGACGGTGCGTGAGATGTAATTCCCTTTTGAGATTATAATGTCCTATGGTTCTCTCCCCGACGGTGCGTGAGATGTAATTCCCTTTCAGATTATAATTGCCTATGGTTCTCTTCCCGATCCTGCGAAGACGGTAATTCCCACCAAGACTTTCTCAACGAGCGTTGTTGAAGTTAAAATCACCCAAGGTTCTCTTACCGTTCATGCTAAGGTAGTAACCATCCCTGGTTCATTCATCATCTTGTGAAGCTCCAGACTCAGCTCCTGTAACCAGTCAGGACACATCTATACCAAGCATCTGAAAATCAGCTCCTGCAACGTGTCAGGTACTCATTTTTCTTTGGCAGGTGTGCAGGTTCTCGCTAAGGAATCTCTTACACGATCAACACCCAGATGGCATCTATAAGCCCATCATCCTATTCATCAATCTCCAAATGGCATCTATAAGCCCATTTCCACCATCACTGCTACTATGTGAGCGCAAATTTCTGGGCACTCTAGTGTTCAATCATCTTCTACCCTCGGATTACGAAAGGCACGTCAGCCAATCTGCATCCTCAGGTCTAAGAAGATTGAACAGGGGCAACTGTTGTACCCCAAAATTTGCCCTCTCATATTCTTCAAAGATTTGCCAAGTCAAGCTTCAAAAGTTCCCCAAGGGATTGCACAGTGCAAGAGCCTCCTAAGCAGTCAAAATTAGGGTTTTGGTTCTGATCAAGAAAATGAAGTTTCCAAATGTCCAATCAAGTCTCACATGCCTATAAATATGGTCAAGTATCCTCATACCAAGTTTCAAGACATTCAGCATAAAATTGCACAGTCAAAAACCCTAATTGCCCTACAGTCAACTGCAGGGGCAAAATGGTCATTTGACAGTCAAAAGTTCAAATTTTTGGTCAACATCTCATTTTGAAGCCACAAACATCATTTGATCAATGCTTGATCATGATTCTCAAAGCTTGGCTCAAAAATCATCAAGATGCAAAAGTTTCCTTATTTGGAAAGTTGAAAAAGTCAACTGTAAATTGACCAGGGCATAACTTTCACATGGATTATCAGAAAAATTCCATCCAAAGCTCGTTTTTAAGAGAAAGACATTTCCTACAACTCATCTTCATATTTCAAGTCCAAGAAATGCTCTCACAAAAAGTTATCAATTTCAACATTATAGGTCATTTTCAAAAGTCAACAAAAAGGGACTTTAAGTCAAAGGCCATAACTTGAGCTTGGTAAATCAAAATGACATGGGACCAAAGAAATTGGTTAGAGGACTCAAAGACCTTTCTAAAATGTCCAAGAACATGAGAAAATCTTAAAAATTGAGCAAGTTATGCCTTGTAGAAGTTGGGAAATATTTGGATATTTTGAAAAGTCAACATTGATTCAAATGACCTAAAATTGCTAATGGGCCCATTTTTCTTCCATAATTCATCATCCATGGCATGTGCACGACCACTTGGCCCAAAGGGAAGTATTTCTTCATTTTTTATTTATTTATTTGAATTTTTATTTATAATAATTCATTTAAATCAAATTAAATACATGGAAAATATTTAACCTAAGTTTTACAATCCCTTTTTGCATGAAATCTACTCAATAACTCGTGCATGATCCAATATGGAAAGATTTGGAGAGAATTGATATGATTGAGAGCAAAAACACATGGGAAAAGATTGAAAAATAATGCTTGAAAATCAAATCTCAAAAGCCATCATTACAAGAGATTTTGATCAAAATTGCTAACCTAATTCATTCCTACATAAGCACAGATCACAACCCTAATGAGATGAACCATTGAGCTGCGCTAGAAACCAATTGACAAACTTGAAATTTTTGCAAAGAAACTCAAAACTGAAAACCTCATTCTAGGGCGATTCAAGGCACGATTTTTGTTTCATTAGCTTGCTGAAGCTTCACTGAACGATTCCCAATCAAAAACATTCATCAAAACCTCAAGAATCGGTATACAGAACTTAAAATATTTCATGAAAAATGCATATTCGTGTTTTGATTTACAGGCATCCTCATGACATTTTGTTCATTGATTCATACTCCTTATGCAATTCTGAAGCTAACCCATGTGTTTGATTGAATTTTTGCAAGCTATATACGATTTCACCATTGTCAATTTTTAGGGTTTACAGGATTCCAAATTAGGGATTTTAAAACAAGGAAAAATTGGAGCATGAGAATTAGACCATTCACTTCAGCATACTCAGACGATCATGAACCTGTACTCACGCTCAATTTATGAGCACCTAATGGCTAATCGCTATTTTTCCATAGATGGCCTAGGAGAACGCTAACAAAACCGTTGCCTGTTTCTTTGTATTTTCAGGAAAATAAAATCAATGAAGAAGACGATGTGTTGGCCAGCGATGATTGGTCCTTTTAAAATTTCGCGCTAAAAAGTACTAACGCGTGTTGTTGTTCTTAAAATATTTGTTTGTTCTTTATTATACAACACGCGCATTCAGCACGATTGGCAAGGCATAAGACCGGTGATGTTCAGGACCTGGGTTCGATCCCAGGTCCCCACCCTTTCCATATAATTTTTTTCAAATGATATTCATGTGTAGGCATAATGTTGTGGTCCATTATACACCTCCTCATCAAGCCAGCCACGCGTACGTTTAGAGCAATCCAAGGGCGCTGATTGAAAGAACAATATGGAGCTTGGTCAAACGTGCCACATGTTACTCAAAAAGTCTACCAGGCTTTGCAATAGATGGGCCTGCATTGCTAGGGAAAAACCTCCATGTTGGGGACTACAACCCCCCTAGGTTTGCATATTTTTTTACCTTCTTTATTTTTTATTATTATTTATATTTCTTTTTATTATTGTTTTATTAATTAATTTAATTATATTTTCATAAAATCACAAAATACCACCAAAAATCAGAAAAGAGGAAAATACAATAAATATTTTTATTTTTAATATTTTCATAAATAAATTGTATAATTAAATTTAGTTTTAACTTAGGTTTTAATTTTAATTTTCTTAATAAAAATCTAAAAAACATAGAATTAGGGTTTAACTAATAATTTTTCATCCTTTTTATTTTTCTTTCATAAATATTTAAATAGTTAAATATTTATTTTTATAATTAAATTTGTATATAAACACTAGGGTTAATTTAGGTTAAAATTCAATGTTTTCTTTATAAATTAAAAATAAAATAGAATTAGGGTTAGCATTTAATTTCAATTAATTCCTTTTTCTATTAAATCCTAAAATACTAAAAAATACCAAAAAACAAGTTCTTTCTTTCTTTTAATTTTAATTAATTCCTCATTAGTTTAATTTTGCATAAAGGGTCCAACGCCCTCGTTTCGATTTAATTCTTATTCGCATACTTATTTTATTTCTTTATAATATTTATGTATCTCTCCCAAGGCCATGTAACCTTTTAATCTTCTCGCACTTTTCTTTATTTCTTTATTTTCTGTCAAATCGGGTTCGAGAAATTTTGGCGATGTGGACCCGCGCCATTTGTAATAGCTTAGAATTTTTTACTTTTCTCGCAACTTTTAACTGTTAACAAATGGCATGAAAGAATGTATGGACAAAAATAAAAACAAGCGTAGAACACCAATAACATGACAAGATAAATGCAAATGAAAACGACACACAAATCGCACACACCACCCCTAGGGTACGCCTCACTGTTGCCTTGCCTCGAAAGGTGATCGTCGAGTAGAGGATGTCTTAGTAAGTCCTCATGATCCGGGAACCTGGCATGAGGGTAGCTTCTAAGGTGTCTTCCCATTGCTCTGGTGATCACCATGTCCCGAACCTCGAATTGACCCGAACACCTCCAACGGTGGTGCTACCTACCTCTCAATGGTGGGATGGCACTACTTTAAAGGACATTTACACAGACGAATTCCTTAGGGTAGGTAGGTTCTCGTAGATACTTGCTCTAAATTTCAAAACAAATTCAAAAATACTTTTCACACCGACACCTTTTCAAAAAGCTTTCACAAGCAATTTTTCGAACACTCTTGAGGACCGATACAAGAGTCGAACTGGAATTTTCAAAGAAACTTTTTAAAACCCACAGTTGAAAAGCAAACAAACCATTTTGAAAACACAAGTGAGCAAGTATCTAAGAGCCCATGGATAACCATGGATAGAAAGGGTGCTAACACCTTCCCTTTCTATAACCTACCTCCCGAACCGAGAGCAATCTCTATAAGGAATTTTTCTGTGCTTTTGTCCTTTCCATTTGGAGAAAATAAAAGACGGTGGCGACTCTTGCTTCCGCGACATTTCGCGAACCAGCGTTAAACAGTCAGTTCCAGATCCACCGATCACAATATGCAAATTAAAATTACATTTATTTAATTTAAAAATACACTTTTGTATGACAAAATTGTAGTATTTATACTAAAAAGTACTATAAATATATGTTTTATAAAAATGCATGAGACGATTATGGAGTGATGAATGCATAATTTTTTTTATGAAAAACACAAATTGTCATTTTTTTTTATAATTCAAAATATCACCAAAAGAATGAATTAATGTTCAAAATTATCGGGTTAAATTTTCATTCTTTTTGTAATGAGTAATTATTAAAATATATATTTTTGACGGACCGAGACTACTGAATTTGTATATATTTTATATCTATTTATTAACCATCAATATACTATTTTATAAACAGAAATAAGTTACAAATAATTTTATAAACGAGAAAAAGTCAATTATTGATACCATTATTTTTATAAACGGAATAAGTTACAAAAAAATTTATAAACGGAAAAATGTCGACTGTTGATACAATTATTTTTATAAATGAAAATAAATTACAAATATTTTTACAAACGAAGAAAAGTTTAATATTGATGTAATTGTTTTTATAAATGAGAATAAATTAAAAATATTTTTTAAATAGAAAAAGTTGATTGTTGATACAATTATTTTTATAAACATGAATAAGTTACAAATATTTTTATAAATGGACATACGGGTTCTAAAATATTGTCCCGCTTTGCAAAACCATGAGTGCGGGGCGGGATGGACTCACGAGCATTACACCTTTTATGAACGGGAAAAAATCAACCGTTGATACAATTAAATTAATATTTATATGTCAATCATAATTTAAGACATTTTTTCTTTTAATTCGTACATATTATTATATACATTTCTTAACCATAACTATATAATATTTATATCGACAACTATTATAAGTTGATAAATTAAATTAATATTTATATGACAATGATAATTGAATTTTTTTTCCTCTTAATTCGTATATTTTTTATATACATTTCTTAATTATAACTATATAATATTTATATCGACTTTGCACGACCCGAGCGAACGCACGAGTCTTTTACTAATGCTTTTGAAAGGTAACAGTTGCCCAGTTTTGCACTAAATTTAGTTCATATATTATTTGTATTCCAAATGACATGCCATGAAGATGGCTCATGAGACCGTGCGTTATGAGTATAGGTTGCTCACATGCATGACCTTAAATTTTTTTGTTCAAATTGATAATGGGCCATTGGATTAGATGATGATATGGTGCATCCCAACATACACTACAATACTCCTTTAACGTTGCGTTGTGTTTTACTAATCCCAAGGACTGAATTTTACAGTAATGATGCATCAAATGATTAAATGAGCATATAGCATTAATTGAATGCTCAAAAAATTAAAATGGACGTTGCAAGATATACCTTTTCTATAAATATTTATACAATATCATTTACAATATCGCCAACCACTACTACCTCCCTCAGCTATTACTCCCATTTACTCAACTTCATCTACTTAAATGTGTAAGGGAGACATCTTCATCTACTTCATCCACTCAAAACGGGCAACAGAGGTATTTTCACCTGGATATAATGAGGAAAGTATACGTAGTTTTCGAAGGTCGTAGCCTTGGGATATAGTTTTCATGGCCGAAATATTTTGCTCAAGTTAATAGGTGGAGAAATAACGCGCATGGGAAATATGACAACCTCGAGCAAGCTGAAGGTGCATACATGGAATATTGAAAACAAGTTGGTCATGTCTATGAACAACCTCACAACAATAACTCATGCGAATCTGGTGAGTGTTTGAATGCAACAAATGATGTCCAGCCTTCTGCAAGTGAGACGTGTAAGTTGCTACAACTAATGTTATATAATTTACTTATAGTATTGAATGCGTGATATGTACATATGTATGACCCTTTTGAACCTTTATTATATGTATTATAAGCTACGGTTTTGTCGAACTTGGTTGAGAAGACAAACGCAAAGGATATCGTTCTACAAAATAGCATACAAAATCAGGTAGAGGTAGTTTGCAACCGTATCAGAATCCCTGTACCGGTATACAATCTACATGAAGTCAAGCTTGAACATGATTTTCAGTTATTAAGGTATCATGCAAGTTTTTGTAGTCCTTTGTTAGCCAGATCTATGGTTTCAGTTGGCAGGTTTGCAAAGACCGAACATGATATGAAGGAAGATATTGCGGTGCAGTTAATGCATCATTTTCTTTATGCAACGGGTAGAAGGATTCGTGATTACAACTACTATAACGTCTAAATACTATCTGGTGAACTTCAAAATCTGAGGGATGAAAACATTGAAATGAAAATGGAGAGTGCTGCTTTGAAAGCAGATAACAAGCTCCTCAGTAATAAACTTTAAGTTGGTAAACATGTCCAGTGAAAGTATATAATAATAATGTGGACTTTGTTTCATTTATATGTCTAAGTTACTTCTCATCATAGTGACTATGATTCCCATGGTTGATGCGTTTTATTTGTAGGTTTATGAAATATTTGATTGTGGATGAACTTGTGTGCAAATTATTACTTCAGATATGTTATTTTGGATGAAGTCGTGTTCAACTATGTGTATGTGATTATTATATTAATATGTCACGTGCCACTAACGAAAAGGCCAACTTAATATTATACTAAAATTTCTGCAGGTTACCTTTATGCACTTGTGATAACTTGAGCCACTTCCACATTAAATGCTAATTAAGTTATTTGAAAGAATAGGTAATGAGCTTTTCATTCACATCATTACTCTACATTTCTCCTTATATTTTCTTTATATTAACAACATGAACCTGTTTGAGAGCACATAACTTTAATGGAGCTAAACGTCAAACCTGATTATCTATTGATTCCCGGTGATTCAAAACACAAAAAAATGAAAGTGTTCACTCTTAATAGTATTTACTTTACATTATTATATGTTCATGTGTTGGCTCCTGAATTCGACACCTTTGTTTTGATTGGTGGCAGCCATTAAAAGCTGAAAGATGCTTTCGACTGGCTAAGCCTGTCGAAGTGCCCGTCGAAAGATGGCCAAATACTTAGAAGATTTCTTCCAAGGAAGAAGGCTGATTGCCTTCGACGTCGAAGGAGTTTTCATCGAAGACGTCTCTTGACGAACGTGTTCGATGGTCCAGATTGGAGCAGTTTGAAATTCAAAGCTTTGGAGGGAAAACGGTTTCCAGCAGTTACTACGTGCGAACGTGCAAGGATCTGGAGCGTCGAGCATGGAGAACGTGACAAGTGGCTTGATCTCGAAGCAGTGTAACTGCCCGACGGTTACTTGGAATGTTTTTGTATAAATAGGAGTAGACGTGTAGTTTCTCGCGTGTGTTCACAATAGATACATAGTCACTCATTTAGATTCAAGTACCCAGTGTGAGCGAACGAATTGTTGAGAAATGTATGTGTGAAACACCAATTTATTAATTCAAGTCATTTACTTTTCCAGTATTTTACATGCTTTTCCCCTTTAAGATTCCTGTCGAACCTTTACATTCAAGCCTTGTTTATTTTACCAAACCTTTCCTTTATGCAATTTACTTTAAACAATTTACTTAAAGCCTTATCCACATTAATTAAACTTCAAAATCAACCTATGTCCATAGGATCAATCTGATCGATCCTGCGAGTAACCAAATAAGTAACCATTTGGAGGATCAGCGGTTGTTTACCAAATCCCCAGGTAAACAAATTGGCACACCTGATGGGACTGTGTGTTGATTGTTGAAAAATCTCATCTTTTCGAGTTGTATGTTATTAAGGAGTGGTAGAATATACACCAACGATAGCAATACTGCCAGAAGAAGGGAAGAGATGGCGAATCCGCCAAACAACAATGAAATTCCACCACCAAGTGTGGGAGCAACGGTTAATATGACCGTTAGTGAAGCGACGAACGTTGGTTCGATGCCAGCAGTGTCAGTCACAACCACGGGGCCAATAACTTCGTTAACAGGCCCCAGAATGCCTTTGGGAACCCCCCCTCCAAGGGGAAATACTGGCCCAAGGCCAGTGGTTCCCCCAGGATTTATTCCATTCTATGGTATGCCAACTTCTGAATTGGCAAGCCTGACGAATGCTGCGTCCACTTATTCAGACCCTTTCGTGAGTGCTACTTCGCCACTCCAAGGCTCTGGAGTAGGCATGGCGAATAGAAATAGGACCCAACTCTTAGGAGGAACGTCCCAAGTAGCCCATGGCCTTACAAATGCCTCGACAGCAGTCTTGAGGCAACAGATGGACGAAAGCAACCATGATATGGTGCAAATGTTGGCACAAACTTTGAGTACAGTGCTAAATCCTCTAATACAAAATACTACTCAATCGAATCAGCAAGTTACAGCGCAAATGACGCGTTTGGCTGACTTCTTTGGAGCACCCCCACCTATTCGACAGCCCCAAAGGGCACAAATAAGAGGAAATCAGGGGATATTTGTAGAGGAAGAAACCACCATTAATCAGGCTCAACAGCCTGTAGAACAACCTGTCGAAGAACCTAGGGTAATAGCCCCAGAGGTAAGGTTAGTTAACAGAAACCAAAATGCTGACGAAGTGGTTCAGCATGTCCAATACCAAAACATGGGTTTGGAAAACAATCTGGCAACCATGATCGAAAGAATCATGACTCAGAATGGAATGAACATGGGCTTTCGAAGGCCCAACTTTACATCTCCATTGTCAGAATATGTGTTACAAACTGACTTACCCCCTAGAACCAAAGTCCCCAAATTTACTAAGTTCTCTGGGGACACGACAGAATCTACTGTCGAACATGTGGCTAGGTATTTGATCGAAGCAGGAGACATTTCAAATAATGAAAACCTAAGGATCAAATACTTCCCAAGTTCCTTAACCAAGAACGCTTTTACTTGGTTTACAACTCTACCCCCCAATTCGATCCACCATTGGACCCAGTTGGAAAGATTGTTCCATGAACAATTCTATATGGGGCAAACCAAGATAAGCCTGAAAGAACTGGCGAGTGTTAAGAGACGTTTCACTGAACCTATAGACGAATATCTGAATAGGTTTAGGTTGCTTAAGGCGAGATGTTTTACACAAGTGCCAGAACATGAGCTGGTCGAAATGGCCGCAGGTGGTTTAGATTATTCCATTAGGAAGAAGCTAGATACCCAGTACCTAAGAGACATGGCCCAACTGGCCGATAGAGTTCGACAAGTCGAACGCCTCAAGGCTGAAAAAGCTAAGGCAACGAAAACTCACAAGAGAGAGAGAATAGCTTACGTTGAGATGGATGACGAAGATCTAGAATCCTTCGACGATACTTTAGCTGTCGAGGAAGGAGAGGTCGATTTAGCAGAACTAAAACAAGGGCCTCCATACTCTTGTAAACAGTTAGTCCCCTCAAATGGGAAAAATCCCATTGGTCCAGACAGGACCAACGATAGGTTCCCAAAAAAGACTTATAGTTTTGACATCACGAAATGTGATGAAATATTCGACTTGCTAGTTAAAGATGGCCAAATGATAGTACCCCCTGGGGTAAAAGTGCCTCCTCTTGATCAAAGAAAGAAGAGAGGTTTTTGCAAATATCATAATTTTTTGGGCCATAAAACTTCTCAATGTTTTCTTTTCAGGAATCTTGTGCAAGACGCTATTGAGGAAGGGAGATTAAAGTTTGCTGACAAATCCCCCATGGCTGTCGACTCCAATCCACTGAAGGCTGAAGCCCACTATGCAGAACCCTCTGAGGTGAACATGATAGAGGCTACCAGGATCCAGTCGAAGAAGCCAGGCATTAACATGGTCGAAGTCTCTAAGGACCACATCAACATGCCAATCTTTGGCAGTTTTTCTGGAAACTTATCCAGGAAGACAATTGAGGCTGTCCAGAAAGCGGTCGAAGATCCAAAGTCGAAGACTGCTGAAGCACAAACAACTGGACCAAAGCCCAGTTCCCACTTGGCCACTGTTCAAGGCCAGACGGAGAAACTGGAAACACAAATGAAACAACTAACTCTTGCTACTAAAGATACCATGAATATCAACATGGTTGAACTTTCTGACCCTAAAGCTTCAGAAGAAGCCATAAGGCAAGAGCAGGCAAATAAAACGGCTTTCCCTAAGGAAAACGAAAACTTGGCAGATTTTTTACAAAGATGCCAGAAGAAGAAATCAGAGGTCATGCTGTGTCCAAGATGCAGTTCTATCTTTGATAAAAAAGCTGCTGAGCACATACAAGGCGTGAGAGCAGCGAACAAGAGAAGGGAGAATTCTGACCTTCGACATGATCCCAGAAGGGGTTCTAATCAAGACAAGAGGCCTTTGACCTTTAGGCCTCCAACAAATGTACCAGTAGACACTTGGTACAAAACATCTGGCCGGAAAAGGCCAAGTGAAGAGAAATGGCATTCTTTCGAAGTGCCAAGAGGTTCCTCTTTAATTCAGAAGAAAGATCCTCAAGTTGCTGCACCCAAGGTTGCTCAAGTGTCCAGCAACTACAAGGGAAAAAATCCTATGTCAAGATCCCAATGGAGGAGATATCAAAGAAGGCGAAAAGCTGAAAGGGAGGCTGCCAATGAACCTAAGGCTGAGACTAGTTCGAATGTGCCTCAAAGGAAACAAAGAAAGCCTCTTGAGAGAGAACCAGTTACCAACAGGCTAGTTTGGCCTAACCAGAGCGAAGTCGAAGACGAAGATGATGCTGAGTCCGATGATACTCTGGATATAATGGTGAACGTTGTTTCAATGCTACCCAGGGAATTCAATCGACAAGTAGAAGTCGAAGCCAGTGACTGGGAGATGGAACAAGAAATGGCCAGACACAGGCCAGTGTGCTATTTTGTCATGGACAATGGCACTACAGAGGAACAAAATGGCTTCTTCGAGCCACCCACAGAGGCGATGAAGAATCACCTCAAACCTTTGTTCATAAGGGCCAAGCTCGAAGAGACCACTGTGAACAAAATATTGGTCGACTGTGGGGCCACTATCAATATTATCCCTCATTCTGTGCTAATAAAGATTGGCAAAAGGGATGAAGAAATTAAACCTCACAATATGGTCCTTTCCAACTATGAGGGAGGCATTGGGACCACCATGGGAGTGATCCAGCTCGACATAAAAGTTGGGTCGATCCTTCGGCCAACAATGTTCATGGTCATATCTGCCAAACCTAACTACAACCTTTTGTTAGGCCGTGAGTGGATACATGGTGTGGGTGCTGTGCCTTCATCGATGCATCAAAGGTTGCTTCTATGGCGCCCAGATGGGCTGGTCGAAAACATAGAGGCTGATCAGAGTTACTACCTTGGCGAAGTAAACCACTTGGGTGTAACAGATTTCGACAAAAACTTGGCTCACATAGGGCCATGTCCAGCTCCTGACTTCGACATGGCGCCAGCGCCAAACACCTTTTGTTCCCTATACCTGCATCCTGAGCATGGTTTCCAATGGGACAGAGAAGACGTGTCCCACATAGAATTCAGTGGGCTAACTGGTATCCAACCAACTGGTTGGGGAAGTGAATTCAGTGATAATGACTGAGTCACAATCTCTGAAGCGAATTTCGGCCTATGTGGCTGAAACCAAGATGATAACGGCTCTCGAAGCCGAAGTAAAATACATGGCCACACAGGCCAATGATCAACCATTATCTGCTGTTGGCCCAGGAAAGGATTTCGATCCAAGACCTCCTGATATCATGCCAGACGAAATGCAGGAACAGAGGCTCGACGCCATCTATGACGATGAGCCTTTGGGCTTCGAAAAGGATCCCTTGGCGAACAACATTAAGATGTTAGCACAAGACCCTTTAGAAGAAATCAACTTAGGCGAAGGATCAGAGAATAGGCCAACTTACATCAGCGCCAAAATTGATCCAGAACTTAGGTTGGAAATAATCCAATTGCTGAAAGAGTTTAAAGACTGTTTTGCATGGGATTATGACGAAATGCCTGGTCTCGACAGAGGATTGGTAGAACTTCAGTTGCCAATCAAACCTGGAAAGAGGCCAATCAAGCAAAATCCAAGACGCTTCGCTCCAGAAATATTGTCGAAGATCAAAACGGAGGTCGAAAGACTTCTGAAATGCAAATTCATCCGTGTTACAAGGTATGTCGAATGGATTGCAAATATTGTGCCAGTAATTAAGAAAAATGGCACATTAAGGGTGTGCATAGATTTCAGAGATTTGAATGCTGCCACCCCCAAAGATGAATATCCTATGCCTGTGGCGGAAATGCTAGTCGATTCTGCCGCTGGCTACGAATACCTGAGTATGCTCGATGGTTATTCAGGATATAATCAAATATTTATTGCTGAAGAGGATGTGTCGAAAACAGCCTTTCGATGCCCTGGGGCCTTAGGCACTTACGAATGGGTAGTGATGCCTTTTGGCCTAAAGAACGCTGGGGCAACGTACCAGCGAGCAATGAATACTATCTTCCATGATTTTATTAACACTTTTATGCAAGTTTATATTGATGATATTGTTATAAAATCTGTTTCCAGGAAGAGTCACATTGACCACCTTCGACAATCATTCGAAAGAATGAGAGAACATGGTCTGAAGATGAACCCTTTGAAGTGTGCGTTCTGTGTAAAAGCTGGAGATTTCTTGGGTTTCGTTGTCCACAAGAAAGGAATCGAAATCAATCAGAACAAGACGAAGGCAATTTTGGAAGCGAAAGCGCCATCGAATAAGAAGGAATTGCAATCTCTCTTAGGCAAGATAAATTTCTTGAGAAGGTTTATATCTAACCTAAGTGGGAAAGCTCAGGCCTTTTCACCCTTACTTCGACTGAATAAGGAGGGGTTCGAATGGGGGCAGGAGCAACAAGAAGCCTTCGACAGAATCAAAGGGTACCTCACTAAGCCACCTATTTTGGTGCCTCCTTGTAGTAATAGGAGTATGAGATTGTACATTGCTGCATCTGACAAAACTCTGGGAAGTATGTTAGCCCAAGAGGATGAGAATGGAGTCGAAAGACCAATTTATTATCTCAGTCGAGTTTTGAATGATGCAGAAACTAGATATAGCGAAGTTGAAAAATTGTGTCTATGTCTGTATTTCTCTTGTACAAAGCTCAAACAATATATAAAACCAGTTGATGTTTATGTTTCGTCTCATTTTGATGTTTTCAAATATATGTTGTCGAAACCTATCTTGCATAGTCGAATTGGCAAGTGGGCATTAGCATTGACTGAATACTCCTTGACCTTTATGCCTCTTAAGGCAGTAAAAGGACAAGTGGTTGCAGACTTCATAGTCGACCACTCTATTCAAGTCGAGGATATTAACTATGTGGAGATAGAACCTTGGAAATTCTACTTCGATGGTTCCAGCCATAAAAATGGAACAGGAGTAGGAGTCTTGCTTATTTCTCCAGATAAAATTCCAACAACATTCAAGTACCAAATCGAAGGTTCTTGTTCGAACAATGAGGCTGAGTATGAAGCTCTAATTACTGGCCTTGAAATATTGTTGGAATTGGGGGCAACTCGAGTCGAAATAATGGGAGACTCAGAGTTAGTCATCAAGCAAGTCACAAAGGAGTATAAATGCATAAGAGAGAATCTCATTATGTACTTTGTGATAGCAAATCGTTTATTGAAACAATTTGAAAGTGTCAATATTCGACACATACCCAGAGTCGAAAATCAAATAGCCAATGACTTGGCACAGATTGCATCTGGGTATAAAATTTCAAAAACGAGATTACAAAGAGCAATCGAAGTTCGAGAGAAGATAAGAGCAACTTGTCTATCACCAACAGACTTGGAATCAACAAGGTTAGGCTATGCTGATCACTCAAACTTCGAGATTTCGTTCATTGATAATTTGTCAGACCAGGATTGGAGGAAACCCATTGTGGACTATCTTCAAAATCCAGGAGCTCCGACAGAACGAAAAACAAAATACAGGGCGTTGAGTTTTGTACTCATGGGTAATGAGTTATTCAAGAAGACGCCTGAAGGGGGTGTTGCTGAAATGTTTAAGTGAAACTGAAGCATACATAGCCCTTTCGACTACGCATGCTGGGGCATGTGGGGCTCACCAAGCAGGCCATAAGATGAAATGGTTGTTGTTTCGACAAGGACTATATTGGCCCACTATGCTGAAAGATTGTGTTGAGTTCGCCAAAGGTTGCCAAGAGTGTCAAGTTCATACAGGCATCCAGCATGTACCAGCAAGCGAACTTCACTCGATAGTGAAGCCTTGGCCCTTTCGAGGATGGGCGTTGGATCTTATTGGAGAGATTCGACCAGCATCATCAAAGAGTCAGAAATACATATTGGTAGGCATTGATTATTTTACTAAGTGGATCGAAGCTGTCCCTTTAGTCAATGTAGACCAAGAAAATGTCATTGAATTCATTCAAAAGAACATTATTTTTAGGTATGGAATCCCTGAGACAATAACAACTGACCAAGGTTCAGTTTTCACTGGTCGAAAGATGCAGGAATTTGCTCAGGAAACAGGTTTCAAACTCCTAACATCCACGCCTTACTATGCACAGGCGAATGGTCAAGTCGAAGCGGCTAACAAAGTGGTAATTGGCTTGATAAAGAAACATGTTGGGAAGAAACCAAAGAATTGGCATAAGACGTTAGACCAGATTTTATGGGCTTGTCGAACGTCCCCAAAAGAAGCCATTGGTACAACACCATATAGGCTAACTTTTGGCCATGATGCAGTGTTGCCAGCAGAAATTTGTCTTCAATCTGCAAGAGTTCAGAGGCATTATGATATTCCTTCTGAGGTTTATTGGAATATGATGTTAGATGAACTGGTGGATTTAGACGAAGAGAGATTACACGCTCTCGACTTACTCAGGCTTCAGAAGAAAAGAGTCGAAGACTCTTATAATAGAAAGGTAAAACCTAAGGTATTTTTGCCTGAAGATTTAGTTTGGAAGGTAATTCTTCCCATGGATCGACGGGATCGAAGCATGGGGAAATGGTCACCCAAATGGGAAGGACCCTTCAGAATTATCCAAACTTTTTCTGGTGGAGCCTATGAAGTCGAAGAGATAAGTGGTGATAAAAGGCTCTTGAGAGTAAATGGTAAATATTTGAAAAAATATAAGCCTATACTTCAAGAGATAAAAATAAAATAATAAACTAAATTAACCATAAAAGTGCCAAAATGGAAATTTTTATTAATTTCTGCCAAAATGGCAATTGTTGTCGAAAGCGATTACAGAAGATGGTTACAAAAGAGAATCAAAAAGAAAGAGAATTCTTGAGTCGGAGGTACTTAGCATGCTGCAGATCCAACCTCTTCTTGCACCAAGATTTTTCTTGCTCTAGTTTGGCAATTTGAGCGTCGAGGCTTTGGGCCCTCTCAGCGAACTCCAGGCCTTGCTTGATCTCAGTCTGGCTCTCAGCGTCTGGGATGGTCGAAAGAATTTCCTCCTGGAGCACAGTGTTGGCGTTTATCTTCGCCTCTATCTCTGCAATTTGTGCTCGGAAGGAGACATTCTCTCGCTCAATAGCATCGAACCTTTCCTGTGCAGACGCTTTCTGTTTCGACAACTCGGCAATTCGAGAAGTCGAACTTGAGACAGCAGTCCACGCAGATAAGCTCTTGCCATGCAGCGTTTCGAGCTGACTGTTAAAGGTTCGTTGGCGCCGGTAATCCGCTGAGACTTGGTCAATCATAGAATGTAATTCCATGATTAAGTCTGAGATTTCTGGGGCTACAGCATCGAAATCAACAGCATTCAAAACCTCTTTTAAGCAAGATGGAGCAGTGGGGTCCCCCTCTAAAGCCTTCATTAAATCTCTCTTGAAGAACTGGGCCTTGACCTTCGCCAACGCATCATCAAGAGGAGAAGTCTCAGTAGATTTCCCCGACAGAGTAGGAATTTCCTGACTGGTGTCGGAAGAACTCTTACTCTCGACGATTGCATTAAGGTAGCTGACAGGGTCAGTTTGTTTCAAGATTTCCAAGTCTTCTTTCGACCTATGCTTTGAGGAGGTGACCTTTGCCACAGTATTATCTTGGACTTGAGTCTGTTGAATGCTGAGTGCCTCGTTTGGTTGCTCTTCGACTTGAACTGAGGCGGTACTAGCGTCGACTCGTGGTTCTTCGTTAGCATCACCTTGGGGTCCTTCGCCAGCATCATTTTGTGGCTCTTCGCTAGCGTCCCCTTGGTGGTCTTCGCCAGTACCACCTTGATGCTCTTCGTCAACAGCATCTTGATTCTCTTCGCCATTGCCTTGGTCTCTTCCTTCAGGATTCTCTTCTGACGACAAGTCCACCACAAGAACCGTTTCTGGCTGTGTTTCCTCCGCCATAGGTTCTTCATTCGTCTTCTCCACTGTTTCAGCGTTGGCCTCAATCTCAGTGTGGGCTTCGTCATGACCCAAATCTTGCACCTGAGGCCTGCTGAGTTCAGCAGATTCTAGAGTTTCTGAAGTCCTTGGTGGGGAACTTCCAGTGGTGTCCTGAAAAGGAGAAAGAAGACGAATCTTCAGATGTCGAAAGAGACATAATCAAATACTGGTATCTATGCCTAAATTATAAGAAGGGTCCAATAGATTACCTGTGGATTGGCTTCAGCCCCAGGGCTGGAATTATCACTTTCGACAGGCTTGTTAACTAGAGCGTTCAGTTCCTCCTCAGTTGGTTCTTCGATGACCACTGCAGGTGGCCTAGGCTTCCTCACACCAACCTTTATTCTGACGGTTCGACCTTCAGGAGCTGGAGTAGGAACAGAAGCGTCCTTCGTTAACTTCCTCCTCTTTAAGGGAGTAGGAGGGGTATCACTGTCGTCGTCACTCCCCGATTCGATCACCAATGCTGCCCTTTTCTTGGGCGAAGGGGCCTGGAAAACCAATAGGAATTCGATTGAATAATTACGTCGAAAATAAAAAATCGAAAGCCAGAATGAAGATGAAGAAAATCTGGTTACCGATGCAGGAGGCCTCCTCGAAGAGCCTTCCCCCTGTTGGTTGCCCGTTGTCTTCGCCGGCGCTATAGTCTTCGCCGGCGGTGGAGGTTTGGTCGAAGGGACTCTTCCTTGTGGGCCTTCTGTAGCCTTCTTGGCTAGGGGTTTTCGAACAACTGAAAGCGACAAGGAAAAGTTAACAAGCTAACAGTCGAAGAAAAAGATAAAAAGTAATGTGAGAGTATGAACTTACATTTCTTTACTTTGTCAAACACAAGGACAAAAGACTTCTGCAACTCTGCTATGAAGTCCTTCTCGTCGAAGAAGTACTCAGCGTAATAGCTTCTCCACCATTCTTCAAAAGATGGCGAACAAAGGAAGTTAAGCTGGTAGTTGAACAGCGAGAGGATGGTTCGACCAGCATATCTTCCGATATGCCTGGTGGCAGCTTCTTCTGTATAATCGTTGCAGAAGTACAACATTGACTTCTCTCTTGGGAAGATGGGAGAAGGCAGGGTTTGGATGATACCAAACTGGCGAGATACCAGATTTGGTTGATAGGCAAGCAGACTCAGATGAGTCTTAGAACTCTTAAATCGAAGAGGCATA
This sequence comes from Vicia faba, assembly GCA_948472305.1. Classification (NCBI taxonomy): domain Eukaryota; kingdom Viridiplantae; phylum Streptophyta; class Magnoliopsida; order Fabales; family Fabaceae; genus Vicia; species Vicia faba. The sequence continues at coordinate 1,403,627,776 of OX451736.1, read as the reverse complement.
ATCCTTGGGGTAAGGAATGCCTCCCAAAGTACAGAGTGCTCATCGACGTTGGGACCACTCGACTCCTTGGGATGTGGCCTTGTAAACCATGCTGGCCCCACCTTTCGTTGTGCAAATGGAGCCATAGTCGAAACAAATTCCTTCCTTCGAGCGAACATCAGGACGAAGTTAGTGAAGGTTTGTTGGAACTCTAGCCCATCTTCCACAGGTGTCAGTAGAGCCAGCCTAATTCCTTCAATACGTCTATTAGCTATCGCTGGGGCTTGTTCGTTTATCTGACTCTTCTTGGGTAAGAAGGATTCGAAAGTGGCGTTGAGCCACAGTTGAAGTAGCCAGAAAGGCCCAGCGAGTAACAAACTGTTCCTATCTTCGATATGCTTCAAAAGAGTAACCCCATTGCTGATTGAGTCATAAAGACTGGCCAGAATCAGTTCTGCCAGACAGATGTTCTGGCGGTGATGCAGTTGGGTGGCAAGAGTGACCATCTTTTTGGTCACTTGCAGAGACTTCGAACAGAACACGAAGCGAGTTAGCCATAAGGCTAGAAACGCTATGTGTTCAACGTCTGATACTGCGTCTGTCGACTGGTCATGATAATGGTTGATAAAGGTAGTGAATGTTGGCTTCGTCTCAGAAAAGCCAATTTGGTCCTCCGACATCTCTTCCGGGTCGAAGTAATCTCCGGTTGGTCGAAGGCCAGTGATGGCTGCTACGTCGAAGAGTGTGGGAGTTAACATCCCACATGGAAGGTGAAAGGTGAAGTGAGAGTTATCCCAGAAAAGCATCGAAGCTATAAGCATCTCTGGGGAGTAGTTTAAGCCTGTCTTCGACAGCATTATTAGGTCAAAGATGCCCATTTCCTTCCAGACTGGAGTTTGATGTTTTTCCAGCTTTGTTAGCCAAGCAACATAGTCCTGGGTGAGATTAGGGCAGGACCTGAAGACTCTAACACTTCTGTTGAAGAAACGAAGGTCAATCTTCTCGTGCGTAGGGTCTTCGTTGTCTTCTGCGTCCTTCTTGGCGCATGCTACTGGCTTAAGTTTCTCGACGATGGGGAAATAGCTCTTGATCTTTAGAGCTTCAGAGATGCTTGGGTTCATGGGTCCAGCCATTGCGAAGATTTGGTTGGAGTATCCAACCGGAATCATCAAGTGACGCGAGTAAGCATCACGAACGGAGATGTCAGATGGTTCAGGGACCCTTCGTTTCCCTGTAGCGTTCACTACCGGAGCAGTTACAAAGACCTTGGGCTTAGCAAGTTGTTCAGTTGGTGCGTTAGTCTTGGGGGCAGTTGAAGCAGAAGCCATTGTTGAGGATGAAGATGAAGTTGGAAAAGGAAGAGTTTTTCTGCAAAGAGAACAAGTTTGTGAGAAAGCAAGGGAGTTTGAAGGCTAGTGTGCGTGAAAAGTCCCACAATGGGATATTCACTACTATTTATAGTAGTGGGAGAAATTCCCAATTACGAGGGCATTAAATGTCATTTAATGCTGCAGGAATTAGTGGGACGCGTGGCAGCATCCTGTTGTTTTGGCCGTTTCTGCAGAAACAGAGAGACGCAGCGTGCGTCCTCGTTTTTTGAATTCGTCATAATGACAAATTATGAAGTGATGTTTGGTTCTGCACGCCGTACTGACAGTGACGTCCTAGGATCAAATCAATGATGGTTTCTTGGGATTGCCAATAGTTGGTAAAAAGCAACAAAAAGTGCACAAGTTAACTTGTGACTAAGCGTGGAAAAAACAAGTGTCGAATGGCGTTTTCAAAGAATGCCTTTTTCTTTCAGAGTCGAAATAAGGCATTCTTGGGGGGCAATTTGTTGGCTCCTGAATTCGACACCTTTGTTTTGATTGGTGGCAGCCATTAAAAGCTGAAAGATGCTTTCGACTGGCTAAGCCTGTCGAAGTGCCCGTCGAAAGATGGCCAAATACTTAGAAGATTTCTTCCAAGGAAGAAGGCTGATTGCCTTCGACGTCGAAGGAGTTTTCATCGAAGACGTCTCTTGACGAACGTGTTCGATGGTCCAGATTGGAGCAGTTTGAAATTCAAAGCTTTGGAGGGAAAACGGTTTCCAGCAGTTACTACGTGCGAACGTGCAAGGATCTGGAGCGTCGAGCATGGAGAACGTGACAAGTGGCTTGATCTCGAAGCAGTGTAACTGCCCGACGGTTACTTGGAATGTTTTTGTATAAATAGGAGTAGACGTGTAGTTTCTCGCGTGTGTTCACAATAGATACATAGTCACTCATTTAGATTCAAGTACCCAGTGTGAGCGAACGAATTGTTGAGAAATGTATGTGTGAAACACCAATTTATTAATTCAAGTCATTTACTTTTCCAGTATTTTACATGCTTTTCCCCTTTAAGATTCCTGTCGAACCTTTACATTCAAGCCTTGTTTATTTTACCAAACCTTTCCTTTATGCAATTTACTTTAAACAATTTACTTAAAGCCTTATCCACATTAATTAAACTTCAAAATCAACCTATGTCCATAGGATCAATCTGATCGATCCTGCGAGTAACCAAATAAGTAACCATTTGGAGGATCAGCGGTTGTTTACCAAATCCCCAGGTAAACATCATGTACATGAGTAATGGATGTTGTCGTTTAATGTTTATGCAAGGATGCTGATAAAGATTCTATAAATAATCTGACAGTTGGTGTAGATGTAGTTCATGACTCATTTATGCAGTTGTGTTTAACTTTTGTGTTAAAACACTTTTGCTATGATGCATAAACTAAGTTTCAGAATTGATATCCTGGAGGTATGTAACAAGGAGGTGATAAAAAGCTTAGAGTTGTATCACAAAAAAATAATGAAAAAAATCAGCAAGGATCCTATAATCTGTGATGATGAAAGGTGTAACCCAAGGTTCAAAGAAAATTATATCCATAGTAGCTCTGAATATTCCCCTGATGTAGAAGATGATGGAAATAAAGCAAAGATGATGGACAAAGGAATGGAAAAGATCAAGAACTTTGGTACAATCAACACATCTGACTATGAATCTGAGGAAAGTATGAATGCTAAAAAAAGAAAAATCACCCATAGCGACTACATACGTAGTGATGTTGTTTGCAAGCGGCAAAACACAAGCAATGAGAAAGAACCGTACATTGATGCAGACTCAAACAGGGGTGAGAGAGAAGTTGCTGACAACATAAACAAGCCCTTTAGTAGTGATTTCAAGAGAAGGTGTAATGTAAAGGTGACATGTATTCCATCTATATATTTACACGACTTTAGTTAATGTTGTTTACAAACTTGCTTTTCAATTTATTCTAATAAATTGTTCTAATTATTTTGACATGCATACCTTATTCTAATAAACTGTTCTAATTATTTTTACAATAAAGAAGGAGTCGATGACAAAACCTATAACTCCTAAGACTTAAAATCTATCATTCACACCATCACCAGGTGAGGGGTCGAGGCATAAAGGTAATGTTGTTAGCATGTCGCTAAAAAAAGTTGGAACCACTCCAAAATCAAATAGCATTAATTGACGTTCTCTGGCTGGTAGAACTAAAAGTGTTATTGCTATTGGAAGGACTAGCGCTTTCAGAAACAATACTGGTTTAATGGTCTCAAAGATAATAATATTTCATTTAGCAATTGTTGCAAGAACAATGTTCATATCCATTGTGTACCATATTCTAAACAACTCCTTTATTAAGCAACATTTCAGATGCGCAGTTAAGACCTCCCCTGAGATGAAACTGGATCAATCTGAAATTAAAGTGTGTGCTTATGTTTTCCAAGATGACTTTGACACAAGGTATATGGACATGAATATTATTACCTTATCATGCAATCTGGAAACAATGAGTAACAATGTTTGTTGTTGTATTTTAGTGATATAATATTCAAGGTTGGTAGTACAGAGTACACCATAGTTGAGTTTGAGTGCATGTGTCATGGAATGTTGATTTTATGTGAGGTATATCTCTAAATAATACACATACGTACATGTATGAATCATGTGTGATGGCTAGCCGTTTACTGGTCTAAATGAATTCCAAACTTAGCACAGATAATCCTGATGATGGCGCTGAAGGTGATGTGGACACAACACCAAAAGTTTGTTGAACTCTGTGGTGCCTACCCCCATCTTTCGCGGTAAATAACATTAACTCCAAAGTATTCATGATTCACATGTTACATGAGTCATTACTAATAATTAGTACTCACATTCTAATGTATGGTCAACTATGTGTTGATTGTAGGAGGATATTGCTAAAGAAATTGCTCATGAGGAAGTATACAAGTTTTACAAAGATGATTGGTTGGTTTGGTATGATCTATTGAGACTGGTATAATGTTTCATCTAATTGTCTCTAATACTTAAATTTTTTATGCACCGCCTCCTTATTTACATAAGGCAAATTACCGATTTGTTCCAAACTCAATCTATGTTATATATTTATGTGCCAATTGATGATCGTCGTGTGCACTGGTACCTCATGGTAATTTCACTAGAAGATCGCAAAATTTATCATTTGGACTCTCATCTAAAGGAGGAAGCGGTGGTTGAAAGAAGGTGCACCATCAGAAACATCATGAGTATACGTGAATTTTATAATAACAAGTTTGAACTATGGCAGTGATATTAAGCTATATTTCCTTCAATTTACCAGGGAGCTATGCTAAATAAGTTGGTTGACATGGTGTACTGAAGTTCCTTATCCCTTCACGCCATACCATACTTTCAATATTGGGATATTGTCGAGGCCAGAGGGATACCCAACTGTGGACCAGGTATCATAATTCTTCCAATCGATGAACACTTTCCATATACAATTGGTCCAATTGGTCCAATTGAACATGTTGTGTTATATTGGCAGCGACAACTCTGCCTTATGGGTCATTGGATGGATGAATATGCAGAATAACTTTACCAGTAACATCCTTGGTATGGTATGATTATCTATAAATTTTGATCTTTGTCTTTACGATGAACTATTACCATTTAATCTTGTTAATTAATTCACATTTTATTACCAGATGAAGGAGAATGTCACAAGAATGGTGGCCACGATGCATTTTCTAATGGAAAACCATAATAAGCTTAACAATGAACTCATAAGAAAATCTAAGGAATACTGGAAAATTCAGACAACACCCACTTAGAGATATTGAGAATTTGCATTTGACATGGCAATTTTTTGGATAATTTGTAGATAATTATGGAACAACTTTTGTTTATTAATAGTCTGTAATATACTTGAACACACTTGCTTGGTGCTTTCTTTAACATATCATACACTTATTATATTTATTATATCTCCTATATTGTTGGCTATTTTCTGTAATATGGACCACCCTTTGCTGCTTTCTGTTACTTACGTTGGTATGCAGATAGTTGTTGACGGTGGATGGCTTGGACAACAACGCTTTATGTGACGGTTGATGCTGGCTTGGATAACAACGTATTATGAAACAGTTGATGTTGGCTTGGAAAACAATAAAGTATGCGACACAATTGACGGTTGATAGAACAAATGCTGTGGAGATTGCCTTTGAAGAAGTGGTTGGATAGGTTGCATAATTAGTTTTATATAAATATGTGTACATTAGTGTTGGGTATTTGATAGCAGGGACAACTTAATGATTTACACTTTCAGAGGAGCTTGGTGGGCCTCTATTTGTTATGTTGACATGCAACTTGAATTGAAAACTTATGTTATTATTCTTAATTGCATCTTGTCTACAATACTATGTGATCAATTAAAAAAATGATTCTTATAAAAACATGATTCTTATAAACACATAATTCTTATAAGGTTTTTGGGAATCATGTGTATCTAAATATTGATTAATGTATTATTAAGAGACTAATATAGTTTATGTTAGTTATTTGATTGTAGTATGATAGTAATATTTATGGTTACACAATTTTGTTTCAAGGTTTGGTTTATGTGAAAGTTGTCTACATGTAATACAAAACGGTTTACACTGAGGAACTTTACACCAACAGATGTGTGCGACAACATAATAGAATTACATAACAAATGAACAAGGCACATTTCCAATTACAAAACAACATTCAATATTATATGAACCATTACAAATGTCAATTATCATAAAACTAATTAATACGGAGATCCCATACATGTTAATATAGATGGTCCCAAAATCCTCACACCAACCCTACAAACTTAGCTAAATACACTACACCAGCAAACAATAAACAACTTCACAAATACATTAGGAGGCATCACTTCATCATTTTGGCTTCACATCATCACCTCACTAACTTTCAATCTGAAAATCCTAAGTCATTCCTTAAGCGTACACATGGTGATTGTAAAGAACTATCTGGAGGAGCCTCTCAATATGCTCCAAGAGTAGGACAACATCTTCTATTGTGACCAGCTGCACCGCATATACTACATGTCTGTTTCCGCTTATGTCTCCTCCATGTACCAACGGTACTTGGTCCACAACCCTTGCTTTTCGAACATGAAAGATTAAGTATATTTTCCAATTCCTCTGCAACATGTATGTTTTCTAGAACATCTTCATTGTCATATTTTGATTTAATCGTACCAAGTTCAGTAGTCAGATATTTTAATTTTTTTAAAATCATCAACATCCATACATGAAAAGTCAACGACCTCCTTACTAAGATTCACCAAATTAGCATGTCTAGCAACCTAATTTGAATCCCAGTAGTGTGAACCATCTTTGTAACATCCACTAATAGACTTCTTCATAAATAATGACCAAAGATTCAACACAAGATTCTTAGGAAATTCAACAATATCAATATAAACCATCACAACAACAACGTGCTCACAAGGAATCCCAATAGATTCCATTCTAAGACACGAGCATATGAAATCATTATTCGATGGACAGCGGGATACACGTCATCCATGCCCTCCACATCGATATTTTGTCACTGCATAAATTTTAAAGGATGCCATATCTTGAGTATCTAATACAAATATTAAGGATGCCTTTTTCAAAACAGATCGTACCATCTCGAATATCTCTTTTGTCCATTGCTTTGAAGCTAACCTCTCAAGCGCCCTAAGACTGGTCTGCAACACTGCCTGTCCATATTGGGATTGAAAATATGCTTGAACCTCTCTAAAGCAAAAATATGTCACACACCTATGGATCTTCTTAACAAAATTAGTCATATTCATCTTCGAGTGTACAAACTGGCCCATATGGCTATGAAATGCTTCACACTATGACATTGTTCTTATTCCTACAAAGAAATTTCCATGAATATGAGTTGTTGCCCACATCTTCCTTTTCTAGTACAATTTATTGATCCAGCTATTCTCCTCTAAACCAAACTCGTCTACCATTTCATTCCACAGATTGTCAAATTTCCAAACACCATGATCACCAAGCAAGCATTTTTTGAAAATAGGGATGAAATTAGGATTGCCAATGTTGGACATTGCATTTCATAGGAGATGCCACACACATAACAAGTGGTAATTGTTGGGAAAGACTTTTCTGATTTCATTTCTCATAGCAACATCACCGTTCATTATTACAGATATTGGTGTCTTACCTTTCATTGCAACCAAAAATTGCCCTAGCAACCATACATACGTCCCTTCGTCCTCATTTGAAACTATGGCAGTAGCAAATATAATCGTTTGGTTATGGTGATTAACACCAGAAAAAACAACAAAGGGGAACTTGTACATACTTTTCTTGTATGTAGCATCGAAAGAAAGAACATCGCCAAACAGTTCATAATTCTTCTGACTTTCACCATCGCTTTAAAATAGGTTTTGCAACGTTACATCCGCACCCACCGTGTGTGCAACAAACATCAATAGATATTTAATGCGTAGATCAATAAGATACCTAACAACACCTTTCGCATCATAAGACATCTCTTTCCTTTGTCTTGCAATTTAATTATGTACGTCCTTCTTCAAAAATCCTACCTTATCATACCCCCTGACAGCATTTGCAAATGAACCAATCATTTGAGTTACTTCGATTCTTACATTCCCAAAATTCTTAATTTGTGTCTTATCTGACTTACTAAGCTTCCTATTACCTGGCAACAGCATGTAGTGCTTCTCCTTTAACAATTCTTGATTGTGCTCATATGAAAAAATGTGACATACTAACGATGTGAAATTATATCAATATGAACCCGAAATTTTGCTCCACATCCACGATGTGCCGATGCTCTACTTTGTCTTGCCTAAATCCTTCACAGTTACACACAAATTTTGTTGAACAACATCTCCATTCTTTTTTTAACAACTTGACCTTTACAGACTGCAAAACTGTTCATCTTTGCAAACCAACAGTAAAACTTGTATGCAATTTCCAGACTTCCAAATTGCAGCTTCGAAACATCATCATTTTGCAAGTCAAACATGTCCATCTTTGCAATGTCTTCAACATCGTCAACGACAATAAATTCATCTGGATTTTAATCTGAAAATATCGATTCATTCAAGTTGTCCGAACTCCATCCTAAACCTTCCCCGTCACTTCCATCTGTATTCCAATATCTGTACCCACCAACATCACCAGAACCACTCGCGTCATCGTATTCACCTCCATCAATTTCATAATCTTCATTCGAATCTTCATCATCGTATTCACCTCCATCAATTTCACCATCTTCATACACATCTTCATCATCATATTCAACTTCTTCAAACTCAGAATCTTCATCAACAACTATGTTGTCAATAACAAAATCCAGTTCACCATCAACGTTAGCTTGCATTACTTCATGCCCAATGGCGTCACCACCATCCATCTTCGATTCAATATCTGTGAGTTATCTTTTTTTATTCACAATGGAAGAGGATATAAAATGGAAGAAAGTGAAGAAGAAATCAGAAGGAAAGACAAGAAAATGACGAAGATTAATGAGTTTCAGAAAAGGACAGAGTGGTGAGAGAAAGATGTTAAGGGATGTAATGATATTGTGTGTGAAGGTGCATAATGTGATAATATAGGCACCCAATCCAAAAGATCATGTGTATTCGAGAACAAAAAAAAAAGTCTCTCAAGTGAGAGACCTATGAGCCTTGCGCACGGGAGACGGCCCCGATGAAGATAACTGCAGCAACTTTTAACAAAAGATCTTGAGGTTTGTTTCAAGAAAAATAATATTCTCTCTATTTTAAAATGGTTGTCGTTTAAAATTTTTACACACAAATTAAAGAATGCAATAATATAGAGAATAAAAAGTAAAGAGCACAATTAAAAAAATAATAATTATTACTATATTGAAAAATGAAAATAACAATCATTTTAAAATAAAATTTATTACGATAACCATTTTAAAACGGATAGAGCAATAAAAAGATAGTTTATATTCTGCATCGATTGGTTAGTGTCATGGTAAAAAATGTCATGATAAATGAATTGAGTTGCTCAATATCCCATAATACATCTCATCCAAAAAGCCTGACGATAAATTGTCCAAATTTAATATTCCATTTATATGAAACTGCTAGTAGTGGATAAAAAAACTGAACTCGATCCAAACTGATTTAACCGGAGTATAAAAAAAATAAATAGATGTCAAAAAAGAAACTGATTAATCATTTTTAGTTTCTATTGATTTATTATGATCGGATTTAAATCTAAAATATAAATCCAAAATATACCGAAACCGACCGAAACATACATGTATTTGCTTTTTTCAATGCTATTAGAGTATATACTACTAGCTTACATACTAAGTTGCATTCATCTTTTTTATTTATTTATAATTTTATTAGAATTCACTGGCTATAGATAGTAGGGATGTTCAAAATCAAACCGGTCCAATAGAAAATCGTAAAACCGAACCAAACCAAATCGAAACCGCAAAAAACCACATTTGGTTCGGATGTGTTTAGGTTATTTTCTTGTGGAACCGTATGGTTCGGTTCGGTTTACGGTTTGTATTTTACAAACCGAACCAAACCAAACAAAACCACATTATGTTATAAAATCTTACCAACCAATATATATTTCTATAATTCTTTAGAGAAATCAACATGTATTATGTGTATATTTTATCATACTTTGTATTATATTCATTTTAATTTACAAATCATAAAAAATAAAATATTATTCATTTATAAATACTATTTTCACAAAATATATTTTATCATATTCTTTGTATAATATTTATTTAAGAATGCAATCTTATTGATATCATTATTTAGATTTAGATAAAATTATAATACGCAATTTTATGTATCAAATTATAAATTTATTTTGACAATTATAAATTTTTTATGGTAATGTATGAACAATTAAATATAAAATTATATTTTTCTATATATTTGTATGTATGACATAATAATTATTTTTGTAAAAAACCGAAACAACCGAACCAATTCAAACCGCATTAGTTTGGTTTGGTTTGATTCAGATTTATTTTTAAAAGCCAATCGAACCAAATCGAACCGTATATTTTTTTCTCTTGCGTTTCGGATGATTTTTTACTTCAAAACCGCCCAACCGCACCGCGAACACCCATAATAAATAGAGTTAGTATTTTTTGTCTCTTACTTTATTATAGAACACCGACACTCAATCATACATATCACACTTAATCTATCTATATTTTATTATATTAATTTTATTAGTATATAGTAGTTTAAAACCAATATAAAATTATAAAAAGATGTAGATAGTAAAATCACACGGTACATATACTCTTTGTTTTTCTTCTATCTCACACAGACATTACAATTTACTATACTAGTCACATCTTTCTTTTTCTTTTGTACTACCAATAACTTTTACTAATTATGTATTTATTTACTAGAAACACTTATCCAAAATATATACGTATTCTCTTTCATCTATCCTATACTTTTCTCACTCATCTCTCACATTGAAATTTGAAACAGAGAAGTTAATAATAACTTTCTGAAACCTCCATCCAACTCGGTGCAACAACCAACCAAAACTTGCGAATAACTAAATTGTGACTCATTACATGTGATTTCATCTCTTCCACTAAACTTTATTTATCAAATATTTGCTTCAACAATTAGTTTTCATTTGTTGTTCTCTTTTCTAAGAAGAAAAATGTGTTCTAGAAGAATGGATAAGAAATAATATTACATAAACTGTGGATAAGTTGCAATATAAAGGATGATTTTGTTGAAAGTTGGTATGATTTTTCATCTCCTTCTTCAGACTTACAAAACAGCGTCAACCCATCTGTAAATTTATACGAATAATGTTAATATGAAAAATTTTAAGTGAAAATATTACTTTATAAATGTTGACTTATTTTGACCTCGTGTTTATAATTGTGTTTATACCTGTACATCTACATCACTATAACTAATATTTTTTTTATCAGAATTTAATCGACTGAATCAAATAGATTAAAAAAGAAAAGTTAAAAAATTAATTTATAATATTTTTTATTAACAGACTAAAATGCGTTAAATTAAGTTAAGTAATTTAGAATTAAATATATTTATTTTAAAATTATTTTTATAAAAATTATTTTTAAAAAACAAATAAAAAAATTTATTTTGTAAAGCTAAAACAACAGAGTTCGAAATATAAGTGTCTCCCGTATTTAGTGTTAGATTTTTACCGTTACACTTTTTGAAACTAAAAAAAAAAGTGAATTTTTTAGTAAATTTTATAAAAATTCAAAAATATTTTTTAGATTTTAAAAATACATTTTTGAATGCATCATAAAATACACTTTTATAAAAAAAAAAGTCTAAAATTACATTTATGAAATTTGAAAATACATTTTTGAAATATTTTATTACTTTACCCCAATTTCCAGTTTAAATGTCCACAATACCATTGCTAAAATGCATCTGTTATTTAGAGACAAACTTTTTAATCTCTCTCAATTTGGTTAATAATGTTGAAAACTTATTAGAGAATATGAGCCTTTACATGCCTAATATGGTGAAAATGTATTAATGCATACACAAGGTTTCAAATAGTTGGTCATGAATTTAAATAAACCAACTCCTAAAAACTTAGAATAAAGATTTGTCATTGTTGCAAGTATATAACTGCTGTATATCATTATAAGCTCTTTTCAAGTGATTTTGAAAATGTATTACTGAACATATATTTTCAGAATAAATTTAGTTATAAAAATGAAAATTGACTTAAAAACAAATAAAGTATACATTTTTAAATGTATTTGAAAATAAATTTTTAAAATTTCAATAAAAAATTCTAAAAAAAAAAGAGAAATAAAGACTTGTCAAATAGAATAAATTGACACTTCAATCAAGAAAAATTAATTTGTCACGTCCTCACCTATACTTGACATCCTCTATATTATATATTTTTACTATTATACACTTACATAAAATTATCAAATTTCAAAAAGTATGAAATTATGTTTGTTTTTGTGGCAGAAAACTCATAAACACACGTATGAGTCATAAGCCACCTTTTATTACTTTTTAAAATCACGATTGAAAAGCACTTAAACGCACGTTTACTTGCTAAAATGCTAAACCAAGCAAGCCATGAGTTTTTATTGAAAATTTTAAAACAATACCAAAAATTTCGATAAAAAAATCATATTATTTTATAAGTTTTTATCAGAATTTTCAACATTATTTTGTAAATTTTAAAAAATTTTATAAAATTTTGAAATTTTTGAAAATACTCATGAAATTTTAACAGTAATTTCAAAATGTATACATTTTTATTAGAAATTTTAAATGAAATTTCATGAAATTTTTTAACAATAATTTTGAAATTTCTAGTAAAATTTCATAAAAATTTTTAACAACAATTTTGAAATTTCTAATAAAATTTCATGAAATTTTTTAATAATAATTTTGTAATGTGTGCATCTTTATCATTTTGATAAAATTTTTGTATTTTTTACAAAAAAAAAAACTTTAAAATGTATGTTTTTGAAATTTTTTAATATATTATTTAAAATTTCATAATTTTGAATAAATTAACGGATATTTTGTTCAGATTTTTTAACTTAAATTTGTCTATAGATAATTTGAGAAATATCAAAGTGTCAATCAATGTTGGCACTTCTAATCAAGGTGTCAAATTTAACTTAATTTAGTGGCACGTCTAAACACGAAAAGCAATAGCCAATAGCCAATAATTCAATTTAAGATCCTTTCAATTTCTCAAACAAAAAAAATAGAGAGTATAATTATTATAATATTAATAGTTCCTTCCAACTTAATGTTCTTACCCTCCTAGATTACGATAAATGTTGGCTTGGTTTGAGTTCAATTGATTACACATTTACACCTACTGAGAAAAATGAATTGGTTGAATCAGTTGCGGTTGAATAATATATTTTCTTGTTTAATTACCCATTTGTTGCTCAACTATTGTGGGGTTTATTATGAGATTTTTCCAAGTTGCACTGTTGGAGCAAATAATAGACGAGTTGCAATATTTTAAAGAAGATGTGCCACAATTGGACCCACAAATAACCATCGCTGAGTAGCCCATTGCTGGTGTTCTAATAAGAGAATCTTATACTAGAGAAGATGCATTAATTATGAGAAAAATAGTTTGAAATTGTCCAGTTGCATTATTAAATTAGTAAATGTTAAGAAGAATAGAAAAGTGTTACAGTGGGCAGTTGAAAGATCCACATGCATTCGAAATGTGTGCCCTTTTAGGTGTCACGAGGCTAATTGGGAATTAACCAATTGCGTGAGTTGACTTATTTGTTTATTTAAATGTTTCTGGACGCAACCCAACTGGGGAAAAGAGGAAACTGGTGCCGGTGTCTTCAAAAAATGTCAGACATAGTTGACTCTAATTGGGATTGAGGATCCCTGTTTTTAATCCACACGTTACTTTATAAACCTCAAATTTAAATTACGGATATTATAGAGAGAATTATTATTATATATGATTAGTGTAAAATATTTGAGTCTTGCTAATCAGTATCTTTAAAATACTCTTTATGAATTTCTAAAAAAAATATTTTATAAAAAATTTAAATATTTTAATTTTCAAAACATTAAATATATACTTTTTTTTTTAAATTTCAACTGCTATTTTTTTAAAAAGGCCAAAAGAGAACGAATATTATTAAAACTGAGGCATAAGAAATGCCTTAATTGAAACTACATGCACCATTCTTGGAAAAAAAAATAACAGAATCAATTTCAGAAATTTTAGAAACTATTACACTGACAACTATTAGTATTTACAAATATATTTTAGATGATCACTGTATCATAATTATTTACAACTATTAATTGTTATGTATTAATGTTATGATGGAGTATTTTACAAGTGCACGAAAATATTTGAGTAATATAAAGAATATCAAATTCATAGACACATAATGATTAAACTATCGTTTTCTATCATTATGATATTTATCTAAAGCTAAGAAAATAAAAGTTGGAGTTGTGTAAATATAGTAATTGAAAGACTTGAATTACTATTAGAAAAATAATATTGGAATATAGATCTCATCAATTCGTTGATATTCTCGTTCATAAATTGAATTACTATGATACAATATTTTCTACTTTAAAATAATTAATTGAACATGAACAGCCAGCCACTTTCTCGTATTCAGAACCAGATTTTATCCACTAAACTATACCATTTACTGTCACAGTGATAGGCTCTTTACATGTTAAAGTAGTAAAACCTATTTTAAGAAATTTAAACTCTTTTGTTCCGATGAAAAGCTGTTTTGATTGGAAAGTAATATTTCAAAAGGTTTTCGATGTTCGCTCGGTCAACCGTACCCTAAACTTACAAGCGCGTTCGAAAATAGGTTCAAAACTACTTTATTGAATATTGGTTTTCCTAATTAATTAACAAATAGCTTCTGTGGTTTTTATCAATTAAAAACTAAACAACCTTAATTTTTTGTACGAGACAATTTTCAATCCTATCGGGCATATAAATGTCTCCACTTTTGTGGTAACCGACAAAGTTAAGTTTAGAAAGATTGTGATTAAAATCAAAACAATCCCAATAGTATTTCTCAAAGAACAACAATTAAAAGTAATTCTGAATCGACGACCTTCACATCCCAACACTTCAAAATTTGGCTAGAGATGATTATAACATAAATCAAAGTGATTGATTCGATCATGTAAGTAGACATATTAAAATAAACTTTAAGTGATCAATTAAAAGACATGTAGAAGAAGAGCATGTGATAAAATAAAGAGATGATAAAATAAATATAATACGGTAAATAAAGAAAAACATGCTCCAAAGAGACTTTAATCTGGTACAGGAAGTAAAGTGCTGAAAACTTGAATGCGGAAAGTAAATTACGGCAAGATTAATGCTTCGATAAAAGTTGCTCCAAACTCGATTACAAACTCAATCACTGGTACGATAACTCTCCGATGAGAAGAGTTAATCGCTTATAAAATTCGATAGTATATGGCTTAATTTTGTAACTAAGCTTGGATTTATTGAAAATGAATGATAACATGGTATTTATATAGTTCCAAAACCTAAAACCAACCAGGGAGGCTTCTAACTTTGTGGGAAAAAATTTAGGAGAGAATGGAGTGAGTGCTTGACCAAGAAAGCCAAATAAATGGAAACAAAACGACAACCAAATATACATAAATTAAGTCAAATAAATGATGTAATTTGGTGCATCAAACTCTCCCTCACTTGAACCATTGCTTGCCCTCAAGCAAAATGAAAGTAAACAGTGACACTCGATAGTTACTCTAGGCTTAAAGACTCTACTTCGAACAAGGTTATGTCAATAGGTACTGAATTACAAAAACAAGGGCATCATAATAGCACATTCCACATTTTTGCGGGCACAAGTCTCTTTCCTATACAAAACAATCTGTATCATATCATTATGCTTAAACCTAACTTACTCATCTCATTTTCCATACTTTTCATTCTGGCGCAATCACATTAAGTCTGTTATCCGTACACACTCATAGTAAGAAGACCTGTTAGTGACTCTGATCCTTTTCACAGGGCTCTGGTATTTTAAGTGGTGTAACCCCTTTATTTCCCCAATTATAGCTGCGGGGGATCAGACTGTAATCTGCCCTAACGAGTTCAGCACCAGAGACCTCTGAACCAACTAACAATGGGTATTTTGTTCTATTTTTACAGGTTCCACAACAGTTGGATTAAGCGACCGGGTGAGGGTCACATAACTTAGAAGTTGCATTCCCTATTTTCAACTAATCACTAGAAGAAAAGAAAAGTTCGGATCATTCACTTATATTTATCGGCTTCCTCACGTAGAGCATGCTCAAGCCAAAGTCGACTGCTAAAATAAATTACTTAAGGACATATTTTGGGGTGAGACTTCAAGGTTAAGGCATAACAAGTATCCAGATCGATCTTTATAATAAAGAGACTTACGATGTTAAAATGATACTGATATTTTCGTACATTTTCCAAATCTACATAATTTGTCCTAATCTCGTCTTAGTAGCCCATAAATATAAAACAAAAATTGTTTCTTTTGCAAAAAATTTCGTAATGGCTCAAGAAAAGGGAAAATATTCAATAAACAACAAAAACAACGCCTAAAAGACTTGACAATACATGCAATGACTCGATAAAAACAATTTATAGAAATAAAATACTATAAATCAATAAAGAAAGCAGGAAAATCTAACTAGAAAACAAGTAAAGTTCCTCTCCCACACTTAAATCAAACATTATCCTCAATGTTTCAATTTAAGGTTAGAAAGGAGTGGAAAAACCTGGTGTGCAATCATATGAGGGGCCATAATGGTCATGAGCTCTCCTCAACGAGTAAATATCCTGAAAGAGCTGGTCCATCTATTCATTCAGTCTGTCAGCTTGTTCTCACATGACATGCTGAAGGGCCATGACTTCTCTTCTTAAATAGTTGAGCTCATAGTCAACCTGGTGCTTGTCTGAAGGATCTGAGGATGAAGGAGATGAAGACAAATCTGGGTAAGGAGTATGGTCATATTCGGGAGCTGGAGGAGTCTCAAGTGGTGAGGGGTTTTCATTTTGGTTCTCCAATTGATAACACCAGTTTTTACATTCATAGACACTTGTGAATTCCTAGTTAGCTAGGGTGAAAACTGGTCAGGTCCTTCACACCTTATTAAACTATAGTTGAAACAATGATTGCTGTCAAGTAGATCGTAGCCACAAAATAGGACTAGGTGAGCGACCTGGTTGCGAAGTCCTAAAGCAATGGCAATATGGGTGACTAGACCACTGACAAAGATGTTATGAACAACCTGGTGTGCAATTTGTTCTAAGTTAACCATCAAAAAGGAAACATAGTGAATCAGGTGAGATTGGAAAATGTTGAACATAAAAAATAATTCTTCTTTACTAACTGGTCCAATATTAGGAGCTTTTTCAAAGAAGGTTTATGTTGCGACCATCTGGAAGTATCTGATGGCGGGGTTGTGGATTAAAGAAGGGTTCATTCTTTCATAGTCAAGAGTGTAATCCTCAATAATGCTTCCCCAGAAAACGTCTAACTCCCACTGCATATTCTTACCTTCCGACACTTCGATGTAAGCTTGGGGTCCATACTGAAATGCTAAAAGTATGGCTAGCTCATCATGTGTGAGTCGGTACTCTTTTCCGAAGATTCATAAAGTAGCTAGGCCTCTGACTTGGTCTATTCCTACACGAGGGATATAATGGTAAGAATTAAGAAATTCTAGGGCCAGGTTCTTATAGGTTGGGTGTTTATGAATATAGAAAAGATCCCAACTGATCTAGTTAAACATATATTTCACACTGTCAGAGTCCCAAGGCTATTAGGCTGGGAAGTCAGGGTATTTGGTTGGTGAAATGGTTCTTTCTTCCAAGACTTTGTAGTGCCTTCTTTGGACTCTGTCTCTGAAAAGAATCCTCATATCGTCAACTGTTTGCATCCTGAAATAATGTTAGTGGATAAAATCTGGATAAGTAGAATGCATTGGCCCTGAAAAGAAAGCACACACAAGTTATATATTTATTAGCTAAAATATAAAATAAACCGGTTCTGTAAAATAAAATTTGTGGGTTACCTCCCACACAACCCTTTGTTTAAAGTCGGTAGCTTAATATATGTAAAATTTTAGGATCAACTTTTGACTATAATAGCTTGCGGCTCTGCTAAAGTAAGGCGATCATAGGTAGTAGGGATGTCATTGCCGCTATAGTGATTTAATCTATGCCTATTCACAATAAAAGGGGAATATGATTTACTCTTAATCTCAACGGCACCAAATTGCATTACCTTTGTAACTTCTAACAGTCTAGACCATCTGGAGCATAATTTATCTGGAAAAAGATGCAATCTGGAGTTAAACAGGAGTACTAGGTCACCAATCTATCCGCGTAATTCATTTACCGTTTCATGCTTTTGTTCGCTCCTTGTAGATTATAGCATTTTCATAGGCATTGCGTCGAAGTTTGTATAACTTATAGATGTCAAAGATGCGTTTGTTACCAGCTTTTAAATAGTCCATATTCATTGATTTTATAGCCCAATAGGCCTTGGGTTCTAATTCGAAGGGTAAATGACAAGATTTCATGTAGACCAGATTGAAAGGAGTTATCTCCAGGGGGTCTTATAGGTAGTTCTATAGGCCCACAATAGGTCATTCAACTTAGAGGACCAGTCTTTTTTGGACAAGGAGACGGTCTTTTCTAAAATATGCTTGATTTCTCTATTTGATACTTCTACTTGTCACTGGTTTGAGAATGGTATGGTGTGGCTACCCTATGTCTTACGCCATACTTGATCAGAAGATTCTCAAAGATCCTAGAAATGAAATGGGATCTGCCATCGCTTATGATAAGGCGAGGAACTCCGAACCTTGGAAAAATATAATTTTTAAACATACGAATAACTACTTGTGCATTATTAGTGGGTGAGGCAATAACCTCGATCCATTTAGAGACGTAATCAACAATCATGAATATGAATTTTTACCCATGGATGATGGAAATGGACCCATGAAGTCGATTCCCCAGACATCAAAGATCTCCAGTTCTTGGATGTTTCTAAGGGGTATCTCATTGCGCCTCGAAATATTTCCAGTATGCTGCCACCGATCACATTTGACTATGAAAGCATGAACATTGCGCCAAAGGGTCGGCCAATATAGGTCTGCTTGAAAGAATTTTTTTCTAGTTTTAGATGTGCTTGCATGTCCTCTGTAGCGGTAGAAATGTTGAGACAAAGCCATTAGATTGACTTAACTCGTACATATCAAAATAAAAATCGCCACCGCACTTTATTGTTTCCAAAGGAATGGGAAAGAGCGAATAACCCAAAAAGAGGGGGGGGGGGAGAGAATCTAGGTAAGGGGGTTGGTTATGCAAAGGGAAGGTATTGGCACCCTAAACATCTACGGTACTCCGCAGGAACCTCTTTGAATATCTGTATATTTTGGTTATAAAATGTTGTATGCAAAAATAGATTATGGGGATGAGAAAAGAAATATATATTTTTTAATTATTATTGCACCCGTAGCGGTTGTGAACCTTTAGTGCCTACGTACCACCTTCTGTGCAATAGGAGATCAGGGTAGTTGTATTTCACCTTTAAAAAAATTTAAAACACAAGTGTGTTGGTTAATTTTAAGAGACGAGACATCATCATCATTATCCGAGTGGAAAACATACTTACTACCCACAATCATGAGAAAGGAGAATTTGTGTCATCTCAAAGTGGATGATATGGCTTGAATTTTAAAATCAACAAAAGCCTCACTCAACACCTAAGTGGAAAATATCTCACTTCACTACATATCATAGAAGTATAGTTGTTTGCATCACTACAAGGACTGACATGAGTCTAATCTTTTGAGAAATTTTTTAAAGATAAAAGGCAAAATGGAAAAATAGTTTGAATGAGATTGATTGACTTTTAGTCTTCTCACAAAAATGTCCAAGTATTATTAATTTGATTAATGTTTGATTAAGAAAAGATTTTTGAAAATGCATGGACCTAAGTCTAAGTTTATTATGAAAATGGTTCAAGTTTTAAAACAAGAAGAATTTTCAAAAGGAGGGAGAAGATTTTGAAATTAAAGAAGATGGGAGAAAATGAAGGGACTATCCTATAGTATAAGGTAAAAGCTAGGGAAAAGAACCATCTAACCATCGAGAAGCCAACACTTAACACAATGAGTCAATGTAGAATTCCATCATTTAGATTTGAAACCAAACAAACAATTAAGAAAACCAAACTCCATTTGTATTAATTTTTCACAAAAATTGGGCAGAGTAACTGCTGTATACAGATGAATTCCAGATCACAGGGAAAGCATGTAATCACAATAACCTGCGCACAAAACAAACAAACAACCCAGTGTCTTGGGGGTAAACCCCAAAAACTCCATACAAAATAACAGTTAAAGTCACAAGGTCTCCAAAATAGGTTAAGACCCCTAATCCTAAGAAGTCCATGTCTCCAAAATACAAAGGATAGTAACCAAGTAGTCCAAGTAACATTAAAGTTTTTTTTATGGTTTAAGTTGATTATTAAGTATCTTCAAAAAAAGAAATGAAAATTTCAAATGAGCAAAATAAAAATGACATAAAAGCAAATGCTCAAGTGAGCAAAGATGAAAATAGCATGAAGTGTAAATGCTAAAATAAATGTGCTTAAGGTAAAGACATAAAGTAAAAGCATAGAATAAAGTAAATTGTTAGGAATTAGTGATTAGTTGAATGACCATCTTGAAACTTGCATTTGAAACTCATTAGAGGATTCGTAGAACCAAAGCCTCTCAAAAACAAGTTGGATTTGCTTTTTGTCAAGTATATCACCATTTAAGAACTCTTAAGGCAACATTAAATGATCAATGATGTTTAAGTGATCCACTTTGACCAAAATTGATGAAGATTCATTAGAGGATTGGTAAAACCAAAGCCTCCTAACAATGAATCTCAAGGTTATTGGATCAAAGGATTCGAATCAATATACTTGGGCTTATAAACATGGGTTTGGGCCACGAATGATCATTTCTCGAATCAGAACAAAATTTAGCGCTATGTTAAGCAATCGTAAGTGGACTTATATAAAGTCACACCTATTTTGAGGCCGGTAAATAGCAATCCATGTACCATATGGTTTGAGACATGATATGGAAATCATGCTCCAATAATATTTAGTACAATTGAGAAAGAGATGAGATGAAGAAGAAATAGGATAAAAGGTAAACCATATTTGAACCAATAATTTAATCAAACTATTATTAAAATCATTCATCCATTTTTATAGAGTTAGACTCAACACCATGGATCCAATGATGTTAATAAAGTTCATGATCAAAAATTCAAAGTCCAAGATTAGCCAGAATATGTACAAAAAAATAAAATAAAATTTAAAATAAAAGAAAAAGGTTAAATGATTTTTAAATTTGGAAATAAGGGAAAAATGACAATTATATTCAAAACACTCAAGAAAAATTAAGTGAGACTATAGAAAAATCAGAAATGAACTCAAATATTTTTATGAAATTTTTGGTAATTTTTTAAAGTCAGGAACTATTTTAAAACTAATTTAAATTTCTCAAATAAAAGAAAAAAAATAAAAAATAGTAAAAAATAAGACAAAATTCCACAAAAAATCCAGAAGGTCAGAAATGATGAAAATGGTTTTTATAAAAAATTTCAGAATTTAAAAATGTCAGACAGTATTTTTAAAACAATTAAAATAAAGCAAAAAAAGCAAAAATTATGAAAAATATCAAACATTAAATTAAAAATATGAAAAAATATTCAGAAAGTCAGAAATAAATCAAGGTATTTTTGTATATTTTTTTAAATAATTTTTGGATAAAAAATAAAAAAGTTATGAATTTTTGAAATTTAAAACAATTAAAATATAAAATCAGAAAATAAAAATAAAACTAAAAAGATGTGGACCATCAGATCATAGTCAAAACGCGTTAGTAAGCTGATAAAGTGGACCAGACACACTGTGCTAGATATGGACTTTATTTAAAAACACACTGGATCAATAAAAAGCCAACCAATAAAAATAAAACAATTGGCGTGTTATCATTGGTTGAGACGAGACATGTCATTGTATTCAACCTCCAAACGCCCTGCAAATAGGGAAAACCTCAAGTCATTGAATCTGTAAATTTAGGCGCTCATAGTGGTACCAATAGACGCGTCTCTTCAAGACGATCACAACCATATCCTCGCGCCAAATTTATATAAAACACAACGTAGTCGATTTGGAAAAAACCAGGGATGCTTAAAAATGTGAAAATTGAAAATCATAAGTATCAAATGCATGGTTTCTCCAAAATTGAGTTAATAGCAAGCATCAGTGAACATCATAGACCATTCCAGTAATTTGAGTTAGAAGATTTGGTGCCTTAAACTACCTGAATAAAGTCAGATGAAGTTGCTCTGCAAATGGACTTGGCTAGCACGATTCTGGGCACCTCAAGACTTGATTCTTCTTCTGTTAGCTTCAGGGAAGTTCAAGGATGAAGGATTAAGGAAGAAATTAAATTGAAAAGTGGTAGAAATAAGAATTTGAAATCTCAGAAAAGGGTGTTATGGAAAGAGTTTGACAGATTAATTTTGGCTCTTCAAGCTTGAGGAAATGAATGAGGGATGATCCTCTATTTATAGGGAAGTGAATGGAATGTTCAAGCGTGCGAAATGATGAAGTTTGGAGGGAATTCGTGTGAATCTGCATCATGGGAAAAGTGTGACTCATTTTTGATCAAAACTCATCCAATCCTTGTGTTTTATGATGCTAAATGCTTTTGGAAAGTTTCTAAACACGATTAGAAGCAAAAACGCGCATCAATTTTGTGATTAGAAGCCACAACAAAGATTTCAAATTCTGACTTTTGGGGAAACTTCAGTTTCAAGTTACCAAATTCAAATCAATGGCATTCTCAACTCAAGGGGTCTTAGGATATGATTCTTGAAGCTTTAGAAATATGAGGTTACAAGCTTTATAATGTGTAAAGAATGGGATAAAATAGATTCTTGAGCTGAAAGTTGCAATGAGTCAAAGTTGAGAAAAAGAGGTTGACTTTCTATACTTAGAAAATTTCTAAGTTTTTCTTCAAAAATGACTTATAATCTCTTGCATCCAAACATGGCCTTCAACTTGAAATTTTCTCTTGACCAAAAAATATGGCATGATGTAGATCTTTTGAATGACATTTTGAGACTTGAAACATTCAAAATCTCCAAAAATTGAGAAAGTTATGACTTATTGAAGTTGGCAAAGATTCATGAAATGACCTATAATCTTTTGCATCCTTAGGGCATCTTCCATCCATTTTCACACTTTGCACTTAAAAGATGGGTTTAAATTCACATATTTAAGATCATTTTGGAAAAATAATGGGATCAAAGTGATAAAAATTGACCAAGTTATGATCATTTGAAATCACCTAATGGAATTTGAGGGTTCATCTGGAGGACTTGTAATATTTCTTCATCATCAAGTTTCTTACACACAAAATTTCCTTGAAACTTTTAAAGTAATTTGTTAATAACCATTTGAAGAGAAGAATGTCTTTAGAATCACTCAAAAATACAAAAATATAAGTAAGATATACCCTTTGAAGTTCAAAACCCTAGCTCCTAGAGCAAGAAAATGCCTCGGGAAACCTTTGCAATTTTGATCTACCTCCTTAGACAAATACCTTTGTCATGTGAATATGAGTTGTTGAGGATGATAAAGAGAAACAATAGCAACCAAAACCACTTTCAAATCTTGAGAATTGAAGGAGATGTGCACTTGTGATCAATGAATCAGGGATTTGCCCAGTTGAGTCAAACTTCTTCAATCAATCCTTATACCTTTGAAACATATTTGACAACTTGAAGGATGATGAATAATAATAGACTTTGTTATGATATTGCTTCAAAATATCTTCAATGTTGAGGCTTGAGTCTCAATGAAGCTTTGTTGAGGAAAGCATAGAAATGAGCTCATGAATTTATAGATCAATCTTGATGGAATGTGTTGTGATTTCTCCAATCATCATTAGTTAGGGAAAAAATTATTGTATTAATTAGTTAAAGGATAATCAAAACATAGATGATCACAAAATACAAGTCAAAGTGCTTGGTGATTCTCCATAGAGCAAAGCTAAAGATAGGGAGAAGAACCAAACCCTAGTGTGTGATCTTGTTGTGATTAAATTGATATGATGTGATATAGGGACCTTAGGGCAAAAAATTAGGGTACAACATCTGCCCTTATTTAAGTGTCTTCTATTCGGAGATGCGAAGGTTAAAAATCTTTGTATCGACGCGATTGAAGATAATTAAATATAAAACAAGCCCTATTTTTGGACCTAAGATGCCATGCAATGCTTATGATTATGAATGCAGATGAACAAATCTAAAAAGGGCGCAAAAATCCACTAAGGATGTAGCATATAAAACAGGGATCAAAAGAGAAACCCGACCAGAAAAATAAATCACTGGTGAACAAAAGACAAAACTTTGTTGGGGTAGAGCCCCAAGAGGAGATAAAGCATCGTCAACTAAAAAAATTGAGGAGAGAAAGTGAAGGATAATGGTGACTGTTGTACCCCAAAATTTGCCCTCCCATATTCTTCAAAGATTTGCCAGGTCAAGCTTCAAATCTCCCCCAAGGGTTGTACAGTGCAAAGGTCTCCTATACAGTCAAAATTAGGGTTTGTGTTCTGATCAAGAAAAGGAAGTTTTCAAAGGTCCAATCAAGTCTCACATGCCTACAAATATGGTCAAGCATCCTCATATCAAGTTTCAAGACATTCAGCTCAAAGTTGCACAGTCAAAACCCTAAATTGCACTACAGTCAACTGTAGGGGCAAAATGGTCATTTGACAGTCAAAAGTTCAAATTTTTGGTCAACATATCATTTTGAAGCCACAAACATCATTTGATCAATGCTTGATCATGATTCTCAAAGTTTGGCTCAAAAATCATCAAGATGCAAAAGTTTCCTTATTTGGACAGCTGAAAAAGTCAACTGAAATTGACTAGGGCATAACTTTCACATGGATTATCAGAAAAATTCCATCCAAAGCTCATTTTGAAGAGAAAGACATTTCCTACAACTCATCTTCATACTTCAAGTCCAAGAAATGCTCTCACAAAAAGTTATCAATTTCAACATTATAGGTCATTTTCAAAAGTCAACAAAAAGGGACTTTAAATCAAAGGCCATAACTTGAGATTGGTAAATCAAAATGACATGGGACCAAAGGCATTGGTTAGAGGACTCAAAGACCTTTCCAAAATGTCCAAGAACATGAGAAAAGCTTAAAAATTGAGCAAGTTATGCCTTGTAGAAGTTGGGAAATTTTTGGATATTTTGAAAAGTCAACATTGATTCAAATGACCTAAAATTGCTAATGGGCCCATTTTTCTTCCATAATTCATCATCCATGACATGTGCACGACCACTTGGCCCAAAGGGAAGTATTTTCTCATTTTTTATTTATTTATTTGAATTTTCATTTATAATAATTCACTTAAATCAATTAAATATGTGAAAAATATTTAACTTAACCTAACCAATCTTTTTATACATGTTTTAGCCTCAAGATTTCGTGCTTGTACCAATATGGAAAGATTTGGGTTGATTGGCTTGATTTTGAACCAAAAACACATGGAAAAAGATATGAAAAAATCTTAAGAAATCAAATTTCCAAAATCAATGAATGCAATGGATTTGATTGATTTTTCTTGACCTAATTCACTACTACGTATGCTAGGATCACAACCCTAATCAGAACACACACTAAGCTGCGCAAAAGAGCACAAAGCAAATTTGAAAATTTTCTCCACAAAGTCAATTCTGAAAACATCCTTCCAGGGCGATTCAAGACCTAATTCTTGTTCCATTAGCTTCCTTGAAGGTCACTGGACATATTCCAATCAAAAACAACAATCAAAACGCAAGGAATTGGTATACAGCATTCCAAATATTTCATAAAAAACTCATAATCGTGTTCTCAAATTTAGGCATTTTCATAACATTTTATTCATGGATTCTTATTCCTCATTTGATTCTGAAGCTAACCAATGCATTTAATTGTCTTTTTATTTGCTATACGCGATTATGCCATGTTTGAGTTTTAGGGTTTGCAGAGTTTGAAATTGGGGATTATGAAACGAGGAAAAATTGGAACCTTTGGCCACTACCATTAGAATCATCATGACTGGACGAAGAAGATGCAATACTCGCGATCAATTTATGAACACTATAGGCCTAATCGCTATTTTCTCAAAACCGGCCTAAAAGAACATTCAGAAAACCGCGGCCTATGTGTTTGGTGTTTCAGGGATAACGAGGAAGATGACTTCGTGGCTGCCAACGATTGGCTAATTTAAATCTCGCGCGCTAACTACCACTAACTATTGTTTTCTTATTATATTATTCTTGGTTCATTTAATCTACAGATAAGCAATTTAGCACGGTTGGCAAGCGCGTTGGCTGGTGAAGTGCATGACCTGGGTTCGAACCCCAGGTTTGTATTATTTCCCATATTATTTTGCAATTTACAATCCCATGCAGTGCCAACATCAAGACGCACCATACGCCTTCCAGCATCCCACATCCATGTGTCCCTGGAGATCAAATCAAAGGCATAGATTGGAAGCGCATCATAAGCCTGGTCAAAGGTGCCACATAGTGTCTGGAAAAGTCAACGAACTTGAAAGTTATTGGGCTCAGATTTCTTGGGCCAGACCTCCACTTTGGGGACTACCACCCCCCTAGGTTTGCATATTTTTCTCTCTTTTTTATTTTCTTTATTTATTTAAATCTTTTACTTTTAATTATTATTCTTTTAATCAATTTAATATTTTTCATAAATATAAAAAATGCATAAAAATCAGAAAAGATAAAAAAAATATAATAAATATTTTATCTTAATATTTCTTGTAAATAAATGCATGTAAATTAATTAGTTTAAAATAGGGTTTTAATTTTAATTTCTTTCATAACAAAAATCTAAAAAATATAGAACTAGGTTTAATTCATGTTTTATTCCTTTTCAATTTTTTCTTTTCCACCATAATATTATTCATTTTATTTATTTTCATAATTAAATTTGTATACAAAAATTAGGGTTTAATTTAGGTTTAATTCTAATGTTTTCTTAATAAATTAAAATAAAATAGAATTAGGGTTAGTAGTTAATTTTAATTAATTCTTTTTTTTTATTAAGTCATAAAATACTAAAAAACACCAAAAAAAAACAAACTCTTGCTTTCTTTTAATTTTAATTAATTCCTCATTAATTTTAAATTCTGCAAAAGGGTCCAACGCCCACGTTCTTAATTTCTTATTTGTTCGCATATTTATTTTATTTCGCTTAAATAATTATGTACCTCTCCCGAAGCCTTGTAATTACTTCTCGCACTTTCAATTTATTTATTTTTCTGTCAAACCGGGTCCTGGTTGATTTTGGCGATGTGGACCCGCGCCATTTGTAATAGCTTTAGATTTACTTTTCCTCGCAAATATTTTTAACTGTTAATCAAAAGCATGCAAGAATGAATGTCCAAATAAAAGCAATGCGTAGAACACCAAAAACATGACAAGACAAATATCTGAAAACGACACACGAATCGCACACACCACCCCTAGGGTACGCCTCACTGTTGCCTTGCCTCGAAAGGTGATCGTCGAGTAGAGGATGTCTTAGTAAGTCCTCATGATCCGGGAACCTGGCATGAGGGTAGCTTCTAAGGTGTCTTCCCATTGCTCTGGTGATCACCATGTCCCTAAACTCGAATTGACCCGAACACCTCCAACGGTGGTGCTACCTACCTCTCAATGGTGGGATGGCACTACTTTAAAGGACATTTACACAGACGAATTCCTTAGGGTAGGTAGGTTCTCGTAGATACTTGCTCTAATCTCAAAACAAATCAAAAAAATACTTTTCACACCAACACATTTTCAAAAAGCTTTCGAAAGCATTTTTCAAACACTCTTGAGGACCGATACAAGAGTCGAACTGGAATTTTCAAAGAAACTTTTTTTAAAACCCGCAGTTGAAAAGCAAACAAAACATTTTTGAAAACACATTGAGCAAGTATCTAAGAGCCCATGGATAACTATGGATAGAAAGGGTGCTAACACCTTCCCTTTCTATAACCTACCTCCCGAACCGAGAGCAATCTCTATAAGGAATTTTTCTGTGCTTTTGTCCTTTCCATTTGGAGAAAATAAAAGACGGTGGCGACTCTTGCTTACCGCGACATTTCGCGAACCAGCGTTAAACAGTCAGTTCCAGATCCACCGATCACAGAACTGGCGACTCTGCTGGGGACATCTTTAAAAGTGAGGTGTACCTTAGGACTAAGATCACTTGTGTTTTCAATTGTCTGAATTGCTTGCTTTATTATTGTGGGTACTGTCTTGGGAGCTCTATAGATCCTAACCCGGATCTGGGGATACCTTCTTAGAAGGTAGCAACAAGGCTGTGAGGGAACTGTGCGGGGTATACCGACATGGTTGAAACAGTCTGCTACGTTGATGTGGCACTTTGGTGTATACCGGTAACCCTTGAGTTCAGTCAAGGAGAGTACGGGGCCTCCGCGTGGTGTCGTGAAGCATCAACAGACCTTAGGAACCTTAATTGAACTATCTTGGCCTCTTTAGGGTAGTGAGATAACTGACTTTGGTGCAGTCCGAGGTTGGTTGATACTCGATACTACACTCAATTGAGGGTTGCTTTCCTGGAATATTTCGGTCGCCAGTTCAGTGGCTAAATCGAAACGATGAACAATGAAAGCAATCCAGTGATATTGGGATCCTTAGAACCCGGTTACTTCTAATAGGACAGGTTGAGCCCACCAACTTCAAGAGGGTAATACCCCGACCCCATGCTGGCCTAAACTCTAAGGGCTGCTCTTGTGTGACTTGTGGGCCTTCGTACTTGACTACTTGTATGCTTTTTTGTCTGACACTTGAGCTTCTTGCAGGTTTTGTTTGTAGTCCTTAATTAGGACTCATAACAGGGTATCCTAAGTTTCTTGCAGGTTTTGGTTTGCAGTCCTTAATTGGGACTCGTAACAGGGTTACATACATTACCCCATGCATAGCATAACATCATACCATTGCATACATCCTAACCCATTTCAAGGATCTCAAGGGCTTGTGATGCAGGTCATGATGAACCAACTATCCCAGCAAGGGGCAAGGAGGATTTATTTTCCTCTAGCCAAGGTTGTCAGGGGCTATGACCCACTCGATATGGTGAGCTTTGACTCCTGAAGAAGGTTCCCCTAGCCAAGGTTGTTTGGAAAGCAAAATAAGGTTGATGACTTAAGTCAGGGGCTATGACCCACTGGATATGGTGAGCCTTTGACCCTTGAAGAAGGACTCTCAACAACATGAAGTACCTTCAATCAAGTTACCGGTTACCAACTCTAACAAGTTTCTCTGTTTACCCCGCGAGGTCCTTGAAATCATTGCATGCATGTCATACATATCATTGCATGACAGGTACCCTTTCTCTGCAGGTTACTTACCTTCTCCGCTGTTTATTTCAGCAATCTCGTCATGAATCCTGAATCCTCAACCGAGCACACTATCAAGGCCCTCCAGGCTCAGAACGCCCAGTTCCAAGGGCTGATCATGAATTTGACCCAGGGGCAACAAGATCTGAAGGCTTTGCTCTTGAAGAAGGACAAGAAGAAGAAGAGGACTGTTTTGTTCAGCCCTAGACGCAGATCTAGGAATACACTGCAGGATGAAACTGAGAGGACAACTCCATCTGTGGGGAAAGGCAGTCATCAAGAGGAAAGGGTTCCCAGCCCAGTGGTCTCCGACCATGAGACAGATTTCAACGACGAACAGTACCCTCCGGCTGAGGATAGGTACAAACAGTTGGAAGACCGGCTAAGTGCTATGGAGATACAAAAAGTGCCTGGCCTGGACTTCGAGGATCTAGGTCTGTCTTCTGGGGTAGTGATCCCGCACAAGTTTAAGGCACCTGCCTTTGCTAAATACGACGGGGCATCCTGTCCTAAATTGCATCTCAGGGCTTACACAAGGAGGATCCAGCCCTATACAGCTGACAAAAACTTATGGATCCATTTCTTCCAAGAGAGTCTTTCAGGGACTCAGCTCGAGTGGTTCTACCAATTGAATGGAGCCCACATCCATACCTGGGAAGACCTAGCCACTGCTTTCTATAAACATTACCAGTACAATGTCGACCTTGCTCCCACACGTACCCAACTCCAGGGTATGTCGTTGGGGTCAAGTGAAGGTTTCAAGGAATACGCACAGAGATGGAGAGACCTTGCTGGAAGGGTGCAGCCTCCATTAACTGACCGGGAACTCGTTGATATGTTCTTGGGGACCCTATCCGGGCCATTCTTCAATCATCTCATTGGTAATTCATCTGCAGGATTTACCGACCTCATCCTGACTGGCAAAAGAATTGAAGCTAGTATCAAGAGTGGGAAAATCCAAGAGGCCACACCTTCTGACACTCACAAAAAGCCTTACACGGGAAAGAAAGAATCTAATGCTGCATACAGCCAAAAGAGTCGTCGTGACCAACAGGCAGGGGCAGTCATGATCTCTGGTTCTGCACCACGCCGCCAACCACAAAAGGGAAATCAGCGAAGGCCGGACGAGCCTAAAAGACAATTCACCAACATTAACATGCCATGGTCACAAGCATTGCAGCACATGTTGAAAATGAACCTGATTGCAGTGATCAACCCGCCTGCAAATCCCAAGACCTCCTCTCCAAGCTACAACCCAGAAGCGAGGTGTGCTTATCATTCTGATAGCCCGGGGCACGATACTGAGGACTGTTGGGCGCTGAAGTACAAGATTCAGAACATGATCGATGCCAAAGAGATCGAGTTCGAGCCTGCCGAGACCCCCAACGTGATCACTGCTCCCTTGCCAAAACATGGCTAGGCTTGAGAGATTTTTGTTCATTTGAATTCAAGTTGTATCTTTCTTTTCTTATTCAAACAAACAATTATTATGTTAAACTCTTTTATTTCATGAATGCATTACACATGTCTGTCTTGAATTAATTATGTTTACTGTACTTAAAACTGCTTTCATATTTTGTGATGATCAACTCTCGACTGAAAATTCTAAACCTCTTGAGGGAGGATGACAAAAACGATACCATAATCTACAGTATGCTTTTGAACAGACCCCGCTGATGAGGTACAGGCATTGTTTCGATCCCTAAACACTGGAGTTATAAGGAAAATAATCCATCGTCAACCCTCCTGAGCCAAAGAAGTAGGAATTTTTTCTTTTCGAAATTTAAAACCCTTAATCATAACCTGGGGCAGGGTAGTTCTTTTAGTTGATCTAAGTGCATAACGAATGGCACCAAAAAAGGTCCTTACAAAACAAAGAAAGACAGTGATGGTTCAGAACAATCATAAGGACAGGCAGTCATTATCAAAAAAAAGAAAAAAATCATAAATGAAAAGCCCAAAAAGTCAAAACCTATAAAGGGGACTTACGAAACTGGGGCATCCCGCTGACTGTAATCACAAAAGAAACAGTTCAGGCAAAATTTAGGGATAATAAAAGTCAGACAAGAAAGAGGTCTTACAAACCCTCAACAAAAAGGGAATGACTGCCTGTTCAGAATAAATCATCAATATCTGAACCATCACTGGAAAATCAGAGCAAAGACTCAAACAAGGTCTAACGTATGATCAACTGAGTTTAGGTTTGGAGAACATCACGAAGAGCGGGTGGGTACAAATAATTTGAGCCTTTATCCTTTGTTTCTTAAACCGTGAACCAGGCCACGATATAACCCTTAAAAGTCCTAGCTGAAGCATGGGTTAGTTCGAAGGCATACTGTTACGAAGGTATCCTGACCCCGGAAGGCTTGCTGTAAAATCTTGAGTTGACACCGCACTGTATTACAAAAAAAAAAGCATTTTCAAAATTCAAGACAGACATAGGCTTTTGCATTCTTAAAATAACCTTGTTTGCATATAACTATTTGTTTGAACAGCAGGGAAATTCGCACGATGAACACCTTGTGAACAGAAGTACCTCCAACCAAGGGGCACAGTAGGAGCATTGCCCGTTATCCGGGGCATGACAAAATACTTCCAACAGGGGCAACTCCTTACATTCTGAGAACGGACATAGTCGAAAAATACTACGCAAAATCAAAGACCCGCTAGGTTGACATACCTAGGCAAAAAATAAGGGCTTCTCGGCGAACCAAAATGGTTCGGGCAAAAATAAGGGATGAAAATGGAAAAATATGTACACCCGGCAAGTCGAAAACCTGAAAAGGCGGCTTGGGCAAAAATGGGTATCCCGGTGGACTGAAAACCCGAAAGGGCGGTCCATGCAAAAGTTAGGGATCAAAGCGTACGGCTATGTTCAGGTATCTCACCACTTGTCTACCCGAAGATTTGTCAATCACCCTCACAGGTGTCCTCTTCCCTCACCTCCGAAACAGGGGCAATAATGAGTTATCCAGGCGATCCCATTGCTCCGTTAACCAAAGTACAAAGGAAAGATCAATATAAGGATGATTACCATCTACCGTTACGAATTCCAGATCGTGGGTTAACATCCGAGACCAAACAGGACAATCATCCACTTAATCGAAATCATGCAACCCTACACCGGTTCCTTCTCAATTTTCATCCAGAAGTTTTACACGAACTTATCCCAAGGCAACCTAACCCCGGTTCCCCCAGAAATCTTACATGGATTTATCCCAAGTAACCTAACCCCGGTTCTTCCAGAAGTCTCACATGGACCTATCTCAAGATGACCTAACCCCGGTTCATCAAGAAGTTTTTTACACGAACTTATCCAAGTAACCTAACCCCGGTTCTTCCAGAAGTCTCACATGGACCTATCTCAAGATGACCTAACCCCGGTTCATCAAGAAGTTTTTTACACGAACTTATCCAAGTAACCTAACCCCGGTTCCTCCAGAAGTCTCACATGGACCTATCTCAAGATGACCTAACCCCGGTTCATCAAGAAGTTTTTACACGAACTTATCCAAGTAACCTAACCCCGGTTCTTCCAGAAGTCTTACATGGACCTATCTCAAGATGACCTTACCTCGGTTCGTCAAGAAGTTTTACACAAACTTATCCTGCGGCAACCTAACCCCGGTTCCCTCCAGAAGTCTTACATGGATTTAGCTCAAGATAACCTCACCCCGGTTCATCAAGAAGTTTTACATGAACTTACCTCACCAGGCAACCCTACACAGGTTCTCCTTCTCCGGACGTAGTTTTACACGAACTCGACTTCAAGCAACCCTACACCGGTTCCCTCTCTTCAAGATGCAGTTTTACATGGACTCGTCACCCAGAAACCCTACACAGGTTCTCCCTTTCCAAAAACGAAGTTTTACACGAACTCGTCATCAAAGTAACCCTACCCAGGTTCCTTCTCCATTTCAGATGCGGTTTTACATGAGCTCATCAGCAGGAAACCCTACATATGTTCCCTCTTTCAACTTACAAAATTACAGTTCAAAACTTCCCCAGGAGAGTCCAATTCAGTTTCCCCAGGAAAGTTGGAATTCATCTCCTCAAGCAGTAAGCTTATCCCCAGTAGATTCTGGAAGCTTATCCCTCACAGAGCACAAATGCGTCGTCCGGCTTTATTTCAAGAGTTATTTCCTTAACAGGATATAACTGGGTTATCCTCAGCCAAAAGCCACGGAAAGATCGTCGTCGGCAAAATCTTTTCATCCCCAGTAGATTCTGGAAGCTTATCCCTCGCAAAGCACGAACGCGTCGTCCGGCTTTATTTAAAGAGTTATTTCCTTAATAGGATATAACTGGGTTATCCTCAGCCAAAAGCCACGGAAAGAGCGTCCTCGACGAAGTCTTCTTATCCCCAGCGAAGTCCATTAACACTTCCAACACAACAAGGATATCCCCAGCAAATTATTATCAACACTCAGCAAGGCATCCCTCTTCCCACAGAGTAATGTTTCCCAGCATGGTCGCTAGAGTATTTTTCTCCCCGCAGAATCTTCCATTTGCCAAGTTTATTCCGCAACAGGAGTCATCTTCTCCTACCGGTATTCTTGCAGTTATCATCCCCAGCGGAAGCAAAATCTATTCTTCAACATCAGCCCAGGATATGACTTCCCGGCGCCCGTCAAGGATTTACTTTCCTAGACGAAAACATACATTCATAAAATATCACATACATCATTATAGCATGCATAGACGCATTATGTCATACAAATCTCATTTATGTTGAGAACATCATTGCTTGATCCATATCATGCATTGCATATGACTGACCTTTACCTTTCAGGAAGGATGCAGTTGAAATTCTCAATCATATTTCAAGACCTAGACCGGTTCAGTTAATCGACTCAAAAGATTTCTTATCCAACCCCAGGCCTTCTCTAGTCCAGCTAAATCGACTCCCAACAGATTTTTCTGATAAAGACTCAGCAGAAGTTATTCCAGATTATAATTTCCTATTGGTCCTCTCTCCGACGGTGCATGAGATTTCCATTTTAGGGTTTTCTGTAAGATTATAATTTTCAGATGGGTTCCCTCTCCGACGGTGAGTGAGGTGGTAAGTCCTTTTCATATGTTTCCCTCTCTGACGGTGAGTGAGGTGATAGTCTCCTATGGTTCCCTCTCCGACGGTGAGTGAGGTGGTAAGTCCTTTTCAGATGTTTCCCTCTTCGACGGTGAGTGAGGTGATAGTCTCCTATGGTTCCCTCTCCGACGGTGAGTGAGGTGGTAAGTCCTTTTCAGATGTTTCCCTCTCCGACGGTGAGTGAGGTGATAATCTCCTATGGTTCCCTCTCCGACGGTGAGTGAGGTGGTAAGTCCTTTTCAGATGTTTCCCTCTCCGACGGTGAGTGAGGTGATAATCTCCTATGGTTCCCTCTCCGACGGTGAGTGAGGTGATAATTCCTTTTCAGATGGTTCCCTCTCCGACGGTGAGTGAGGTGATAATTCCTTTTCAGATGGTTCCCTCTCCGACGGTGAGTGAGGTGATAATTCCCTTTCCGATTATAATTGTCTATTGGTCC
Source organism: Vicia faba (assembly GCA_948472305.1). Classification (NCBI taxonomy): domain Eukaryota; kingdom Viridiplantae; phylum Streptophyta; class Magnoliopsida; order Fabales; family Fabaceae; genus Vicia; species Vicia faba. The sequence goes on along the minus strand of OX451736.1, from coordinate 1,403,592,855 downwards.
TCTTCCCGATACTGCGAAGACGGTAATTCCCACTAAGATTATCTCAACGAGCGTTGTTGAAGTTAAAGCCGCCCAAGGTTCTCTTACCGTTCATGCTAAGGTAGTAACCATCCCTGGTTCATTCATCATCTTGTGAAGCTCCAGACTCAGCTCCTGTAACCAGTCAGGACACATCTATACCAAGCATCTGAAAACCAACTCCTGCAACGTGTCAGGTACTCATTTTTCTTTTGCAGATATGCAGGTTCTCGCTAAGGAATCTCCTACGCGATCGACATCCAGATGGCATCTATAAGCCCATCATCCTATTCATCAACCTCTAAATGGCATCTATAAGCCCATTCCCATCATCACACCGTTACTATGTGAGCGCAAATTTCTGGGCACTCTAGTGTTCAATCATCTTCTACCCTCGGATTACGAAAGGCACGTCAGCCAATCTGCATCCTCAGGTCTAAGAAGATTGAACAAGGGCAACTGTTGTACCCCAAAATTTTCCCTCCCATATTCTTCAAAGATTTTCCAGGTCAAGCTTCAAATCTCCCCCAAGGGTTGCACAGTGCAAAGGTCTCCTATACAGTCAAAATTAGGGTTTGTGTTCTGATCAAGAAAAGGAAGTTTTCAAAGGTCCAATCAAGTCTCACATGCCTACAAATATGGTCAAGCATCCTCATATCAAGTTTCAAGACATTCAGCTCAAAGTTGCACAGTCAAAACCCTAAATTACACTACAATCAACTGTAGGGGCAAAATGGTCATTTGACAGTCAAAAGTTCAAATTTTTGGTCAACATATCATTTTGAAGCCACAAACATCATTTGATCAATGCTTGATCATGATTCTCAAAGTTTGGCTCAAAAATCATCAAGATGCAAAAGTTTCCTTATTTGGACAGCTGAAAAAGTCAACTGAAATTGACCAGGGCATAACTTTCACATGGATTATCAGAAAAATTCCATCCAAAGCTCATTTTGAAGCGAAAGACATTTCCTACAACTCATCTTCATACTTCAAGTCCAATAAATGCTCTCACAAAAAGTTATCAATTTCAACATTATAGGTCATTTTCAAAAGTCAACAAAAAGGGACTTTAAGTCAAAGGCCATAACTTGAGATTGGTAAATCAAAATGACATGGGACCAAAGGAATTGGTTAAAGGACTCAAAGACCTTTCCAAAATGTCCAAGAACATGAGAAAAGCTTAAAAATTGAGCAAGTTATGCCTTGTAGAAGTTGGGAAATTTTTGGATATTTTGAAAAGTCAACATTGATTCAAATGACCTAAAATTGCTAATGGGCCCATTTTTCTTCCATAATTCATCATCCATGACATGTGCACGACCACTTGGCCCAAAGGGAAGTATTTTCTCATTTTTTATTTATTTATTTGAATTTTCATTTATAATAATTCACTTAAATCAATTAAATATGTGAAAAATATTTAACTTAACCTAACCAATCTTTTTATACATGTTTTAGCCTCAAGATTTCGTGCTTGTACCAATATGGAAAGATTTGGGTTGATTGGCTTGATTTTGAACCAAAAACACATGGAAAAAGATATGAAAAAATCTTAAGAAATCAAATTTCCAAAATTAATGAATGCAATGGATTTGATTGATTTTTCTTGACCTAATTCACTACTACATATGCTAGGATCACAACCCTAATCAGAACACACACTAAGCTGCGCAAAAGAGCACAAAGCAAATTTGAAAATTTTCTCCACAAAGTTAATTCTGAAAACATCCTTCCAGGGCGATTCAAGACCTAATTCTTGTTCCATTAGCTTCCTTGAAGGTCACTGGACATATTCCAATCAAAAACAACAATCAAAACGCAAGGAATTGGTATACAGCATTCCAAATATTTCATAAAAAACTCATAATCGTGTTCTCAAATTTTGGCATTTTCATAACATTTTATTCATGGATTCTTATTCCTCATTTGATTCTGAAGCTAACCAATGCATTTAATTGTCTTTTTATTTGCTATACGCGATTATGCCATGTTTGAGTTTTAGGGTTTGCAGAGTTTGAAATTGGAGATTTTGAAACGAGGAAAAATTGGAACCTTTGGCCACTACCATTAGAATCATCATGACTGGACGAAGAAGATGCAATACTCGCGATCAATTTATGAACACTATAGGCCTAATCGCTATTTTCTCAAAACCGGCCTAAAAGAACATTCAGAAAACCGTGGCCTATGTGTTTGGTGTTTCAGGGATAACGAGGAAGATGACTTCGTGGCTGCCAACGATTGGCTAATTTAAATCTCGCGCGCTAACTACCACTAACTATTGTTTTCTTATTATATTATTCTTGGTTCATTTAATCTACAGATAAGCAATTTAGCACGGTTGGCAAGTGCGTTGGCTGGTGAAGTGCATGACCTGGGTTTGAACCCCAGGTTTGTATTATTTCCCATATTATTTTGCAATTTACAATCCCATGCAGTGCCAACATCAAGACGCACCATACGCCTTCCAGCATCCCACATCCATGTGTCCCTGGAGATCAAATCAAAGGCATAGATTGGAAGCGCATCATAAGCCTGGTCAAAGGTGCCACATAGTGTCTGGAAAAGTCAACGAACTTGAAAGTTATTGGGCTCAGATTTCTTGGGCCAGACCTCCACTTTGGGGACTACCACCCCCCTAGGTTTGCATATTTTTCTCTTTTTTATTTTCTTTATTTATTTAAATCTTTTACTTTTAATTATTATTCTTTTAATAAATTTAATATTTTTCATAAATATAAAAAATGCATAAAAATCAGAAAAGATAAAAAAAATATAATAAATATTTTATCTTAATATTTCTTGTAAATAAATGCATGTAAATTAATTAGTTTAAAATAGGGTTTTAATTTTAATTTCTTTCATAACAAAAATCTAAAAAATATAGAACTAGGTTTAATTCATGTTTTATTCCTTTTCAATTTTTTCTTTTCCACCATAATATTATTCATTTTATTTATTTTCATAATTAAATTTGTATACAAAAATTAGGGTTTAATTTAGGTTTAATTCTAATGTTTTCTTAATAAATTAAAATAAAATAGAATTAGGGTTAGTAGTTAATTTTAATTAATTCTTTTTTTTTATTAAGTCATAAAATACTAAAAAACACCAAAAAAAACAAACTCTTGCTTTCTTTTAATTTTAATAAATTCCTCATTAATTTTAAATTCTGCAAAAGGGTCCAACGCCCACGTTCTTAATTTCTTATTTGTTCGCATATTTATTTTATTTCGCTTAAATAATTATGTACCTCTCCCGAAGCCTTGTAATTACTTCTCGCACTTTCAATTTATTTATTTTTCTGTCAAATCGGCTCCTGGTTGATTTTGGCGATGTGGACCCGCGCCATTTGTAATAGCTTTAGATTTACTTTTCCTCGCAAATATTTTTAACTGTTAATCAAAAGCATGCAAGAATGAATGTCCAAATAAAAGCAATGCGTAGAACACCAAAAACATGACAAGACAAATATCTGAAAACGACACACGAATCGCACACACCACCCCTAGGGTACGCCTCACTGTTGCCTTGCCTCGAAAGGTGATCGTCGAGTAGAGGATGTCTTAGTAAGTCCTCATGATCCGGGAACCTGGCATGAGGGTAGCTTCTAAGGTGTCTTCCCATTGCTCTGGTGATCACCATGTCCCTAAACTCGAATTGACCCGAACACCTCCAACGGTGGTGCTACCTACCTCTCAATGGTGGGATGGCACTACTTTAAAGGACATTTACACAGAAGAATTCCTTAGGGTAGGTAGGTTCTCGTAGATACTTGCTCTAATCTCAAAACAAATCAAAAAAATACTTTTCACACCAACACATTTTCAAAAAGCTTTCGAAAGCATTTTTCAAACACTCTTGAGGACCGATACAAGAGTCAAACTGGAATTTTCAAAGAAACTTTTTTTAAAACCCGCAGTTGAAAAGCAAACAAAACATTTTTGAAAACACATTGAGCAAGTATCTAAGAGCCCATGGATAACCATGGATAGAAAGGGTGCTAACACCTTCCCTTTCTATAACCTACCTCCCGAACCGAGAGCAATCTCTATAAGGAATTTTTCTGTGCTTTTGTCCTTTCCATTTGGAGAAAATAAAAGACGGTGGCGACTCTTGCTTACCGCGACATTTCGCGAACCAGCGTTAAACAGTCAGTTCCAGATCCACCGATCACAGTGACCAACAGATGATTACAAACCATCCACTCACTGAGGAGATAGCAAAAAAGTAACGTCAACCCACCATGGAAAGAAATTGTAAGATGATACTAGTAAATTTCAATAAGCAGTCAATAGTCATAACTGAAAACAAATGAACTTCTTCGGAACAATAGAATCTCAACGATGAACTACCTTCCATAATGAAAAGGCTACCATTCATCGGAAAAATATCTCAAAAATGAACTACCTTCCATAATGACAAGGCTACCATTCATTGGAGTAACAAATCTCAACAACAAACTACCTTCCATAATGACAAGGCTACCATTCATTGGAGTAACAAATATCAACAACAAACTACCTTACATAATGACAAGGCTACTATTCATTGGAGTAACAAATATCAACAATAAACTACCTTCCATAATGACAAGGATACCATTCATTGGAGTAACAAATATCAACAACAAACTACCTTCCATAATGACAAGGCTACCATTCATTGGAGTAACAAATCTAAATAACAAACTACCTTCCATAATGACAAGGCTACCATTCATTGGAGTAAAAAATATAAATCTTCTCTGGGAGCTATCAGATCCACTGGGGAAAAACAAGTTGCTCAAATAAAGAGACACGTTATTTGCTGTTATGAGTAGGAATTGCAATAATGGTTCCTTGGGGAAAGAAATATGGCTTCCCGAGGAAATTCCAATATATTCCTATTGAGGAAATAAAATCTTCTTATGCAAAATAAATGCACATTCTCAAATAGGGCTTAAATATTGCAGAAATCAAAATAATAATATTGCAGGGGACCACCCATTCAAACTAGAAATAAACCAGAGTGAAACAATCAACCAAAATAAGTCCTCATGAGAAATATACTCAAGAGGGAACCATGTTCTATCCAGACAAAGAGCTGAACAGGAAGGCTAAAATAGAATTCTTCCATGAGATCCAAACTCAATGGGGAAATTGAAAGGATATACACTTCCTGCTTAATGTTGACACTCTATTGGAGAGAGGATAACACAACTCTACAAAACAGGGTAATATGCCAACAAGATATTAATGAATGAGAATGAGCAATGATTTGCTAAATTTAGATATGCATGATGTATGTATGAATTCATAAATGTTATTATGTATATACTGACAAGACAAACATATAACACTGGGGACAAATGGGCAAAACAAGTAGGTACAGTCAATACTCGGCTAAATCACATCCAAGATGGAATTTCCATAAGAAAGTAAGCACCAACTGAGGAAAAAAATTCCTATTTCACAGCTTAACTTTATTGGGAGGGAACAAAATCATAATAGTAAACCAACACAATCATAATGATATAACATCTTCTTCCGGGCTTCACCAGGGAATAGCACACAAACTTCATTGGGGAAAACAAAAGTTTTAAGGTCTGAATTTCTGCTGGGGATGATATATTTACTTCATTGGAGAGAGAAAAACCACCTCATCAAGAGGAAACTAGAATGTATCCTTCAAAACTGAGAGTGATGACTGAACCAACATCTGGGGAGAGAATATAAAACTTTAAGGGAAAAATAAATTCCATGGAAAGATATTGCCTCATCTTTACTTGGGGTTTCAAGAGGTTGAACATTACAACATGAAATTAAACTTATGGTGATTTTAAACCAAACCCAGCACTTGGCGGGAGAAAACCCAAAAGGTTGGCAACTGTTTCAACACTTCTTAATAAAGGCATTGGCCTTGCATGGTTACTGGGAAAACAACAAAAAATGCTAGCACTGCAAAAGGGGGATGTTTTGCAAATGATTCCAACTCAGCATGCATGGAGAGAAGAGACTTTCATTACATGAGTGAAGACCTTACTGGGAAATTGGAGATAAAGACTTCATATCAGGCAAACCGGAGATCCCAATGTACCAAGACTTGACTGGTGAAGATGGGATCACAAACCCAACATCTCAACATACACCAATTGGTCCCGTCTTCAACTAATTGGGAAACACATGAAGATCATACTCATTCCAGCAGAAGTTCCTTGGGAGAATTTTCTTGGGGAAATCAGACTTTCAAAAATTTCTGAATTTGTCCATCACTAGAGTCACTATTTTTGTTCTCCTTGAGTCACAAAGTCTAAAGCAATAAGTAATTTGTAAATTCTTTTCAAAAAATAATTTTTTTATTTAACCTATTTGCTTTGATCATTACTACCAATAATAAATAAAGTCTTTGTAAGCTGAATAAAATAAGAAATGCAAGGCATTGGATAAAAGCTCAAACTTTATTAATAGGACGATAGTCTGCGAATAGCGAGACTTCATAGATGATTACAAAGTTTGGAAAATTGTAATACACGTTGGAAAAGATACATTGAGTTAAAATGACCATTATTATCCCTAATAACTTTGAATTCCTAAGTAGATACTTCAGTTGAAGAGTAATGAAAATCCAAGAAGATTGTTGCTTCAATGATCAAGTCTTGTCTGATGTAGTTACTTGCCAAGAAATCCCTAACTTTTGCCTAGGTTGCCCTTGCGGGTTTTCAACCTACCGGGAAAAAATTAATTTGTTTTATGTCTCTAAATTTTGCCTAGATCGCCCTTTCGGGTTTTCGGCCCACCGAGATGCTCCTTTTTACCTAAGCCTCCCTTTCGGGTTTTCGTCTTAGCGAGTTATTTTTTTATTCTTATAGGAGAAGTATTTCTTAACTACATCAGCATTCACGGGACGTGGGAACTCCTCGCTATCCATTGTTTCAAGAATCAATGTACCTCTAGAGAATGCTTTCTTGACAACATATGGGCCTTCAAAATTAGGAGTCTATTTTCCCCTAGAATAAGCGTTAAAGGACATGATCTTCCTGAGCACGAGGTCGCCTTCTCTCAAATAATGAGGTTTGACCTTCTTATCAAAAGCTTTTTTTATTCTCTTATGGTATAACTGACCATGACACAAGGCCGTCATTCTTTTCTCTTCAATTATATTCAGCTGGTCAAACCTGTTCTGGACCCATTCAGCCTCTGACAACTTGGCTTCAATTATCACGCACAAAGAGGGAATCTCAACCTCAATGGGGAGCACTGCTTCCATGCCATACACAAGAGAGAATGGGGTTGCCCCTGTTAAAGCGCGTACAAATGTTCGATACCCATGCAAAGCGAAAGGGAGCATCTCATGCCAGTCTTTATAAGTGACAACCATTTTCTGGATGATCTTCTTGACGTTCTTATTAGCAGCTTCAACAACCCCATTCATCTTTGGCCTATAGGGAGATGAATTGTGGTGGACAATCTTGAATTCTTCGCAAAGTTCCGCCATCATCTTGTTATTCAAGTTTGATCCATTGTAGGTGATAATTCTGCTGGGCACACCATACTGATAGATCAAATTATTCTTGATAAAGCACACCACCACTTGCTTAGTGACATTAGCATATGAAGCTTCTTCCACCCATTTGGTGAAGTAGTCAATTGCCACCAAAATAAAATGATGTCCATTTGACGCCTTTGGTTCAATCATTCCAATCATGTCAATGCCCCACACAGAGAAAGGCCATGAGGAAGAAATAACATTGAGAAGCGTAGGAGGCATATGAATTTTGTCGGCATAAATCTGACATTCATGGCACTTCTTTGCAAATTTATAATAGTCAGATTCCATTGTCAGCCAATAGTAACCTGCCCTAAGCTTCTTCTTCGCCATCGAATGTCTATTGGCATGAGTACCGAAGGAACCTTCATGGACTTCATGCATCAACATGTCTTCTTCGTGTCTATCCACGCATCTGAGTAAGACCATGTCATAATTTCTTTTATACAACACATCTTCATTAAGGAAAAAGATGCCTGCCAACCTTCTCAATGTCTTTCTACCTTTATTTGATACGCTAGCTGGGTATTCCTGAGTCTGGAGGAAGTGCTTGATATCATAATACCAAGGCTTTTCATCAGTTGTTTCCTCCGCCGCAAACACATGAGTCGGCCTATCCAAACGTCACACTTTGATACGATGCACATCATTCCAAGTATTCACTTGATACATAGAAGCCAAAGTTTCCAAAGCATCCGCCATCTGATTTTCATCTCTCGGAATATGATGGAATTCAACTTTGTTAAAGAAGGGTAATAATCTCCTAGCATAATCTTTGTAAGGGATCAAACTAGGGTGACGAGTATCCCATTCTCCTTTAATCTGATTCACTACCAAAGCTGAATCACCATAAACATATAGAACTTTGATTCTGAGATCAATGGCTTCCTCGAGACCCATGATACAAGCCTCATACTCTACCATATTTTTGGTACAATCAAACGTCAGCCTTACATTAAAAGGGATGTGTGATCCATGGGGAGTGATAATCACAACACCAGTTCCTTTTCTGTAAGCATTCACAGCTCCATTAAATACCATACCCCACCGGGATTCAGGATCAGGACCTTCCTCAGGCAAAGGTTTATCATAATCTTTCGCTTTCAAGAACATCACATCCTCATCAGGGAAATCAAACTTGACAAATTGACAATTATCTACCGGTTGGTGAGCAAGATAATCTGCCAACACACTGCTTTTTATGGACTTTTGAGTACAACACTCAATATCGTATTCAGATAGTAACATCTGCCAACAAAAAAATCTTCCAGTAAGAGCAGGCTTTTCAAAAACATACTTAATCGGATCCATTTTGAAAATCAACCAAGTAGTATGATTCAACATATATTATCGCAACCGCTTTGCCGCCCAGGCCAGAGCACAACATGTCTTTTCCAACATAGAATATCGCGACTCACAGTCAATAAATTTCTTACTGAGATAATAGATGGCATATTCTTTCTTTCTTGTTTCATCCCGCTATCCCAAAATACAGCCCATAGAACTATCCACACTGTTAGATACATGATTAATCGTCTTCCTTCAACGGGAGGGAGCAATATGGGAGGTTCAAGTAGATATTATTTGATACTTTCAAATTCCCTTTGGCAATCATCTGTCCTCACACAACTCTGATCTTTCTTTAACAACTTAAAGATCGGTTCACACGTTGCAGTCATGTGGGAAATGAATCTGGAAATGTAATTCAAACGGGCCCAAGGAAGCCTCTAACTTGCTTTTCAGTTCTTGGTACAGGAATTTCTTGAATTGATTTGACTTTATCTGGGCCAACTTCAATCCCTTTCTGACTGACAATAAAACCTAACAACTTCCCTGATCGGACACTAAAGGTGCATTTGTTTGGATTCAAGTGGATATGATACTTTCGCAAACGCTGAAACAACTTCAACAAATCTTCCACATGCCCTACTTCGATCTGTAATTTGGAAATCATGTCATCAACATATACCTCAATTTCCTTGTGCATCAAATCATGGAATAGGATTGTCATAGCCCTCTGGTATGTTGCACCAGTGTTCTTCAACCCAAAGGGCATCATTCTGTAACTGAATGTTCCCCAGAGTGTGATAAACGTTGCTTATTCCATGTCCTCAAGAGCCATTCTGATTTGATTATATCCAGAAAATCTGTCCATGAACGAGAATACTTTGAATTTTGCTGTACTATCAACCAACATATCAATATGCTGTAATGGAAAATCATCTTTTGGACTAGCTTTATTTAGATCTCTATAATCTACGCACATGCGAACTTTTCCGTCTTTATTTAGAACAGGGACAATATCGGCAATCCACTAAGGATACACCGATTTCACAAGAAAACTGACACTTATCTGCTTTAACACGTCTCTTTAATTTTTATTGCCATATCAGGGTGAGTTCTTCTCAACTTCTGCTTGACCGGAGGGCACTATGGCTTCGAAGGCAAATGATGCTCCATAATATCAGTATCTAGACCAGGCATATCTTGGTACGACTAAGCAAAGATGTCCACATACTCTTTCAATAGTTCAGTCAACCTGCTCTTCACATTAGGATGCAATAATGCTCCAATTTTGACTTCCTTTGGCTCCTCCTCTGAACCCAAATTGATGGTCTCCAACGGCTCTTTATACGGTTGAATGGCATTTTCCTCATGCTTGAGCAACCATGAAACCTCTTCTTGAATCTCATCACATTCTTCTTCTTCCGTCCCAAACATAGGGTATTCAAAGTTGGGAGAGGGTGCATGGTCATTGTATTCAACAGGTTTATTAATTAACTAATCTGCACATGGGATTTATGATTGCTTTTTAGAAACTGACACATATATCAAGTGATTATGCATATTTATTTACAGCTATTATTTATTCCAAAAAGGGTTTTTTCTGATTATCATTTTCCAAGAAAAAACAGAAAATAAAACATAATTTGAGAATCAAATACATCTTTTATTAATGATTTTAATGAGCAAAGAAAACAGATAAGCCCATACAATATTAACTTTCTCCTTGGGCTGAGTGAAAGCTTTTTGCAAAGATAAACAAAAACAAATTACTTTGAGACATGGATGCAAGAGGGAACATCATAAGTGACCCAATTCTGGATTTTGACTCCAGGCGTCACATAATTTGGAATCTCCTGTTCTTCTCCATCCTCTACAATGGCATTAACCCTAGAAGCAGTTGGATGGAGGTAGCCTCCGCTGCAGAAAATATCCTGATAGCTGCTTTCATTAGACTTTGACTTCAAACTCTCAATTCTACCATTCTTTGTAGAAAATCCCAAACCAACCCTGTTCTTGTTTACCGGAGGATCAACAATCTGCCCCATACTTTACTTGCACCATTGCGCACAACCTGCTAAGCATCTTTGAACGGAGCCATAAAATTCTCATTCTCTCTTATGTTATTAACAGACATAGCTTGGAACTACGTCCCCACAACAGCTTCATCTGCCTCTACAACACTGAAAGATGAAAGAAGAGATATCAACAATGCTTATTCTCCATTTATAATAACCACTTTTCCTTCGCGCACAAACTTCAACTTTTCGTGTAGAGTGGAAGTGACAACCCTTGCTTCATGTATCCATGTCCTTCCCAGAAGACAACTGTATGCGGGCACAATATCCATGACTTGAAAAGTAATCTGAAACAAGTGTGGGCGTATGTGAATAGGCAGATTGACTTCCCTAATAACTGACTTCCTTGATCCATCGAAAGCTTTGACAATAATACCACTCAGGCACATGGGAGCCGCTTGATATTTCAACTTCATCAACGTACTCCTTGGTATAACATTTAAGGCAGACCCATTAACAATCAGCACATTTGATAATGAATCATTTTTACAGTTCATGGATATGTAGAGAGCTAGGTTGTGATTCCTTCCTTCGTCAGGCAATTCATCATCACAAAAGCTTAGGTTATTACAAGATGTAATATTACCTACCACACTGCTGAATTTATCTAACGACATATCACACTCCACGAAGGCTTGATCCAACACCCGCATTAAAGATTCCATATGGGCATCATAATTCATCAACAATGCTAGGATAGATATCTTTGAAGGAGTCTGCAATAGCTGATCTACAATTCTGTAATCGCTTATTTTGATAAGCTTCAAAATATCATCCACATCTTTTTCCAGGGTAGCACCACTAGATTCTCCTACAGCTTTCTTATTCTCAACACCTTCTGTAACTTTCTTCTCAGCACTGACATTTCCCCTAATAATTGGTGCAAATACACGACCACTGCGGGTCACCCTGCTTGTTTCAACAATATTCTCAATACTAGATAAAGGCTGGATGGGAACTTCCACACCATCCTCTAAAATAGTAGCATTGTACTTGTACGGTACAACTTTATCTGACTTGTAAGGAACGGGCCCTGGCAAGCAAATCACCATAGGGGCAACAACTGGCTTACTACAATATTCAATTTCAACAGAGGCATAGTCATTGAAACAAGGAACAATTATGTTCACACCTTCTTCCAAAAATTTGGAAATCAAAAAATCACCTCTGGAGAACATATCTTCATCTGAGAAAAGAATTCATCCGCAGAAGCATATTCATCATTCGATTCATCCTTAGCCAAGCAAACCTCGATCATATTAACCTCATGGTAATAATCTCTTTAGCCTAACACCTTGATTGTTCCATTATCCAATAACAAATAAATACCTATTCTTACAATGGAACATCCTTGGGAATCCCTGCAGCAAACCCGACAAGATCCATAGTGGTGCTCTACCTGATCAGCCATGTGGCAGAAAGTAGCATGAAATTGCACGAAATCATCATTCATATGGTCCACATCAAAGATACCGAACTCTCCAGGACACCCAAAGACCATGTTCACTTCCTCCTCATATTCTTCCCTAGGCCTGATTATATGGATAAGGCCATCATCCATCTTCTTCTACAAATCAGCCTTTTTCTTGTCACAACCTTGTATATTAGTACCACAAATACCACAACCAGCATGGTCATGAGTATAATAACTAAACTCGCAAAATTATGCATGCTTCTTTACCAAGTCTCCTCTAACCAAATTAATATCATAAATGCAGAAGTCCCCTGGACAACCAACAACCATGTTGACAGCATTCGTTCCTCCATGTTTTGGCAAAGGATTATCTTTTACATTAAGATTGACATCTTTGAAGGACAAAAGGCTAGATCTATCTATTTTCTATACCTCGGATTTCAGAGGATAATAGTTTTCCACATTATTCCATGGTGCACCCTGATGGAAAGCGCATGTCTGATCTGCCTTATAGTACCAAGGCAAAGGGGATGATAAAGCAGAGGGTGGCCTAGTCTGGACCAACTTTTTCTGGATCAATGCTAGGAGTAGCTCTGCATAACTCATAGAGATAACATCAAAAGGTTCTCTTCTCTAATTCTGCCCTTGACTTCCTTGATGGTATGGTCTTTGATAAACGACTGTAGTCGGAGCGGTATTTACAACTGGAGTTACTGAGGCAACCTGTTGATGGAACTGATGACTTCTTCTAGGAGGATTAACCCTTATTTCTTGAATAATAGCCTTTGTTTCTCCTTCTTTCTTCTTAACAAACCCAAATGGTGGTTTTTTCGCATTGCCAGAATTTGCACTTTTTGTCAGACGACCTTCTCTTACAGCTTCTTCTAAACGGACGGCCATTCTGACCATTTAGGTAAAATCACTGGGTGCACTCACCACCATTATTTCATAATAGAATGCACCAAGTGTCTTCAGAAAAATCTTTGTCATCTTTTTACTTCCATTGTAGGAATCACCTGGGCGGCTATTTCACGCCATCTCTGTGCATATTCCTTAAATGACTCCTTGTCCTTCTGGACCATGGCCATAAGTTAATCACGGTCAGGTGCCATGTCCATATTGTATTTGTACTTTCTGATAAACGCTTCACCCAAATCATTGAAAGAATGAATATTGGCATTGTCCAGGCTCATGTACCATTTCAATGCTGCACCAGTCAAATTGTCTTGGAAGAAATGAATTAACATGCATTGTCATCTGTATGGGTAGACATTCTCCTTACATACATTATTAAGTGAGCACGAGGGCAAGTGTTTCCCTTGTAATCTTCAAACTCCGGCATTTTGAAATTTGCAGGTATCTTCACATTTGGCACCAAACAATATCATTCACATTCTGCCCAAACAACTCTTTTTCCTCTGAGGGCCTTCAACTCTTTCTGCATCTTATCAAACTGGTCTTGAAAATCTTCCATTCGATCATAGAAACCTAGGTTTTCACTTGGTGGAGGAATAGGGAGATACACTTCATCATTATCAAATGGGACCATATTCACCGAGGGAGGTGCAACATAGTGAGTCTCATTTCTAGTAGCAGGGGTGATATGCACCGTAGGAGGTGCGGGAACAGCAGCAGTCTGAGAAAGTGGAGCAACTTAAGCATCCTAATTATAACCTTCTGGCATAAAGTTCTCTGGCATTCCCCAAGGGTATCCCAGAGGCATACGATTCTGAACAACATTAGGGGGTAGTAGAAACAAGAACAGTCGGAACTTCAGTAGCAACCATTGTCTGTTGAGGCTGAGCAATTGGGCTGATTCTGAGCAGCCACCAAATATTCCATTAGAGTAGTGAGATTGTTCATACCGGCCTTCAGAGCAGAAACTTCTTCGCGTAACTCGCGATTCTCTTGTTCTAGATTATCCATCTTCCTTCTGAAATTAGCTCGAGTGTTGTACTGGTGAGACAACTTGCTGAACAAAGTAAAGAAGCTCAACAAGACACCTGAATATGTATAAAAAATGCAAGAAGTATGACCAATATAATGCATGATATGAAATTCAGATGATTTATTTTATTATTTAACATTTTAAGGGACTAAAAAATTTATAGACAATTTGCAAATATCAAATTAATAACACATCTGAAATACTGAAAAATCTCATCATAATAATCTCAAAACGGATTACACTTTTTAGTATAAGTTTCAATAATCCCAAGTACAAGATGAAAGTTTAAAACCCTAAAAAAAGTTGATGGAGATCACACTACACGCTGACGCTTCCCTGTGAGCCTAACAATCCGAGTCTTCAACCTCTGGTTTTCTTCCGCATACCTAGTGGTGACCTCCTTCCAATCACCAGAGTCAGGAAGTGAACAACTAGGTCGTGATTGAGGCTTAGAGGAAAACAAATTCTCTTGCCTCTCCATTGTCTCTACAACATGACTCTCAAGAATCTCAATCAAGTCGTCTTTCTCCTTCAGGTCTGCTCGGTAGGATACCTCTAAAGTCTGGCACTTATTCTTCCAAGTTTCCTTTTCTTGCTGCATCCTGACTAAAGCGAGCTGAATTTCTTCCACGTCATCTAATAGGGGAGGAGTGATCTTCACAAACATGTCAGGCATGGGTTCTTCACGAGAATATGACATCTTCAACTGGATAGCTCTTGCTTGTACCCACTGAAGATAAGGCTCCAAAGAAAGAACCCCTCTAGGTCCCAAATCCTTCCTACCCTTCATGTGAATATGATGCTAAGCCTTTACAGTCTCCTCTTTAGCTTCCTTATGAACCTCTCTCTCTTTAAGGAAGAAACCACTCAAATGAATAATATTTGGCTTATCCCTCATCGGATATCCAAGTTGTCGTCATGCAAGAACAAGATTGTAGTTAATTCCTCCCTTTGTACCAAGAAGAGGTACATTAGGGAAACCACCACAACTGTCGATAATCTCTACATCATAGTATGCCTGGTGATAATAAACAATATCTAAATGAGTGAGTTCCATAATCTTTGGAGCCCACTGAGGCTCCTTCCTGACATTCAAGAAAGCATCAGACCGAGGTAAGTGAGAAATAAACCACTGATACAACAAATGTGTGCAACAAATGATCATCCCTCCATGATGAAAATCCCGAAGATGAATGGAGTAATAAGCATCACCCAATAATGTAGGAACTGGGTTTCCAATCATAAAGATCCTGATGGCATTGATATCAACAAATTTGTCTACACTGGGAAATATGAATAATACATAAGCAAGCAGAGCAAAGATGGCCTCAAAAGCAAATGTACTTTTCATCCTAGCGAAGTAGCAAGATTTCTCCAATAAGAACTGAGTTGGTAATGCTCTAATACCTCCTTTGGTAGTCATGTGGGCTTCAACCTCAGACTTTCCCAGATGAATAAAAGCAACAATCTCATGAGATTTTGGCTCACCCTCCAAACCAATAAAAGGAACACAATCAGTAATAGGTAAACCCAATAGATAAGAATACTCCTCTAATGTAGGCATCAACTGATAATCAGGAAAAGTAAAGCATCGATACATCGGATCATAGAACTGGACCAAAGTCAAGAGAATACCCTCCTTCATCCTGAGCTTCATAAGAGAAATGATGGACCTATACTTCCTACGAAAATATGTAGGACTCTCGATCTTGGGAATCAGACTTATCAAATCATCTATCTTGGGATTTTTGAAACTGTATTTCCCGGTCTTTCTTTTTCCAGAATCCATAGTCAAAAAGTACATGAGATATTCACAAAGAGTCAACTTTTAAGTCCCTTGAAACAAAATGTCTTTAGGGGATGCTCATGGGTGCATGTATGCATGATGCAACAATCACACATAAGATCACAAACATAGGGTTCATAGGTTCAACATCACGAGCATGAGGTCGAAGGTACTACCAATAAGGTATGGTGTAAAAGTTATCACTTGACGAACAAGGTTCTAAGAGGTTCCCAGAGTCTACATCCTTCCTTGGGATATTACCAACGTCCCGATTGACTTGGTAACTAGCAATATTCTTAGGAAAAACTTGTTCGAGCGTAGTATCGTGTGACAAACATATCCGGATTACTCCATCATAGCTTTCGCACTACACCTAAAAGGCCAAGATGGGTTAAAGGTTCCATGGTCCTCAATTTCAGCAGGCTCCCAGGTCAAAAGCAACACGTCTTCCTGATTACTCGATAAACGACACTATATTCAAAGGGGCCTTAACTAAGTGGGGGATCTCATGTTTCCTCTTTTGGGATTACTCCCTCAAGGTTAATATGACTATACCACCCGTCATATCTTAAGTTTGCCCAAGTCTAGGTATAGGACTTATGAGAAATCACCAAACACCCTGAAAACCAGGAAAATCCAGACAAACATATATATAACACATAATAAACAACAGATAATAGCACATACACAAATAAAAAAGATAGGCTCAACCCACTTAGAGATGGACCAATAATAGGTCGATCTGTCCCCAATGAAGTCGCCATTTTTTCAGTAGCAGTAGAAATGTTGAGACAAAGCCATTAGATTGACTTAACTCTCACAAATAAAAATAAAAATTGTCACTGTGCTTTATTGTTTCTAAAGAAATGTGAAAAGAGCGAGTAACCCAAAAAGAGGGGGAAAAGAATCTAGGTAAGGGGGTTGGTTATGCAAAGGGAAGGTATTAGCACCCTAAACATCTATGGTACTCCGCAGGAACCTCTTTGAAAATCTGTATATTTTGGCTATAAAATGTTGTATACAAAAATAGATTATGGGAATGAGAAAAGAAATATATATTTTTTATAATTTTTGCACCCGCCGCGGTTGCAAACCTTTAGTGCCTACACCTTCTATGCAATAGGGGATCAGGGTACTCGTAGTTCACCTTTAAAAATTTTTAAAACACAAGTGTGTTGGTTAATTTTAAGAGACGAGACATCATCATTGTGATACGGTGGGAGAACTGACTTGGGATTTTGCGTTTGTGTTTGCAAATGTTTCGGTTTAGCAAGAGTCGCCATCGACTTTTTATTTTATCCTAAGGAAAGGTCAAAAAGGCACAGGAAAGACCTTTGAGATGTTTTCTTGGGTTCAGGGAGTAGATTATAGAAAGGGAAGGTATTAGCACCCTTTCTATCTATGGTTATCCATGGGCTCTTAGTTACTTGCTTAGATCGCTTGCTTTGCTTTTCAATTGTTTGAAATGGTGCTCTTCAATTGTTTGAAATGGCGCTCTTCAATTGTTTGAAATGGTGCTTTGTGTGTGATTTTGAAAGATGTTTTGAAAAGAGGCCATCATTGTGGCAACCTTTGTAATCATTCTTGTTTGAATGTATACAAAGGTATTTTTGTCCTTTGAAAAGTTTTCAATATTTGAAAGTATGGTTTTGAAATTGTGTTGTGAAGTGTGTTTTGAAAATAGCAAGGATGTTTTTGCAAGCTTTGATCAAGTAACTAAGAGTTGTCTACCCTATTTTACTCAAAGATCTTTCTTATGTTTTTAACCCTTTTAACAGTGTTTCTTCACCATTGTATTTGGTGAACAACCTTGTGTTAGGATGTTAAACGGGACAGGCGCGGGTCATCGTATAGACCATGATAGCAATTGTGTCAAGTATTTTTGGAAATTTTCTTGAGGGACATGATCATTTTGTTTAGGCAACTCAGATAGCGTCATCAAGGGACTATGATCTTTTGTTTTGTTTTTATTTTGCCAAAGTACTTGACATGCATACTGTTGTACCCCAAAATTTACCCTCGCATTTTTCCCCAAGAAATCTCAGCTTCAAGCCTTTCCTGATTTTTTTAAACTGACTCAAGAATCGGACAAACGGACTTTTCTTGTCAGTCAAGCAAAATTAGGGTTTTACTGGTTTTCATGGCCCTAGAACAGTTCAAGCAAATGGCTTAGGGTTCTGGGTGATTTTTGGTTCAATTTTGATCAGGCGAACGTTATTTGGCATTTAATCAGGAATTAAGGTTTTATGGGCATGTTCTCAGAAGGATTTAAATTCCATAGCACTTTGCAGTTTATTCCGAGATTCGGGTTAAAATTCGCGTTGTTTTGATTTAATCAGTGAAAGAGACAGTGGTTTGAATTCGTGTTGTTTGAGCCAGTCAAAGAATATGCAGTTTGGAATTACAGTGCTTGGCAAAGAATCAGTGAAAAAGAGGATTGCGTCTGATCAGTTTTTGTGTTCGACTGTGCGTTGCTTTGAATGATGGAGACGTCGAATTCATTTATTTTGATCAACAAGGTTTAGTTGATTATTTATGGTTCTAAGAATTAAATATTTGAAATTTAAACTTTCATTTTATTTAATTTAAGGAATTATAAATAACAAGTAAACAATTAAAGAAAAGGAATTGAAAAGAGTTAAATGAATCAATGAAATTTTTATTTCATATTTAATAGTTGTTACAATTATTATTTGGATACAAGTATTTATTACGAAGTATTTAAAATAATAATGGTTTACAAATAATTAAATTGAAAATAAAAATTATCCTATTTTTTCTAAACATTTTCTAAGTCCCTAATCTCTTCATTCTTCACTCCGCTCCGGTGTTCCATTATTCATCTGCAAAAAGAAAAGAGAAAGTCAGAAAGCAGTTAAATTGGAAAAGACAGTTAAAATTAGACTCATCATTAAGGGCCACTGACTGGGATCAGTTAACCCTCTCTGCAAATCACGGGATTTTTCCCGGTTCACAGAGAGGGAAGAATTTTTATGCAAAGTTGAAAAAATGCAAATGTCAAAATGCATAGAATATCAAACTGCATAGTTTCAAAATCTCAAACTTCAAATTCAAACCAAACTGAAAAAGTCCAAGTTACAACTTTCTATCAAAAGCCAAAAGTGCAACTTACTGTCAAAAATGCAAAATCCACTCAAGGCTGTCAAAAAAGGATTTGACAAAGATATGGAAGATATCACAAAGTACCAAAGCTGTCAAAAGGAGATAAAGAATATGCAGAAGTAATGTGTTATGCAAGCTAGCTCTAAATCATCATTTCCCATCAAGTGACCCTTTCAGAAAATAGTACAGAATAAATCATATAATAATACTCAACTGTACTATAGAGAGAGAAAAAGAGGAGATAGAAGCAGGTTTTTCAGGCTTAGGCAGGATAGGCAGAAGATACAAGAAAAGATATACAAAAGAGAACAGAGTTCAGCAGGCTATAGGGAGAGAAAAAGATACAAACTCAAAAAAGCCTGAAGCCTCACATTTGTTGTCAAGGTCAAACTTACAAAAACACCACAACCCTGCCTCAACGTACAAGCTATACACATAGAAACCAAGCATAACCTGTATATACAAAACTCAAGCCATAAAACCTGTTGGAGTAAAACCTGCAAGAGCCTTAACCATGAACCCAAACCTGTAATTATGCATTAAACCTCCAGCCCATATACCTGCTAAGCATTTCAGAAAAAAAACAAAAACACATAGCCTGTATAGAAGCCTAACCTGCATAAGCCAGTATTCAAAGCAAAATAACCACAGGCCTGTCCAGTTTCAAACCAAACACATACCACATACTAAAAATCTGTGAAGCTCATAAACCAGAAAGAGGTCCTAAGCATAACACATACTGTCATACCACATAAACATACAAACTCAAAAAGACAAAAACCTGCTAATGCCCACAACCTGCCTACTGTCAAGTATTAAACCAGAACCTCAAGCCATGTACCAACCAAACTAAACACAACACAGTTCAAAAGAAGGAACAAAAGCCTCTACAGGCCTGTCAAGCCTTAACCACCAAAACCCCTGTCAAACCATACTTGCCTGAAGTTTTGCAACAAAAAGCCAGTTTACCAAAACATGTCAATCCAACCAGAAAAGGAACAAGCATACTAAGCAAGCATTCAGAACCAACCCTAGGCCCTCAGTGTAACATCATCGGGCAATATAAACATCTCAGAAGGCAAACTCAACAGAAGTTCAGGGCCACGAGAGAAGAAGAGAGAAAATATTCAAAAAAGAAAGCAGCATTCAAGCGTGCACCTCAACCATTCATAGACAAGTCATTCAGAGGTAACAATTCAAGACAACAAGCTCAGCATATTCAAAAGCATACAAATGCTCAAAGGCAACATGTAGTAGAAGAGAAAAGATAAAGAAGTGAATCTATTTCAGGATAGGGTTTTTTCCAGTTAAAATTATCATCAAAACCATAGGCAAAAAATAGCAACCAGATGAAAAATACCAGGGACCTCAAGAAAGCTTCATCGCGCAAATCTCCCTCCGCTCGTTCCGGCCTCCTGAGCGCCACATCCCCTTTTCTCTCCTCCTTCTCCAAGGTCAGGTAGTACATCCTTCTCCCTCTCTTTTTCTCCTTTATCTCATAACAATAAAAGAATCAAGGTTTTAGTTCAAATAAAAAACACACGCAAATTCGTAAAAAAAGGGAAACATAAACATTGAAAACGAACCTTGTATCAAGTCCACTGAGCTCATGCTATGGAGGGAAGAGAGACTTTGGGGGTGACACTGGTGGCCGGATGGAGGAAGCGCTCAGGAAGATGAAGATGAAGAAGAACGATGAACGAACACGAACGGCGCCGTCCCAAACCCTAATGCGTTACCAAACTGAATAACAATTCCCTAACCCTAAACGTTGTTTCAAGATCAATGGGCCTGACCCGTTTCTAATTCCCTCTGAAGCCCAACAAAATCACTAACATTTTTTTATGACAAACACTTGATTAATACTAACCTTTTTCTTTTTCCAAACCATATATTCTTTTTAACTTATCATATCATATTAATACTAATAAAAAAAAACATATTTTATCTAATTAAAACTTTCTTTTCTATACTTAATTTAATTAATTTCAAAACACTTTCGAATATATATTGAACACACATAAATAATAATAAATACATTTCTCATATCATATACTTAAAAATTGAAAATGACTTTCTATTCTTTTAATTGAAATATACTTTGTACATAACAATTTAAAAATACTTTTTTTTAACATACATAATTTAATTTTGGACATTTATTACTTTTTGTATATAATAATAAAAATACATTTTTACACCATGTAATTAAAATTGAAAATTTTTTCCATTCTTTTAATCTTAAAACATTTTGTACATAATAATGAAAAATACCCTTTTTTGAACATGCATAATTCAATTCTTGACATTTAAATACTTTTTGTATATAAATAATGAAAACATGGAAATATGCTCTTTTTCTCAAAATATCATTTTCACAATTTAATTAAAACTTGAGCATTTAATTTAAAACACTTTTCTTTTATACATATTAAAATTATACAAATCAAATATTCCTTAAAACACATATTTAGGTCAAATACCCTAATCTCGCATTAATTTCATATTGTCGCACTTGTAAATAATTACACATACTCATATACATGTACACTTACACAAATACATTCACATTGCCCTATACATATTTTTTTATCTTATTTTGTATATTCGTCATTTACATTTGATAGCAAGTTCGATTTGGTTGTAACTTATTGGATACTATAAGTCTCATCCCCATTCATACACATGTACCCCCACTCCCGGATACTTATCTTGTAATAGCGTAGATTTTACATTTCCGCAATTTACAGTTTTCCAATTATACCATGGTTAGACCTAGGGCTTGCATGTACATAAAATCAAACGCTAGATAACCTAATACAAGACAAATACATGAAATCAATACACAATCACACTTGCACCCTCTAGGGTAATCCCACATGTTGCCTTCCAAAATGGGCCATGCTTGCACGTCTAGTATCTTTGGCAAAACAAAATCAAATGATCATAAGTCCCTCAAAATGTTGCCTAAACAAATGATCAAGTCCCTCAAAGCAAATTGCCAAAGACACTTGGCACCATTGCATTCATGGTCCATACGATGACCCGCGCCTGTCCCGAATAAACTTCCTAAACGCAAGATTGTCCATCAATTTCAATGGTGGAACAAAATTGTTAAAAGGGGTTAAAACATAACAAAAACCTTTGAGTACAATAGGGTAGACAAAACTCTTAGTTACTTGAGATCAACTTGCAAAAACACTTGCCTTCTTTTCAAAAACCACAATCCACAACACTTTCAAACAAACTCTTAAAAACATTTTGAAACATCTTTTCGAAAAGATACACGCCTTTGTAAAACATTCGAGTAAAGAATTGTTACAAGGTTAGCCTAAGACAAGGCATCTTCTTCCAAAATATTTTCAACAAACACTCACACATACACCGTTTTTCAAGCAAGGCAAGTGATCTAAAAAAAAACAAGTAACTAAGAGCCCATGGATAACCATGGATGAAAAGGGTGCTAATACCTTCCCTTTTCATAATCTACCCCCCGAACCCATGAAATATCTCAAAAGGTTTTTGCTGTGCTTTTTTGACCTTTCCTTTAGGATAAAGTAAAAAGTCGGTGGCGACTCTTGCTCAACCGCACAAGTGCGAATACGAACGCAAAACACTAGTCAGTTATCCCACCGTATCACAGAACTGGCGACTCTGCTGGGGAATTTTGATGTGGGGTTACCTTAGGGTTTAGATCACCTTTGTTTTCAATTGATTGCTTTGTTTGCTTTTACATTTGTGGGCTTTGTATCGGAGTTTTATAGATCCTAACCCGGATCTGGGGATACCTTCTTAGAAAGTAGCAACAAGGCTGTGAGGGAACTGTGCGGGGTATACCGACATGGTTGAAGCAGTCTGCTACGTTGATGGGGCACTTTGGTGTGTACCGGTAACCCTTGAGTTCAGTCAAGGAGAGTACGGGGCCGCCGCGTGGTGTCGCGAAGCATCAACTGACTTTAGGAACCTTAATCGAACCATCTTGGCCTTTTTTAGGGTAGTGAGATAACTGACTTTGGTGCAGTCCGAGGTTGGTTGATACTCGATACTACACCCAATTGAGGGTTGCTTTCCTGGAATATTTCGGTCGTCAGTTCAGTGGCTAAATCGAAACGATGAACAATGAAAGCAATCCAGTGATATTGGGATCCTTAGAACCCGGTTACTTCTAATAGGACAGGTTGAGCCCACCAACTTCAAGAGGGTAGTACCCAGACCCCATGCAAGCTTAAACCTAAGGACTTGTTTGCTGTGTGTGAATATGTTTGCCTGTATATACACTCACTTGCTTTCCGCATACATGTACATAACATCATGACATCATACCATAGCATTTTCAATAACCATTTCAAGGATCTCGAGGGTTCTTTTGATGCAGGGTTACGTTGAACCAGACATCTATCCAGGGGAAAGAGGTTTCTCCTCTAACCAATCCAATCAAAGTTCAAGTACAACAACTTGAATCAGTGGCTATGACCCACTCGACATGGTGAGCTTGATTCTCGTGGAAAGACGTCCCCCAGTGCGGAGATCTCCAATCCAAGAGCAAAGTTCAACCTCTAACATTTTCTTGTGTTTACCCCAAGAGACCCTTGAAAGCATGCATCCACATATCATGCATTTCATTTTGACAATCTTTCCTTTTTCAGGTTTCCTTACTCTCCTGCTGTTTATTTCAGCAAGAGATGGCTCTAGAAAGGTCTGTCAAAGACATCCAAGACCAGACTGCTCAGCTGCAGGAGATGTTCCTGAACTTGTCTCTGGGGCAAGAAGAGATGAAAGCTCTCCTCACCAAGGGCTTGGGGAATTCCAACAATGCCAGGAGTGATCAGATTGCGGAGCTGCAGTTTGATCTGATAACACTGAGGACTCAAATGATGGGACAGTTGGTGGGCCAGATGGCTCTCATCCAAGACCTATCTCAAAGACAAGAGGAACTCAGAGTTCTTGTCCGCCAACTGCTTCCAAACAACCAACTGGGGCAAACATCTGAGGTTGAGGAGCAAGTCACCGCTCATCCTCCATCCACTCAAGAAGACAAGGGGAAAGCTCCTTTGCTAGCTTCAGGGTCACAATCCCATCAACAACCTCGTCAGCGTCAACGGGGCAATCGGCGTAAGCAAGAAAAGTCGGGAAGACAGTTGACGGAGACTGAAATACCTTCATTCTTCATACTGAAGCGCCTGTTGGAGGTCAATTTGCTCACCGTAAAGGACCCTCCTCAGAAGCCCAATATCTCCTCTCCTCACTATAATCCCGACGCATTCTGTGTTTACCACTCCTACAGCCCGGGACACGACACCAACGACTGTTGGGCCTTGAAAAACAAGATTCAAGATCTGATTGACATTGGGGTACTGGAATTCATGCCAGACGGCGAGATGAAAATCTTCCGTTAAAGGGTTCTCCGCTTGAAGTGGCGAAGCTCAAACTGAAAGACTTTTGCTTCTTTTGAATTTTCAAAGTTGTAATTTCTTTTTGCTGTCAAACAATTATCTGTTGATATTAAACTCTGTTTTCATTAATGCATTGCATATGTTTGTCTTGAATTCATCCATTCGTTTCACTACTCTTATGCTTTTCTTTATGATATTTGACTCTTGATAAAAAGCTGCAAGCCTTTAGAGGGAGGATGACGAAACAATACCATGATCTTATACAGTATGCTTCTGAACAGACCTTGCTGATGATGTACATGCATTTCTTTCAATTCCCAAACACTGGAGTTATAAGGAAGTTAATCCCTAGTCAACCCATTCGAGCCAAAGAAGTAGGAGTTTTCTGTTTTAAAACGATCAAAACCCTTGATATAAACCCGGGGCAGGGTAGTATCTCAGTTAATTCAAAAGAAAATGCACATTGAAGTCGCAAACTCTCAGTTCGTAATACAACGAACGACGTCAAAAAAAAGAAAGCATTCCTTTGGAATCAAAAGACAAGGGTGGTTCCCTATCACATAGACAGTCAATCCCTCAAAAGAGAAAAGCCCGCCGAGCCAAAACCTATAAAGGAGGCTTAAGAAAGCTGGGGCCTCCCGCTGACAGTAATCCCGGAAAACGGTAGCAGTCAGGCAAAAGTTAGGGATAACAAATCAAAATCAAAATAGTGAGGTCATAACCAAATCCTCAACAACATGAAAAATGTTGAAGAAAGAAAAAGGAGATGATGACTGTCTCCCCAAATTCAACTGGTGAACCATCGCCCAAAAGTCGTTCCAAACTCAAAACAGAGTGTGACGCACAATCAACTGAGCTTAGGTCGGAGAACATCATGAAGAGCGGGTGGGTACAAATATACTTTGAGCCTTTATCCTTTGTTTCTTAAACCGTGAACCAGGCCACGCTACAACCCTTCAAAAGTCCTAATTGAAGCATGGGTTAGTTCGAAAGCATACTGTTACAAAAGGTATCCTGACTCCTGTAGGGCTTTACTCTAAATCTTGTGTTGACTTGTCTTGTGAAAAGTTTTCTGCTAAAAATGCATTTTTCAAAACTTCGAGACAAACATAAACTTTGCATTACTTGAATATCACTGTCTGCATTTGATTTTTGTTTAACAGCAAAGAAATTCATACAGCGAATGTTCGGAGGAACGAAAACTCTCTCAGCAAGTAAAAATCACTTAAAGAGGATAACACTTCCATCAAATCCCCTATCAACAAGGGGCATGACATGTCAAAATTCAATTAACCTGGGGCAGTCCAGTCAAGGTCCAACAGATCTGTCAAAATTCAGTTAACCTGGGGCAGTCCAGTCAAGATTTCAAGAAATCTCTCAATATGCAGAGTAATCTGATTCAAGATTCCTTCATCACCACTTGGGGCATTCGAATGTCAAAAGTGTTCAACAAATCAATTACCACATTTCCAGACTCGATTCCTGTATCCAGCCAGGGCATATCTGTTGACCATATTTCCAGACTCGATTCCTGTATCTAGCCAGGGCACTTCTGAAGAGTTCGAAGATTCGATTCCTGTATCCAGCCAGGGCATATCTGTTGACGACTATTTCCAGACCCGATTCCTGTATCTAGCCAGGGCACGTCTGAAGAGTTTGAAGATTCGATTCCTGTATCCAGCCAGGGCATATCTGTTGACGACTATTTCCAGACTCGATTCCTGTATCTAGCCAGGGCACGTCTGAAGAGTTCGAAGATTCGATTCCTGTATCCAGCCAGGGCATATCTATCAACTATCACATTTCCAGACTCGATTCCTGTATCTAGCCAGGGCACGTCTGAAGAGTTTGAAGATTCGATTCCTGTATCCAGCCAGGGCATGTCTATCAACTATTACAATTCCAGATTCGATTCCTGTATCCAGCCAGGGCATGTCCGAAGAATTCCAGATCAACACCTGTAACAACCCAGGAAACATCTATGAACGACCGATTGTAGACCAACACCTGTAATAAGCCAGGAATTTATCTACATCACCACTTGGGGCATTCGAATGTCAAAAGTATTCAAAACCCGATGCAGTTTTACACAAGCTCATCTTCAGGAAGCCCTACACCGGTTCCTCTTCAAGACTTCTGAAACAAGTTTACGGATTCTTCCCAACAACGGATGTTAATCTACCAACTTGTTCAGACTCTTCTCAACCGTTGAAAACAGTTTACGGACGCTTCCCAACAACGGATGCGGCTCTATTGCTGATTCAATCTCAAGATTTCTGAAAATAGTTCACGGGTTCTCCTAGTAAACGGATGTTAACCTATCACTTGTTCAGGTTCTTCTTCAAGACTTCTGAAAACAGTTTATGGATTCTTCCCAAGTAACGGATGTTAATCTATCAGCTTGTTCAGATGCAACCTTTGAAATTAGTTTACGGACGCTTCCCAACAATAGATGCGGCTCTATTGCTGATTCAATCTCGAGATTTCTGAAAACAGTTCACGGGTTCTCCAAGTAAACGGATGTTAACCTATCACTTGTTCAGATTCTTCTTCAAGACTTCTGAAAACAGTTTATGGATTCTTCCCAAGTAACGGATGTTAATCTATCAGCTTGTTCAGATGCAACCTTTGAAATTAATTTACGGACGCTTCCCAACAACGGATGCGGCTCTATTGCTGATTCAATCTCGAGATTTCTGAAAACAGTTCACGGGTTCTCCAAGTAACGGATGTTAACCTATCGCTTGTTCAGATTCTTCTCAAGTTAGCTCCACTCAGGGTCAAGCTTCATTATCCCCAGCAAGGCTAAAACTTCAAATTATCAATCCCCAGCGGAACCAGACCATTGAACCTTCTCCCCACAGAGTTTTGAGAGGGCAAATCTTGAGTTCCCCAGTGAAGTCACCAGAGTCACTTCCCGCCAAGCTGAAGATTCTCAATCTGGCCTCCCCAGCATGAATCTACTAGTTTGGAGCTCCCCAGTAGAGGTCATCAGGAATTCTCTTCCCCAGCAGCAGCCAAGGATTTATTTTCCCCGGCAGCAGTCAAGATGCTTTTATCTTCAGCCATTTCGGATTCATGTATCCTCGGCAAGATTAGCCCATCAGCTTACATGCACATTCATCGCACTCATGTCATAAACATTGATGTCACATACATTGCATCATGCATCATAACATTGCATACAACTAACCCTTCACCTTTTCAGGTAAGATCAGTCGACAGACAAAGATCATCTCCCGAGATTCATCCAGAAATAGTTCAGATGTGACCCGGACACGGCGACATTCTGATACCTATTCCAGATTCATTCAGACGCATCAGCAGGAAACCCTACACCGGTTCCTCTTCAACTTCAAGGCTTCTGAAAACAGTTTACGGATTCTTCCCCATAACGGATGTCAATCTACCAACTTGTTCAGACTCTTCTCAATTCCTGAAAACAGTTTACGGATTCTTCCCAACAACGGATGTCAATCTACCAACTTGTTCAGACTTCTGAAAATAGTTTACGGACGCTTCCCAACAACGGATGCTGCTCCATTGCTTATTCAATCCCAACTCCTGAAAATAGTTTACAGATTCTCCAGACATGGACGTCAATCTGTTGCTTATTCGGACCCCTGATTCAGAGATATTCCGAAACATGGATGCCTTTCTAATACTTGTCCACTCACTTTTGACATACAGTTCAACATGTCCAGATGGCATCTATAAGCCCATCCTCCTACCAGCAGTCACCAGATGGCATCTTTAAGCCCATTCACCTCCACCATCATATCGCCGAGTGCAAATTTTCTGGGCACTTTAGTGTCCAATCTTCTTTTACCTTCAAGTCGCGAAAGGCAAACTTGCCAATCTAACTCTTCAGGTCCAAGAAGATTGAACAGGGGCAACTGTTGTACCCCAAAATTTGCCCTCGCATTTTTCCCCAAGAAATCTCAGCTTCAAGCCTTTCCTGATTTTTTTAAACTGACTCAAGAATCGGACAAACGGACTTTTCTTGTCAGTCAAGCAAAATTAGGGTTTTACTGGTTTTCATGGCCCTAGAACAGTTCAAGCAAATGGCTTAGGGTTCTGGGTGATTTTTGGTTCAATTTTGATCAGGCGAACGTTATTTGGCATTTAATCAGGAATTAAGGTTTTATGGGCATGTTCTCAGAAGGATTTAAATTCCATAGCACTTTGCAGTTTATTCCGAGATTCGGGTTAAAATTCGCGTTGTTTTGATTTAATCAGTGAAAGAGACAGTGGTTTGAATTCGTGTTGTTTGAGCCAGTCAAAGAATATGCAGTTTGGAATTACAGTGCTTGGCAAAGAATCAGTGAAAAAGAGGATTGCGTCTGATCAGTTTTTGTGTTCGACTGTGCGTTGCTTTGAATGATGGAGACGTCGAATTCATTTATTTTGATCAACAAGGTTTAGTTGATTATTTATGGTTCTAAGAATTAAATATTTGAAATTTAAACTTTCATTTTATTTAATTTAAGGAATTATAAATAACAAGTAAACAATTAAAGAAAAGGAATTGAAAAGAGTTAAATGAATCAATGAAATTTTTATTTCATATTTAATAGTTGTTACAATTATTATTTGGATACAAGTATTTATTACGAAGTATTTAAAATAATAATGGTTTACAAATAATTAAATTGAAAATAAAAATTATCCTATTTTTTCTAAACATTTTCTAAGTCCCTAATCTCTTCATTCTTCACTCCGCTCCGGTGTTCCATTATTCATCTGCAAAAAGAAAAGAGAAAGTCAGAAAGCAGTTAAATTGGAAAAGACAGTTAAAATTAGACTCATCATTAAGGGCCACTGACTGGGATCAGTTAACCCTCTCTGCAAATCACGGGATTTTTCCCGGTTCACAGAGAGGGAAGAATTTTTATGCAAAGTTGAAAAAATGCAAATGTCAAAATGCATAGAATATCAAACTGCATAGTTTCAAAATCTCAAACTTCAAATTCAAACCAAACTGAAAA
This sequence comes from Vicia faba, assembly GCA_948472305.1. NCBI lineage: Eukaryota > Viridiplantae > Streptophyta > Magnoliopsida > Fabales > Fabaceae > Vicia > Vicia faba. The sequence continues at coordinate 1,403,563,293 of OX451736.1, read as the reverse complement.
AGTCCAAGTTACAACTTTCTATCAAAAGCCAAAAGTGCAACTTACTGTCAAAAATGCAAAATCCACTCAAGGCTGTCAAAAAAGGATTTGACAAAGATATGGAAGATATCACAAAGTACCAAAGCTGTCAAAAGGAGATAAAGAATATGCAGAAGTAATGTGTTATGCAAGCTAGCTCTAAATCATCATTTCCCATCAAGTGACCCTTTCAGAAAATAGTACAGAATAAATCATATAATAATACTCAACTGTACTATAGAGAGAGAAAAAGAGGAGATAGAAGCAGGTTTTTCAGGCTTAGGCAGGATAGGCAGAAGATACAAGAAAAGATATACAAAAGAGAACAGAGTTCAGCAGGCTATAGGGAGAGAAAAAGATACAAACTCAAAAAAGCCTGAAGCCTCACATTTGTTGTCAAGGTCAAACTTACAAAAACACCACAACCCTGCCTCAACGTACAAGCTATACACATAGAAACCAAGCATAACCTGTATATACAAAACTCAAGCCATAAAACCTGTTGGAGTAAAACCTGCAAGAGCCTTAACCATGAACCCAAACCTGTAACTATGCATTAAACCTCCAGCCCATATACCTGCTAAGCATTTCAGAAAAAAAACAAAAACACATAGCCTGTATAGAAGCCTAACCTGCATAAGCCAGTATTCAAAGCAAAATAACCACAGGCCTGTCCAGTTTCAAACCAAACACATACCACATACTAAAAATCTGTGAAGCTCATAAACCAGAAAGAGGTCCTAAGCATAACACATACTGTCATACCACTTAAACATACAAACTCAAAAAGACAAAAACCTGCTAATGCCCACAACCTGCCTACTGTCAAGTATTAAACCAGAACCTCAAGCCATGTACCAACCAAACTAAACACAACACAGTTCAGAAGAAGGAACAAAAGCCTCTACAGGCCTGTCAAGCCTTAACCACCAAAACCCCTGTCAAACCATACTTGCCTGAAGTTTTGCAACAAAAAGCCAGTTTACCAAAACATGTCAATCCAACCAGAAAAGGAACAAGCATACTAAGCAAGCATTCAGAACCAACCCTAGGCCCTCAGTGTAACATCATCGGGCAATATAAACATCTCAGAAGGCAAACTCAACAGAAGTTCAGGGCCACGAGAGAAGAAGAGAGAAAATATTCAAAAAAGAAAGCAGCATTCAAGCGTGCACCTCAACCATTCATAGACAAGTCATTCAGAGGTAACAATTCAAGACAACAAGCTCAGCATATTCAAAAGCATACAAATGCTCAAAGGCAACATGTAGTAGAAGAGAAAAGATAAAGAAGTGAATCTATTTCAGGATAGGGTTTTTTCCAGTTAAAATCATCATCAAAACCATAGGCAAAAAATAGCAACCAGATGAAAAATACCAGGGACCTCAAGAAAGCTTCATCGCGCAAATCTCCCTCCGCTCGTTCCGGCCTCCTGAGCGCCACATCCCCTTTTCTCTCCTCCTTCTCCAAGGTCAGGTAGTACATCCTTCTCCCTCTCTTTTTCTCCTTTATCTCATAACAATAAAAGAATCAAGGTTTTAGTTCAAATCAAAAACACACGCAAATTCGTAAAAAAAGGGAAACATAAACATTGAAAACGAACCTTGTATCAAGTCCACTGAGCTCATGCTATGGAGGGAAGAGAGACTTTGGGGGTGACACTGGTGGCCGGATGGAGGAAGCGCTCAGGAAGATGAAGATGAAGAAGAACGATGAACGAACACGAACGGCGCCGTCCAAAACCCTAATGCGTTACCAAACTGAATAACAATTCCCTAACCCTAAATGTTGTTTCAAGATCAATGGGCCTGACCCGTTTCTAATTCCCTCTGAAGCCCAACAAAATCACTAACATTTTTTTATGACAAACACTTGATTAATACTAACCTTTTTCTTTTTACAAACCATATATTCTTTTTAACTTATCATATCATATTAATACTAATACAAAAAAAAACATATTTTATCTAATTAAAACTTTCTTTTCTATACTTAATTTAATTAATTTCAAAACACTTTCGAATATATATTGAACACACATAAATAATAATAAATACATTTTTCATATCATATACTTAAAAATTGAAAATGACTTTCTATTCTTTTAATTGAAATATACTTTGTACATAACAATTTAAAAATACTTTTTTTTAACATACATAATTTAATTTTGGACATTTATTACTTTTTGTATATAATAATAAAAATACATTTTTACACCATGTAATTAAAATTGAAAATTTTTTCCATTCTTTTAATCTTAAAACATTTTGTACATAATAATGAAAATACCCTTTTTTGAACATGCATAATTCAATTCTTGACATTTAAATACTTTTTGTATATAAATAATGAAAACATGGAAATATGCTCTTTTTCTCAAAATATCATTTTCACAATTTAATTAAAACTTGAGCATTTAATTTAAAACACTTTTCTTTTATACATATTAAAATTATACAAATCAAATATTCCTTAAAACACATATTTAGGTCAAATACCCTAATCTCGCATTAATTTCATATTGTCGCACTTGTAAATAATTACACATACTCATATACATGTACACTTACACAAATACATTCACATTGCCCTATACACATTTTTTTAATCTTATTTTGTATATTCGTCATTTACATTTGATCGCAAGTTCGATTTGGTTGTAACTTATTGGATACTATAAGTCTCATCCCCATTCATACACATGTACCCCCACTCCCGGATACTTATCTTGTAATAGCGTAGATTTTACATTTCCGCAATTTACAGTTTTCCAATTATACCATGGTTAGACCTAGGGCTTGCATGTACATAAAATCAAACGCTAGATAACCTAATACAAGACAAATACATGAAATTAATACACAATCACACTTGCACCCTCTAGGGTAATCCCACATGTTGCCTTCCAAAATGGGCCATGCTTGCACGTCTAGTATCTTTGGCAAAACAAAATCAAATGATCATAAGTCCCTCAAAATGTTGCCTAAACAAATGATCAAGTCCCTCAAAGCAAATTGCCAAAGACACTTGGCACCATTGCATTCATGGTCCATACGATGACCCGCGCCTGTCCCGAATAAACTTCCTAAACGCAAGATTGTCCATCAATTTCAATGGTGGAACAAAATTGTTAAAAGGGGTTAAAACATAACAAAAACCTTTGAGTACAATAGGGTAGACAAAACTCTTAGTTACTTGAGATCAACTTGCAAAAACACTTGCCTTCTTTTCAAAAACCACAATCCACAACACTTTCAAACAAACTCTTAAAAACATTTTGAAACATCTTTTCGAAAAGATACACGCCTTTGTAAAACATTCGAGTAAAGAATTGTTACAAGGTTAGCCTAAGACAAGGCATCTTCTTCCAAAATATTTTCAACAAACACTCACACATACACCGTTTTTCAAGCAAGGCAAGTGATCTAAAAAAAACAAGTAACTAAGAGCCCATGGATAACCATGGATGAAAAGGGTGCTAATACCTTCCCTTTTCATAATCTACCCCCCGAACCCATGAAATATCTCAAAAGGTTTTTGCTGTGCTTTTTTGACCTTTCCTTTAGGATAAAGTAAAAAGTCGGTGGCGACTCTTGCTCAACCGCACAAGTGCGAATACGAACGCAAAACACTAGTCAGTTCTCCCACCGTATCACACATACCATGACCCATTTTTGAAGGCAACAGGTGGATTGTAACCCTAGGGGTGCAAGTGTGCATTGTGTTTGTTTTTCATGCATTTTTGTCTTTGATTAGGTCAAACTATTTGTTGATTTTGATTTTTTGCATACAAACCCTAATTTTAATCATGGCATAATTGAAAGCTTAAAGGTGCGAGAATTTAAATTCTAAGCTATTACAACATGATATGGGGAGGGGGGATACAAATTTGATTAGGGGGTATTTGACAAGAAATATAAACCCTAAATTATTACAACCAAATTGAAGGTGCAAGACATAATATTTAAATGTACATTATTTAAATAAAATGCAATAAATAAATATTAGATAAAATGTATTATGCAAAAAAAAGTTTTTTATGTATGTAACATATTTTCAATGGAAAGAAATGTAAAGAAATAAATAAAAAAAGTCAATTTTAATTATTTTTTTTATTTTTAGGGCAAAAACCCTAATTTCTTAAGAAAATAAATATAATGTATTTATTTATGTACAAAAATGTATCAATATGTACAAAAAATGAAATATATTCAAAAAATGTATTTTTTAGTATAAAATGTCAATAAAATAAAATGTATTATTTTTATATTTTTTTTATTCTATACTTTTAATAAAATAAAGTATATATATGTGTGTGTGTGTGTCTATCTATATATATATATATATATATATATATATATATATATATATATATATATATATATATATATATATATATATATATATATATATATATATATATATATATATATATATATATATATATATATATATATATATATATATATATATATATATATATATATATATATATATATATATATATATATATATATATATATATATATATATATATATATATATATATATATATATATATATATATTAAGTGTGAAAAATAAAATAAATTATTTAATGCAATATATTCAAGAAAATATTTTTGGTGTAAATAAAAAATAGAAATAAAATAAGAATATTTTTGCATGTTTTTTTAAGTTTTAACAAATAATATAAAGTATTTAAACATGTTTATATTAGGAAAAATTAAAATAAAATATCTAATAAATGAAAAAAAATGTGAAAATATTTTTAGAATATTTTTTATACTTGAAAATAAAATATCAAAGTCAGAAAAGAAATAAAAATGCAAAAATAATGAAAATACAAAGAAATGGGCCAGGGGGTGCTGAAAGTGAATTGGGAGGTGTCAAGCAAAGAAATCCAGGCCCAACCCAGACTTCATCTTCAACCTCCAGAAGTTTGAAAAAACGCGCATTTTCCACACAAACTTGTATCTCCTGTATTTGTGATCCTTTGACAAAACTTAAAACATGAAACTTGTAGAGCATCAAACAACGAATCTAACCATATAAAAAACTTAAGTTATCTCTCAAAGACCAGAGAGAATTTCTCTGGTCCTAATTTCTAACCTAGTTTTTTCAGAAAGTTCATGGATGAAATTCTCCTAGCACGATTAATATAAATGAAAACTAAGCACATGTATGGTTTCAGGGCTATGAATACAACATCTTTTATTCACAAACCTAAGTCTAACTATTCCTAAATAGAGAGATAGAAGTTCATGAAATACCTGTTTCAGTTGAGTTCGAGCTGGACAATGCAACAACTTCCAATGGTGCCTGAGGTTCTTTTGAGCTTGCCTGATGTCCACTAAACCTTTCCCAATGCTTAGTTTGTTTTGAAGTGGCCTGAATCGTGCTACAGAACTCAACCTGCAAAGCTTCCAAACAAAAATGGCAATGTGTGTTAATGGAGTTACATCAACTTGTGAATGGTCTGGATAGCTCAGGTAGATTGATTGGAATGTGTTTGAAGTTCTTTTGGACAAAACGCACGAAGGGATTTGATTATGGCTGGTGATTTGCAAAACTGACCCTGTTTTGCAAGAAAAAGTGGTTTTGGAGTATGAGGATGCTTTTGGGGTGAAAGGCCCGTGCTTCTGACTTGTGAGGATGTATAAAACTTCTTTCAAAACTTTGCTTGAGTTGGTTTTATCAGATATGAGAGATACAAGCTTTTGGCCCTTTGACTTGTTTTGAAAGCAAAGTTGGAAGTGAAGTGAGATAGACCTGTACAGGCTATCTCCAAGCATGCAATAACTTCTTGTACTATGCCTGAGATTGTGGAGCTTGTTTGCTGCAAAGGAAGAAAGTCCAAGGCTCAAGAAAAAGCAATTTGACATAAAGTGCCCTTTATGAAAATGGAAGTGTGACCTTTATGCTTAAAATGACAATGTTCATTGTACAAAGCTCTGTTGATCAGAACAATGCCAATATCCAATGTATTTGCATTCAATTTTGGAGTGTAAATTGGTTTAGAGGCCTGTAATCATGTACTAAGCTAGTTTGGTCAGATTTGCAACTTGGTATGAACATGTATTGGCCATGGTTACAAAGTGAGTTTTTGCCAACTTCAAGCATTCGATTCTCCCTAACCACAAGAGTGTTTGAGGAGTTCTTGGACAATTTGGAAAGCTTGCAACATTTACTATAATCCATCTTTAAAATTAAACTTAAGACTCCAAGTGGAACTACGTGAAAAATGGCCAAGAAGATGGGTCAAAATCCTGCCTAAACTAGGGCAAAATTTCTCTAAGTTAAAAGTTTTAGGTACCATTGTTCCAAAAATAATAACTTGAGATCCAAGCTTCTTTTGAGAAAACTTTATGAATAAAAGTTGTATACTTTGTGATGGACTACAACTTTCATGTTGTAAGTTTTGTTTGAATCCATTTGCATCTTGGTGAAAAAATGGGACAAAGTTAGGAAAAAATAAGAAAATTTTATAACTTAGAAAATTTCTAAGTTATGAAAATTTTTCCATTTTAAACCCTAATTTGCAATTTTGGGTTTCTTGATGAACAAGTTTCATAATTTGACATGTCTTGATGAAAAATGACCCTTGACACTTGATTTTGACCAAAAAGTTAAAGTTTGACTTTTCAGTGTACAGTCAAATTTTGATCAGTTGACTGAAAAATTCATCTGTCAATCCTATGAATTTGAGATCTTTTGAACTTGTTGAATGGGTCAAGATGATGTCATTGAGTCCTTGAGTCCATGGTTGAGCTTGATTTGCCATTGGCTAGGTCAAACAGTCAAAAATTGCCTTTGTACAGTCAAAACCCTAAAAATGACCATTTTGCCCTTTTGGTGATCTGATCAAATTTCTTGTGGAATTGTGATCAAAACTTGATTAAATGGTTCATATGAGTTCATAATGTTGATGTGGGTCAAATTTCATGAGGTTTGACTGTCAATTGGCCACAGTTGACTTTTTCCCTAATACAGCTGATTTTTGGGTCAACTGTCCAATTGACTGAGCAAAAATTTGAATCAAGGCTTGAAACTTGGTATGGACAAACTTGTGAGTCCAACATGAAGTATGAAAGTCACTTTGGGCATTGTAGGTCAAAACATCCTTGTGCAAACTCAAAACCTAATTTAGGTCAACAGTGCAAGGAGGTGTCTTGAGCAGAGTAAACCCTAGCTTGATCTTGAGTTCCAAGAGTCTTGTGATGAGAAATGTTGATAAAATGAGAGGGAAAATTTTGGGGTACAACAATCATCATTGTCCAAGTGGAAAACATATTTACTACCCACAATTATAAGAAAGGAGAATTTGCGTCATCTCAAAATGGAAGATATGGCTTGGATTTTAAAATCATCAAAAGCCTTACTCAACACCTAAGTGGAAAATATCTCACTTCACCACATATCATAGAAGTATAGTTGTTTGCATCACTACAAGGATTGACAAGAGTCTAATCTTTTGAGAAATTTTTTAAAGATAAAAGCCAAAATGGCAAAATAATTTGAATGAGATTGATTGACTTTTAGTCTTCTCACAAAAATGTGCAAGTATTATTAAATTGATTAAAGTTTGATTAAGAAAAGATTTTTTAAAATGCATGGACCTAAGTCCAAGTTTATTATGAAAGTGGTTCAAGTTTTAAAATAAGAAGAATTTTCAAAAGGAGGGAGAAGATTTTGAAATTAAAGAAGATGGGAGAATATAAACGGACTATCCTAAAGCATAAGGTAAAATCTAGGGAAAAGAACCATCTAACCACCAAGAAGCCAACACTTGACACAATGAGTCAATGTAGAATTCCATCCTTTGGATTTGAAACCAAACAAATAATTAAGAAAACCAAACTCCATTTGTATTAAGTCTTCACAAAAATTGGGCAGAGTAACGACTGTATACAGATGAGTTCTAGATCACAGACAAAGCATGTAATCACAATAACCTGCACACAAAACAAACAAACAACTCAATGTCTCGGGGTAAACCCCAAGAACTTTAGACAAAATAACAGTTGAAGTCAAAAGATCTCCAAGATAGGTTAAGGCCCCTAATCCCAAGTCCAAGAAGTCCATGTCTCCAAAATGCAAAGGATAGTAACCAAGTAGTCCAACTCACATTAAAGTTTTTTTATGGTTCAAGTTGATTATTAAGTATCTTCAAAAAAGAAATGAAAAGTTCAAATGAGCAAAATAAAAATGACATAAAAGTAAACGCTCAAGTGAGCAACGATGAAAATAACATGAAATATAAATGCTAAAATAAATGTGCTTCAAGTAAAGGAATAAAGTAAAAGCATAAAATAAAAAGTCAATTATTAGGAATTAGTGGTTAGTTGAATGACCATCTTGAAACTTGCATTTGTCCAATCATCTTCCACCTTCGAGTCACGAATGGAAAAACTAGCCAATCTAACTCTTCAGGATTAAGAAGATTGAACATGGGTAGCTGTTGTACCCCAAAATTTTCCCTCTCACTTATCAAGAATTTACTCACAAGATCTCCTTAGCTCAAGACTGCACTAGGGTTTGATCAACTCAAGACAACTCGTTAAGCACTGATGACCGAAATTAGGGTTTGAAATTGAACAAGGATTTTTGAACTTCAAATACCCCATATGACTTTCATGGATCATTATGGACCCCCAAGATTACTCATGTCAAGTTTCAAGCCTTGGATCACATTTTTGCTCAGTCAATTGAGTAGTTGACCTAAAAATCAACTATATTGGGAAAAAAGTCAACTATGGTCAATTCACAGTAAAACTTCACATTTTTTGACCCACATCAATATTTTAAATTCATATGTATCATTTGATCAAGTTTGGACCACAATTCCTCAAGAAATTTGATCAAAATCTTCAAAAGGGCAAAATGGTCAAAATTAGGGTTTTGACTGGGAAAGGGCAATTTCTGATTTTTGACCTAGCAAATGATCAATTGGTTTAAGGAATGATATCAAGAGTCCAATTGTATCATTTTTACCTAATAACATGGCTCAAAATATTGCTCAAGTCCAATGGATTGACAGATAAATTTTCAGTCAACTGATCAAAAGTCAACTGTATACTGAAAAGTCAAACTTTAACTTTTTGGTCAAAATCTAATGCCAAAGATCACAATTCATCAAAACATGTCAAAATATGAAACTTATTCACCAAGAAATAAAAAATTCAAGATTTCATTTTGAAAAGTTAAAATTTCTAAATTTAGAAATTTTTCTAAGTGTTGGAAATTTCTTATTTTTTCCTAACTTTGAGCAAACTTTTTACCATGATGCAAGATGATTCAAGAGAAACTTTTAACATGAAAGTTGTAGATCTCCATTAAATCTACAACTTTTCTTCACACAACTTCTTCCAAAAGTGCTTGGAACTCAAGTTATAATTTTAAGAACATGTGGTCATGAAACAAAACACTTAGTGAAATTTTGCCCTAATTTGGTCAGGATTTTGACCCAACTTCATGACACTTTTTCATATAGTTTCAAGGGGAATATATAAAATAATTCAAAGATGGGTTGTAGAGCATATTTTAAGCTTTCTAAAATATCCAAGAACTCGTTGAGATTATTTTTGAGTAGGGAGAATCGAAGAGATGAAGTTAGGGTTTTATCACTTGATTTACAAGTCATTTTGTGATGAACCAATTTCAAAATTCAAATTATGCTGCATAAACTCTACTTTTCAGGCCTCAAACTTGTTATGCACTCTATAATTAATGGCTTTCACAGCTGTTAGAGGTCTCATTTCAAGCATTCAATGCATGAACATGCTTTATATCCATTTTGGAAGAAAGTGCACATTGCCATTTTGATAAAGTGACTTTTTGCACAAAATTTGTTCTTGAGCCTTGCACTTGTTCTCTTCTGATCACACAAGTCCTATAACTCATGAGAAATATTTTAGACACTTACAATCACTCAGCCCATGCTTGTACCTCACATTGAAACTTGGTTTCCCTCTTTTCTTGAAAATCAAGTAACCTAGCCAAAAGCTTGTAACTTGTACTTATGACTTGCCAATGCGCTCCAATCCTTTCGATTATACATACACAAACTATTGACATCAAACACACGAATGCTCATGCCCTGAAAACAGCTAGAACTCAGAATCACATTCCATACCTCCATTTTCACATAAACTGACCAAAAACTTGAAACTCATAACTCCCTCATGTGTTTTCAAGCCTTTTGGTTTCTAATGCTTCTAAACATAATTTAGAATTGATCCCACACCCTGTTACAGAACTGTAACACCATTAACACCATCCTCCATTTTCAAAAATAGAGCTTTGCACTTGGACTTCTCCAGAACTCCTCAGGCCCTTTTAGCTCAAGCTAAGCATTCCATTAGCTTCATGGGAACTTGAGGAATCTAACCCAACCATTGGAACTCCTTGAAAGTTGCTCAAACTTCATACCCGATACCCCCTTGCAAGGTAAGTTTTCTAGCTTTGGAACTTCTCATACAGGCATCATCAATGATTTATTTGTGAACAAAACATGTAGATATCATTACCCTAAAGCTAACCATGTCCGTAGTTTCCATTAATTTTGCTTGAGCTTAGAGAACTTTAAGATTGAAATTTTTGAGATTTTTAGGGTTCAGTTTAGGGCCAATGAAATTCATGATTATCTTTGATATATAGTTTTAATGCTTTAAATTTCTGAAACCGTGAGGAAATTTGCTATAAGTTTCATGTTTACAGTTTTCATTTTTGTTGAGAAATGAATAAGTTACAGTTAGTCTGGCTGGAGGTTGAAGATGAAGTGTAACTCAGGGCGCGTTTTGTATCATATATTTATTATTTTGCTTATGTTAACGAATGTATAGCCACCCCAGTGGTAGAAGTGCGCGCCTGTAACCTTTGGGATCTGGGTTCGAGCCTCAGTGGTACCCTTTTGTTTTTTTTCTTCATATTTTTGCATTCAGACTTTGTTTTTTTGGACAGACGCTGAGCTTCTTTGGGCTTGTTTTGTTTTTGTTTTTGCTAGCTAACCCCCTGTTTCATATATGCTCCCCTGGCCCAACTTTATTTTATTTTTCTTATTTTCTTTTTATTTGTTTTTCTTAACTATTTTTTTCTAATATTAAAAATCATAAAAAATACAAAAATATTAGATTTTCAGTTTGAGATAGTTTATTTATTTTTTCTAATAAAAATTATTTCTATTTAATAAATACTTTATTCATTTCACTAAATATCTTGTAAATTTAATTAAAAATAGGTTTTATTTATTTTATTTTTACACCAATTTAAATATATTATTTTGATATAAAAAAGGCCAAAATATTTTATAATACTATAATTTATTTCCAAGACAAAAATACCAAAAATACTTTTCTTACAAACTTATTTTCTTTTAATCAATTAATAGACTTAGGGTTTTATTTAAAATCTTTTCTTAATAAATTTATGTTTAATTAATTATTTTCATTTAATTAATTAGGTTAAAACATATCCCTTTTCTCTAAAAAATCCAAATAAAAATATTCATTTTCTTCACATTTACATTCTTGCATATTTATCCATCTTGTACATTATTTATTTAAATTCTTGTACAAATTCAATTTGGTTGTAATAGATTAATTAAGTTTATATTCTTGCAATTCTCATTCACAATTTGTATACCCCCCTCCCACAAGTGTTGTAATAGCTTAGTAACTTTAAAATTCTGCAATTTGTCGCTTTATATATAACATGCTAGTAATTAGGGTTTTTATGGAAAGACTAAAACCAATACTTAGAAAACCTTAATTCAAGACAAAATCAAGCATGAAAACAATACACTTGCACACAAGCACCCCTAGGGTAAATCCACTTGGTTGCCTTTACAAAATGGCCATATTACACATGTAAGGTATCTTAGCAAAAACAAGCAAATACAAGATCATAGTCCCTCGATGACGCTATCTAAGTTGCCTTTCAAATGATCTTAGTCCATAAAGAGAATGGTAAGATACCTCTCAACGTTGCTAATCATGGTTATACGATGACCCACGCCCGTCCCGTTTACATCCAAAGATAGGGTTACTTACCAAGTCAATGGTAAGATAACAATATCAAAGGAAAAGGAAATGAACAAGAAAGACTTTTGAGTAGGTAGAAAGCTCCTAGTTACTTGCTCCATTTCAAAACAAACATCCTTGCTATTTTCATAACAAACACGTACACTTTCAAAACATCTTACAAACTTGAAAACATTTTCAAAAGATCAAACACTTTGTATACATTCTTACGAACAAGAATCATTACAAATTTCGCCTAAACAATAACCTCTTTACAAAATACTTTCAAAAAACCACACAAAGCACAATTTCAAACAAAAGAAAGTGATCTAGCAAGTAACTAAGAGCCCATGGAAAACCATGGATGAAAGGGGTGCTAATACCTTCCATTTTCATAATCTACCCCCCAAACTCAAGAAATAATCTCAAAGGTCTTTACTGTGTTTTTTTCACCTTTCCTTTTGGATAAAATAAAAGTCGGTGGCGACTCTTGCTAACTGCAACATTTGCGATCAAATGCAAAACCTTCAAGTCAGTTCTCCCACCGTATCACACATTGTCTATGATATATTTTCCTACCACACATGGTAAGGAGAAGCTTCTAGGATCTTCTTTCTTTCTGGCTAATTTGTTCTCAGCGATAACATTGCATTCTAATGGTTTAGGGTCATCAAGCTTACGTTTGTTGGTCAAGATGTCTTCCAGGAATTTAACATAAGACGAGATTTGGGTTATAGCTTCACTGAAAGGTATTTCGACATGGAGTTTTTCAATTACTTTCACAAACTTCTTATATTGGGCATCCTGTTTGGTTTGTTTTAGCCTTTGTGGGTATGGAATCAGTGGATTATAAGGAGGAGGCGGTACATAAGATTGGTTATCCGTCTCAGGTCCTTTATCTTCTTTTTATTCTCTTTGTTTCTCTAGTTCAACATATTTCTCTACCACTGGATTATATGGTGTACTCCAACATTTTCTTTAGGTAGCTCAGATTTCTTTGTCAGGTTGGTATTCACCTAGGGGTTACAGGTCCATCGTATGTGATTCCACTTCGTAGTGAAATATCACTAGCATGGCCTTTAAGGTTAGGTTGAGATTGTCCAAGGAATGATCCTCCTGGTGTAGCCTGAGTAACTTATTGTTGTGCTACTTGAGATATTTGGGTTTCAATAATCTTGTTATGGGTTATGAAAGAATCAACCTTGTTGCCTAATTACGTAATCAACTCATTTATATGCACATGTTGATTTATAAATTCTTTATTTTGATGAGTTTGAGCTGAAATGAAATTTTCCATAATTTATCTAGGTTCGATTTTAGGGGTACAACTTGAGTATCTTATTTTGGTCTTTGAGCTTGAAAACCTTGCGGTCTTTGAGGTAAGGTGTTTTGGATGGGGTTGTTGTTGTTATAAGAGAAGTTTGGGTAGTTCCTCTATCCAGGGTTGTACGCATTTGAATATGGGTTTCCTTGGGCATAATAGACCTGATATGGGCTTGGTTAAACCATTAGAATGTAGTTAGCTGTGATGTGTGCTTGAGTTCCACAGATTTCAGATCCAGTTTGTACTTCAGTTGCGGTAGTTGTAGGATTGACGACTAAGCTTTCAAATTTTTGTGCTAAGGCGTCCATCTTAGCATTCATATGGTCAAGACTATCGATTTCGTATATACCTCCTTTTACTTTTTTCTTCTCTACTGTTACTCGTTCAGCTCCCTATCGATAATGGTTTTGTGCCATGTCCTCTATGAGTGTGCAGACTTCAGGGTATGGTTTGTTCACCAGTGCATCACCAGCAACAACATCAATCATCATCTTTATGTTATAGAGAAGTTCATTATAGAATGTATGGATGATTATCCATTTTTCTAGTCCGAGGTGTGGATAGGCTCTTAACAGCTCTTTGTATATTTCCCAAGCATCGAAAAGAGATTCACCATCTTGTTGAGTAAATTGGGTTATTTGGTTTCGCAAGACAACAATTTACTTGATAGAAAGTATCTAGCAAGGAATACTTTCTTCAGGTCATTCCAAGTGGTAATAGAATTTGCTGGGAGAGAGTCCAACGATGTTCTTGCTCTATCTCTGAGGCAGAAATGGAATAAACATAAACGTATTGCCTTATAAGGAGCACCATTGCTTTTCAATGTGTCAGTTAGTTGAATAAACACTTTCAAGTGTTGGTTTGGATTCTCAGTCGGAAGACCGACGAATTGGTTTTGTTGCACAATTTGCAGCAAAGCAGGTTTCAATTCAAAATTGTTAGCCTAAATTTTAGTATTGAGAATACTTGAATGAGGTTCTTCGTTAGAAGGTAAGGAGAAACCCTTAAGTGGCCTGCGGACTTGTTCTTCTACCATTGCTCTTCACATTCATCAGAGTAAAAGTATTGCACGTGCGTATCTTTGTGGTTCAGCTATTGGATCTTCTAAATTTCTGGTACCGCGAGTTCTTCGCATTTATTGAAGAGTGTGCCTTAGTCTAGACGGTCTCACAATGGAGTTAGGATATTTGACGTAATTGGTCCCCGACAGTAGCGCCAAAAACTTGATGTGGTATTTCGCAAGTGCACAAAAATATCAGAGTAATATAAAGAGTGTTGAACCCATAGAGAACTAATGGTCAAGCTATCATTTTCTACCGTTATAGTGTTTATCTAAGGCTAATAAAATAAAGGTTGGAGTTGTGCAAATAAAGTAAATGAAAGACTTGAATTAATATCATAAATGCAATTTTGGAATATGTATCTCATCAATTCGTTGATACTTTTGTTGTTCATAAATTGAATTACTATGGGACAATATTTTCTACTTTGAAAATAATTAATTTAACAAGAAATACTGCTTTCGCGTATTCAGATATGAATTTTACCCTCTAAACTATATCATTCACTGTCACGGTGGTAAACATTTTACGCGTTAAAGTAGTAAAACCTATTTTAAGAAAAATTAAACTCGTTTTCTCTATTGAAAAGTTGTTTTGATTGGAAAATAATATTTCAAAAGATTCCCAACGTTTGCTCGGCCAACCGTACCCTAAACTTACAAACACATCGGAAAATAGGTTCAAAAGTACTTTATTGAATACTTACTTTCCTAATTAATTAACAAATAGCTTCCACAGTTTTCATCAATTAAAAACTAAACAACGTTAATCTTTTGTACCAGACGGTTTTCAATCCTACCCGACATATAAGTGGTTCCACTTCCGTGGTAACCAACAAAGTTAAGTTTAGAAAGGTTGTGATTAAAATCAAAACAACCCCAATAGTATTTCTCATTAGAACAACAATTAAGAGTATCACCGAATCGACGACCCTCGTATTCAACACTTATAAATTTAGCTAGACATGATTATAATATAAACCAAAACGATTGATTCGATCATGTAAAAAGACATATTAAAATAAACTTTAAGCGAGCAATTAAAAGAAAGGTAGAAGAAGAGTGGGCGATTAAATAAAGAGAAGATAAAATAAATATAATTCGGTAAATAAAGAAAAACCTGCTCCAAAGAGACTTTAATCTGGTAAAGAAAGTAAAGTGTTGAAAACTTGATTGTGGAAAGTAATTGACGACAAGATTAATGCTTCGATAAAAGTTGATCCAAACTCAATTACAGACTTAATCACTGGTACGATAACTCTCCGATGTGAACTCTTCTTCAATTACAGACTTAATTTTGAACTTTTGGAATGTGAAAAATGCCCAACTTCAACAATGCAAAACAATTATCTGATCATCATCCACACCAAGATCATCATCATCCGACTCTGTGTGGGATGTGGGGGTGCGACCAGTCTGTGTGGGTCGTGAAGAGGTGGATCCTCCAGGCTGCTGGATGGATGGGGGCATCTGTGTAGGAAGTGGGGTGCTGGATCCTCCAGGCTGCTGCACGAATGAGGGCATCTGTGTGGGAAATGGAAAACTGTGCTGGAAGTATGTGTGCCATTTGTTTGCACTTTGACGAGGGCCATTAGACAAGTTTCTCAAATGGAGTATTTCTGGAGTCGGTGCAACAACCCTATACAATTTCTCCTTGAACCATGTTGGAAATTGGGCATGAATGACACTAGATGTTGATTGTACACCGGTACTATCAAAATAGGCGTTGTTAAATTCCCTAAAAAGAAACACACTATAAGTTTCAAGGTAATCAATTTTATATTCACACTGTAAAGAAAATTAAGAAGTTGGATTATACTTACTCAAGATATGGTTTAACTTCAATGCAGTTGATCAAGACATGAACATGTGCAGATTGCATTTCTTGATGGGTCAACCAACGCCCACCCTTATTTCCAGAGGGACGACCTGGAAGCCCGAAGAATGATAAGGTGTACTGACTTCTTTCGATAACATTTACAGGATTCCTTATGATTCTTGGAGTTAACATCAAGTGCTTGAAATAGTGACTGCAAAAATGTGAAGTTTCTCGATGCAAGTAATGTGCACATATTGATCCTTCAACTCTAGCTTTATTTTTCACTGATCGCTTTTAATCACCCATGAACCTTTCAAACGGATACATCCACCTATATTGAACAGGTCCTCCTAGATAAGACTCATATGCAAGATGCACAGGTAGATGTTCCATGGAGTCAAAAAAACCAGGAGGAAATACTTGTTCCAACTTACAGAGAATGACTGGAATATTTTGGTCCAACTTAATGATGTCATCCACTCTTAAAGCTGACGCTCAAATATCTCTAAAAAATTGACTAATTTCAGTGAGTGGATTAAGCACATGTTTGGGTAGAGAACCGAACGCAATTGGTAGTAATTTTTCCATAAAAATATGGCAATCATGACTTTTCATACCATACAACTTCCCAGTGTTAGCATCAGCACACCTTGCTAAATTTGAAGAATACCCGTCGGGCATTCTCAAACCTTTTAGCCATCCACAAACCGTTTTAGCTTCTTGGGGGGTCAGACTGAAACAAGCTTTGGGTTTAAATAATTTTCCATTTGGTTGAGGCTTCAATTCCAACTCTTTACGATTACACCAAATTTCCATGTCTTGTCTAGCCTTCACATTATCTTTTGTTCTGTCTTTAGCATCCATCACTGTGTTAAATATGTTATCAAAAAAATTCTTCTCAATATGCATAACATCAAGATTATGGCGCAACAAATTATCTTTCCAATACGGGAGGTCCCAAAATATACTTCTTTTTGTCCAATTATGTGTGACCCCATATCCTTCAATTCTACATGCTTTGCCAGTATCTGTAAACTTTGGAAGTTCACAAACTTGGTTCCATATAGCAACTGGTGCCAATCGAGGCGGAGGCAGATCTGTTACCCGTTCGTCCTTTTTGAAATTTGTCTTGTTTTTTCTAAAGGGATGATTTGATGGTAGGAATCTGCGGTGACAGTCAAACCACGAGCTTTTCCCCCCTTTTTCCAATGTAAACGCCTTAGTGCATTCCATGCAATGCGGACAACCCATTCTGCCATGCGTACCCCAACCAGACAACATGCCATATGCTGGAAAGTTGTTAATGGTCCACATCAAGGCAGCTCGCATAGAAAAGTTTTGTTTACGGGATATATCATAAGTCCATTCTCCATTATTCCACAACCTCTTCAAATCATCAATTAAAGGTTGTAAGTACACATCAATTCCGGTTTTTGGACTCGACGGTCCTGGAATGACGCACGTCAAAAACATGTATGGTTTTGTCATGCACATCTCAGGAGGGAGATTGTAAGGGGTTACAATAACTGGCCAACAAGAATACGCACTTCCGGACGCTTGGACATATGGAGCAAAACCATCAGAGCATAATCCAAGCCTGGCATTTCTAGGTTCAGCAGAAAAATCAGGATGTACCTCATCAAAGTGCTTCCATGCATGGCCGTTAGATGGGTGTCGCATATTTCCCGGACTTGTTTTGTTTGTATGATGCCATGTCATTTGACTTGCACTGTGCATTGAAGAAAACATTCTTTTTAACCTTGGTATTATCGGAAGATAAAACATGGACTTTACTGCTACCCGTTTTTGGTTACTGTTAATGGCTCTATTGCGAACTTTATATCTTGGACTATAACAAAACTTACATTCCTCTGACGATCCATCTTGAGTACCAAACTCGTTGTCATAAAACAACATACAACCATTAATGCAACAATCAATGTTTCTTACTCTTAAACCCAACTTCGACACCAACTTCTTTGCATCATAGAAACTCGCAGGCAAGTTATCTTTCGTTGCAGTTGAGTCCAACATCATTTTTGCGAAGTGCTCCAAACACTGATCAGGAACATTCCAATTTGACTTGGCGGCCAATAATCTAACACACATTGATAGCTTTGAGTCTGACGACCCCTCAAACAACGGCGTATTCATCTCATTCAACAACTGATAAAATCTCTGCGCTTCCTCATTCAGCAACTCTTCCCCGTCAAAGTCTTCAGGTTGATCATAGGTCAAGTTAACACCAAAAGCATCACCAACCATGTCACCTATCAGATTAAAGTTTTCTTCAAATTCCATAGGTGGTTGCATAACCGGTTGACTACTTGAAGCATCTGTGTTGCTAGTCTCTGGTACATTACTCGGCAGTGTTTCACCATGATACGTCCAAACCCAATAATTTTCAATGAAACCTTTCCTATGCAAATGACGTGTTATTTCCTCTGGGTCACTAATTATATATCTACATCCACATTTAAGACAAGGACACTTAACTTTTCCTTCACTTCGACAACGTTCCTGGGCAAACGTCCACGCGATAAAACCATTAACTCCGTCTATAAAATTGGATTTAAGTGCACGTCTTCCTGGATATAGTCTATCGTACATCCAACTACGATAATACATATAATATTCCATTTACTGCAAATTTATATAATCAAAACCTATTTAATTAGAAATATTAATTAATCAACTTAATAATAATCCTAAACATATACAATTAAAGATAAATATATGCTTTCAAAAATATTTATAAACTCCTAAAAATATTTATTTATTTTTAAACAATTAAAATTTAATTTAAACACCTAAATTTTATAAACTCCTAAAAATTTAAAAACTTATTAAACTCTTAAAAATTTAATTTAAACACTTAAAATTTATAAACTCCTAAAAATATTTAGTTATTTTTAAACACTTAAAATTTAATTTAAACACCTAAATTTTATAAACTCCTAAAAATTTAAAAACTTAAACTCCTAAAAATTTAATTTAAACACTTAAAATTTATAAACTCCTAAAAATATTTATTTATTTTTACACTTAAAATTTAATTTAAACACCTAAATTTTATAAACTCCTAAAAATTTAAAAACTTATTAAACTCCTAAAAATTTAATTTAAACACTAAAAATTTATAAACTCCTAAAAATATAAAAACTTAAACTCCTAAAATAATTAAACTCATTCATCACAAATTAATAATTAATAATTATTATAAACTAAATAATTAAACCTAACATTTAACTCAAATACATAAAATATATATAACCCAAATTCAACAATTTTAACCCAATGCAAATTCATGAAATTCAGAAAATATATATAACCTAAAAATTAATCAAATTCAGAAAATATACTAATTTCAAAAAAAAAAATTCAAGACATACCTTTTATCTTGTAACTCCTTCAATCTTCTTGTCCCTTTTTGCAATCTATACTTCTATCAATATTCTCCTTCTCTATTCAAAGAAAAATTGAAAAAAAAATTATACTCAAATAACACATCAAAAGTTATTAACAAAATATAAATAACATTGAATTGAAATTACCTTACAACTAATGTATGGAGATGGTAGGAATTTAAGTGTGGAGAAGAAAAATTTTTGGAGAAGAAAATGGGTATGGAGGAATAGGGAAGGTTGAAGAAGAAGTATAACAAAGTGAAACCCTACTGTATGTTATGGAGCGTTTTGATAAATCAGATAAAGCAAGTAGCGACGTGAAAATCACGCTGCAACGTTGCCACGCGATTTTCACGTCGCAACAATCATACAACTGTTTTCTCTTCCTTCAAAACCTGAACACGCCAGTGTTGAAAGTTGTGATTAATTTAATTTTTATGATATTTTAATTAGCGACGTGAATCCCACGTCGCAACTTTTTTTAACACAAAAAAAAACTGACACACTTAATGCTTCTTTATTATATTATTAAAACACGTTGCCACGTGATTTTCACGTCGCAACTGACTTTATTTAGCCACATAAAAATCACGTGGCTGGGTAAGCATTTTCTTGTAGTGTAAAATTTCCAATATTTATATTTTTTACTCTTATTTATTTTTGTTGTTAAAGTTCAATGTAACATTATTTATTAATTTTGTCTCCATAATAAATAATTAAGAATATTATAAATAAATAAAAAAAAGAATATAATAAAAGTAAAACAATTATTGATTGTAGATTGGTATTTAATTTTTATTTATTTACTAGTAAAAGACCCGGGTTGTTCAATATGATGAAAATTATAAATTTAGAAATATATATGAATCAATAGCAATTAAAAACCAACATATTTATAATTGATAAATTGAATTAAAGTCAAAATGTATCAAAATTTATAAACTTAAAATAATTAAGATACTTAATGAAAAAAATAAAAAGAATATGAAGATTGTTCAACAACTTGTTTAAAAGTATACATAACAAAATCATGTTCTTAGCATTGTTTATATGACGTCTGCCTTTTGCTGCCTTCTCTTTCTCAATTTATGTCAATTATATCAACGTCTGATATAGCTATGTACCACTGTTCAATATCAGAACCATCACTGTTGTTATTAATTTTATAAATGCCACATCTTCAAGAACCCTATAAAGACCATGCAGTCATACAACTTAGATGGGTAATCTATCTTCATTGTCTTCGTTAAGCCAGGAACATGTACACCATGGAAGAGAGTAATCTATAACCTTCCTCATGCAATTATCAACACACAATTTTGGTGTTCTCTAAATCATGGGTTGCAATCATATTAAAATTTGAAAATACAGGCATGTTGTGTTGGAAATCCACCAAAACCTATAATGAATTTCTATCAATTTTGATGAATAAGATTAATATCATTACACAATGCCAATAAAAAAAAATAAGAAATAAAAAAAGAAAGAAGACAATTATTTTTTCTACAGAGTTTCTCTCTATCTACAAATGCTAGAAAACTTTATTATTCACTTGCAACTGCAAATTCTGTGAATACAACTTGATTGACTTAATTGATTATAAAAAATAGGGGTTACTCCCTCTATTTATAGATTTAGGTTAGTTTGCTCTCTAAGCCAAAAACTCAAAACTATAAAAGCCCAAAATACTTATTTTGGAACTAAATCCAATATATTTTATTTTAGATCTAAATCAAATCTATCTAGATCTAAAATCAAATCTATGTGTAGTATCTTCGACGCACCATGTTTCGATACTTCCTTATCTCTATCGAGCAAAATATTTCGACACAAGAAATTACTTTCAACGTGTTGAATTTCAAGAGCATTTTGAGAATCATTATTTTGTATGTACAACATTATAATCGTTGTAAATTCTTCATGATATTTTCGTACATTTCATACAAATATATATGACTAAAGTTACTATAAGCACCAACTATTATGGATATAGTAAAACCTACACCAAATTATCATTTTATATTAATATTTTGATACCTATACATTAAATTGACCACTCAAAAATGCACTAAGCACATGACCAAATGATTTTTACACTTTCTTTGTTTCACAACTTTAGAGTTTTAAATCCGTTTGCTAGATTCAACTATGACTTAGCACTTAAATTAGAAAGTTCTCGTATGTTAGAATCATACTCCACCATCTACCCAATTGGTTGGTATGTTTTGGATGATTAGTCAAAGAGGAACAATATCATTCTTTATAACAAAGCTGATATTGATATTTCTTGGAAGTAAGATTCTTGTTAGAAGATAGTGAAGTATCTGAACTTTTGGTTTTAGTAGGGTTGTTTTTAAGGGAAAGCTTCTTTTCTCCATGAGATTGATTGTAAGAGAGTTTAAAGCTATGTTTCATTTGAAGTTTTTTAGTTCTAAAGGGTTTTTCAGGTTTGTAGGGTGTTCCTAGGAAGGGTATTTAAAATAGTCTTTCAAATTTTTCTCAATGAATTGTTATCTTCACATTCTTCACTAAGGATATTAGGGTTTTTCC
This sequence comes from Vicia faba, assembly GCA_948472305.1. Taxonomy (NCBI): domain Eukaryota; kingdom Viridiplantae; phylum Streptophyta; class Magnoliopsida; order Fabales; family Fabaceae; genus Vicia; species Vicia faba. The sequence goes on along the minus strand of OX451736.1, from coordinate 1,403,541,093 downwards.
AAGAATGTTCAGGTTGGTGTAGAATTCTTGTATTAGATTTGGAAAGATTCTATTAAGTTCTTTTATGAAGGATGCTCTTAATGAGGCTTGACAAATATGAGAGTATGGTTTGTATCCTCTTGTGAAGGTTTCATCCATAAACCATGGCTCTATGATCTTTTCCCCCACTATTATCTTATTTTCTTCTTCGTGTCTATTCATCATTGCAGCTATGATAACATCACTTTTTTGTAGAGGTATTTTGGATCTTTGAATAGGGGGGGTCATTGTGACACTTATGACAAAAGAAGAAATCACAATAAGAAATACATTGAGAATATGTGATACAAGAGAGAAGTGAGAATGAGATACCAGAAGAGTGAAGGGATAATACCTTCTTATAGTGTGCTTCCTAGAGGATTTGAGCGTGTGAAATAAGATATCTTTAAGTGCAGATTGTGTTGTCCAAAAATCAGATTCAAATTCTCCTTCATTAAGTCTTCTAATCGATTAAATTTTCCTCTAATCGATTAGATTCTTCAATGTTTGGCTTGATCTTTCAATATTTTCTTCATGTAGCTTTTTTTATGAGGATGATGAAGACTCTTCAAAAGTACTTGAATTTAAAAGCTATACTATCTATTTGAGTTTCAAGATGATTTCCTCCTTCTTGGATTTTTCCTGAAATTCATCATAAATATTTCTACCTTTAGAATCAAGTATTGAATCTTGTTTTTGATACCGGTGCTTGAATATAAGATATTTATTTGAAACAAAGTTTTTTAAATAACTTCCCAAGATTTAAAAGTTTGAAAACCATCCTTGAAGATGTTATTTACTTTCACTTGGTGTCTTGTCTTCTTGAATATGCATGTTCATACTCTCTTGATTGATATCGGGAAAATATCCATAGATCATTTCAAGTGTGTCTCATACTTCCTTGACAATATCATAGTTAAAAACATAGAAATGCTCTCTAGTGTTTAAAGCACTCATCATCAAGTACTTGTCTTTAAAATCTAATTTAACTTTTCTCTTATCTTCACTAGTCAATAGATTATTTGGATTATTTACTACTTAACTACTAAAAAATAAATAGGAAGAAACAAACCATTTATAAGAAAATCCCATAACTCAAAATCAATAGTTTTAATGAAAATTTTATTTCATTGTTTCCACATGACAAACCTTTCACCACCAAATGGTAGACACATGTTCATAAAAAACTTTATATTAAAATAAGTATTTGAAGTCATCATATTATCTTCTGCGACGATTAGTCTTATAAAAGGAGTTAGACTTCTGATGGCATTCATTTACCAAATGACTCCAAAAACAAGAGTTGGGAGAGATTGTGATGGTTAAGAACAAAGTTACAATTATAAAAAGTTTAATTTATAAAATTATTTAAGTTGATTTTAATAGGAAAACAATTATTAAGCAACATAATAAGTAAATAGAAGATGATTTGAGAGACAAATATAAAGAAATACAACATAAAGAAAATAGAGAAATGGAAAATAAATAGATAACATACAGATGATATGCACCAAAGATTTATACAGATTCACCTAACCACTTGATCTAATCATGTCTCTTAGAGTTTCCTTTTGAAAGTTTCCACCAAAAATGATTTTGAGCTTTTCACAAGATATGTCAAGGAACCTTCTTACAAATAAACAATTGAATTGATTTTACTCAGGTTAATCTCAAAACCAAACAATATATTTTAACAGGCTAATCTCACAAATCAAAGTGATCTTATATCAGGTTAAGCTCAGGAACCAAACTGAATTTCTCATAGGCTAAACTCAATAACTAAATAAATATTTTAATAGACTAATCTCAAGAACCAAACAAATATTTTCACTGATTAATCTCAAGTAACAAACAGAGATTTTGACAGGTTAAGCTCAAGAACCAACAACAATTCTGACAAAAATATTACACAATAGAAAGTACCCTTTTAAGTAAAATACAATTTAACACAACACTTGTGCAATAAAATTATCACATATATTTTCACTCCGTTGACACTAAGGGTATTATTTCAAGGTTTAAAATTATATTCCTTAGAATGATTTTCTCAATACTATTATTTCTGATATAATTATTTTAACTTATGTGTTTGGTAAAAATTTAGATTCTCAGAAATAATTGTAAAAATTATTTAATTTAAAATTGTAAAACTAAAAACTAATAGTAAATTTGAGTGGCAATGGAAAGTTATAATTGGTTAAAATTATTCTCAAGAGAATTTTATATTCTCATCCTAGAGCCATGTGTACACAACATTCATGTGAATAAAAATAACTTGGAATAACTTTTTTAAAACGTGAATCAAACAAGGGAATATTGTATTCTCATAAATCCATTCTCAGGAATATTTTTTTAAACCTTGAAACAAATACACCCTAAATATGTTGGACATGTGACTTCAAACACAAAAGGGAGGAGATGAATTGTGTGTTTCAGAAAAACTTAGTTTTGAAAACATTTTAGGATTAAAATCAGAGTTTGAAAATATTTTAGAAGAATTTTCGAAATAAGCAGCGAAAAATAAAATTGCAGAAGGTAAACTCCAGAAATATAAAGAGTTAAAGGGAAGAGAGGAGAACACAAGAAATTATACAAGTTTAGTAAAAAACCACTTAGTCTTGTTACCAAGATTTGATCATGAGAGTATCCAATTAAACGTAGTAGGTTGAATTCTCGAGTACCCTTATACAAAGAAATGAAGTTCGTGGTTAACTTCCAACCAAACAGTACACACAAAGATAAGCGTATAGTCTTCCTTATAAATGTTGGATGAAAGTGATTAGCGTCCTTTCCAAAGAAACTTATAGTAATTTGTCTTAAAGCTCCAAACTAAGATTTTACACAACTGATCTAGTAGAGAGCTTTTCTCACCAGGATGAGCTCGCGAACCAAAACTTGGTTTTATACCGGGCCAACCAAGAACATGTGAGATTTTACCATCGGGTTGATCTCGAACCAAACAAGATTTTAACACCAGGTTGAGCTTGAACCAAATTTTGATTTTATACCGGGCTAACCAATAACTTATGATATTTTAACAGTGGGTGGATCTCGAACTTATATGGAGACTTAATCACATAATCGCCATACCAAAGCTTTTTACGGGTTTAGCTCTGAACCCAAAAAAAATAATCCCTGAGTAAATAAAATTTTCAACCAAGGTAAAACAAAAAATTCCTTGGTGTACTTACAAAACTACCCTTCCAGAATTACAATTTCCTCATTTGCAAAATGACTTTCTCGAAAGTGTTATGGCTAAACTTTAGTGAGAGAAAGTAAATAAAAAATAAATTTTGAGAGATAGTGAAAAGTGAGGAATATAAGCACTCGTTTTTGGATATGAAAATATGTGCGAATGGACCTCTATTTATAGGCTAGAGGTTGACACAAAAAAAGAAAAAGTTGTATGGCCAATAATGGTGAGTCAATTGATTGGCATCATGCTCCAATCGATTGGTAGGCCAAAAATTAATCGGTTAAGAAGTTCAAAAAGGTAAGAAAAGATATTTATCTGTTACCATTATTTAAGGAACTATCCTAATCAATTAGGGTGCATTTGAATTTTTCCAATCGATTGCCATAAAGTGCCAATCAAGTGGCAAGAAAAAAACTTGCCCATAGCTAATGAAAATTCCTAACTTGTCTGGCACGAATTCAAGGTATTTTTAGATATATTTTCTTGGGAAAAATAAGTTTGAAAACTTATTTGTGTATGTGTGATATTAGCCATTCACTTTTACGAGAAATCCCTGATGCTTTTTTAATAAATTCACTCAGACATGTTGGGAAGCCTTTAATATACTTCAAGACTTGTCAGATGCTTCATTCTTGTATACACTTGCTTGATATCGAGATGAGGCTTGAGTAATATTTCAATTAAGTGTCATCATCAATTAGTTAAGTTCATCAAACCTTAATGACATGGTTGCATCTTTAACTGCTTTACACTTGGCTTAAGTTGTTGTTATCAAGAACTAGTTATCATCATCAAAAGCATGTTTGTCATTAAGATCACTTATTTTACTAATTACCTTCAAAACATGATTCCACATTCTCCCCCTTTTTGGTGATGACAACGCATTTCTCAAGGAGTTGGTAAAAGAAATAACACATATTGTTTGAAGTAATTAAACTCCCTTTTAATTAAGTAGAGAGTATATTTCACTCCCTCTGAGAGTATAATTTATGGAACCTTGGTTTGTAGGTAATATGTTTTCTTTTAGTGATGATAAGATAACAACTGTGAAGAACATAACATATATTCAATATGATAAAGATGAAACATGATGATGACAATTGTGAAGAACATAATACATAATCAGGATGATAAAAATGCACCATGATCATGACAACTGTTAAGAACATAACATATAATCAACATGATAAATATGAAATATGATGACAACTATAGAAATATCAGAAAAGATAATATTCAACATAATGAAGATGCAACCATTAAGAAGATTAATCAATATACTTAAAGTAGTAAAAGATGCAAAGCAAGCCATGGGTTTTATAAGGATTGGCAATGGTTCAGACATAGACAAAGCTTCATCAACAAAGTCTCAGACTAAGGAAAATAAACAAAGATTACATCAAAAGCCTCAAAAGAAAGCTCAAATCAAGTGTCACAACAAAATAATATATCAGGCAAGCCTTAATAGAGTTAATCTCCCAATTTAGTAAGCGAGTGAAACTTTTGTAAAAGTAAATGTTCTTTCTTTAAAGAAGTAGATGACTATAAGCGCACACACACAAACACATGCACACGCACACACACACACATGCACACACACACACACACATGCACACACACACACACACACACACACACACACACACACACACACTTAAAACATTTTTTATAAAATGTTTTGAAACTAATAAACCTTGAGAATTATATATAGCAGTTGCATAGAAAATGACGAGAGCATTAAAAAAGCCAGAAAATATTTTTTGACAAAAACTAATTGATTAGAACAAAGTGTCAATCGATTAGATTGGAACGTTTTGAGGAACAAGGAAATTTGAATGCACTCAAATGATTGACAACTGCTATTTATCACTTCTCATCTATTTTGGAAATTATAGCCGTTACATTTAAATAAATGAATTGATTGAGTCAATCGATTAAAAATAATCATTTTCGCTTTAAGGATGTTTCCTATTTTAGGGATTTTCAATTCTATAAATATAGGTCTCATTCATCATTTTAAAGCATCCATCAATCGAATTATGTATTAACACACACGCGCGCGCGCACACACACACACACACACACACACACACACTCTCTCTCTAAGTTTTCATTTTCACTTTCTCTCACTAGTTCTTATAACCAAAATGCTTTTGTTAGGAAATATCTTTTGTGAGTGAGGTGTCCTTGTAATTATTGATGGGTAGCATTGTGTAAGTTCTCCAAGAATATTGTTTATGCATCTTGGATGAACACAGTCCATTTAGGGCTAAAATATGTGGTTAGAAGTTAAATCTGTTAATAGATTTGGTTAGGGATTGTGTGATTAATTCTTAGGTTAATTTAGGTTGAAGATCATTAGTATTGATGAACTTCCCTTAAGGCTCTTAGTAAGCCTTGTTCATTTGAAGGTTGAAGATTATCAATATTAATGAACTTACCATTACGTTCATGGTTAGCCCATTTAAATCCATAAATTAGAAGATCAACCTATTAAAATCTCAAGAGGTTAATAGTTATCCTGTGAAACCATATTGAGCTCAGTTATTTCAATCTACATTTGGGAAGGAAGCTTGACCACTTCAGTCTCAACAATTTTATGGAGAAGACACAAACATCATATCTTCCTTCTTGTATTATCATGGTTGTAGGACAACCACAATCTTTTTATATAAAGGGGTTCGTGAGCTTCACCTTCTAAAATCTCTCAAGTATATAATGGAAACTCTCTAGATCAGTTCTTCGAGAGAAGAGTATGTCTTTTATTTTTTACCAAACCTCTATAACTCGGTGTTTTTCTTCTTCCGTTAACTATTTTCTTTCCACACTTTATTTTTATATTCCGCTGCTTAGAAATAGGAAAAAAAATTTTAAACTTTGATTTTAATCTCGAAAAGTTTCCAAAATAATTGTTTTCCAAACCACACAATTCACCCCCCTCTTGCATGTGAAGTATAAAGTCCAACATAATTACCCCCCCTTGTCGAAATCCAAAAGGCAGGTAAAGATTTATTGCGATAAGTTAAATACATAAACATGTTAGGAAAAGGAAAAACATCACTCTTTTTATTTATTAAAATTGCTATAAATTCAAATTACAAAAGGGAAATTACGAAATTGAAAAGTAGCGGAAAACAATAAATGAATTATTAAACTAAGAATTCTAAAACACATAGGCGAGATTATTCGTTATCAAAATCATCTTTGAAGAACATGTCTCAGGGTAGTTGTGTTTATTTTGGAATAAAGTGTAGAGCTTGTTGTTAATCATATTTATCTTTCTATTTAAGACCTTGAGTGGGTCGTTAGTTTTGGGTAGTTGAGGAGGTTGAGGAATAGAGTATTCAAAATCATCTATTTGTAAGGGTGCTTCTTGATTATTTTATTTTCTTCTCATTTGAGGGTGGATTTGCAGTCATTTTTCCATTGATGATCTCTAATCTAACTGATTTTCCTATTTTAGTTATTTCTTCTTTAAGCTGTTTATCTTTGAAATTGAATCATGTGTCTTCCAGAATTTTTGTGATTAGATTACCATATGATATACATACTTATTCTTTCTTGCTTTTTATCAGGTACTCGTTTACTTGTTTTGTCCAATTCAACTTACTTTTTTTTCTATACACCATACAACTTCAACATCAAATTGGTTATAAGGATAAAGTTGCTCTTTATTGGAAAAAGTATGTGATTAATCACATAGTGATTCATACGACTATCATGGCTGATATATCCAGAAGTGAATGGATTTGGTATGGAAGATGTTAGATATTTCATAATAAAGGATGCAATGAGCTTGTAATTTTACTTCTATCCTTTATCTCCAGACTCAGGGATGATATCTTCATGAGAAAGATTCAGAATCTAACCAAACTCTTCTACTGACAGAGTTATTCTATGCCTTTTTACTTTAGATTAAACTATTCCATCAACAAGGTTGAGATTTGATAAGAACATCTTAACCAATTATGGATTAACCTTTCTTGATAGGTTGTAGAGGAAGTTGGAAAGGTTGAGTTCTTCAAAAAATTTAAAGAATTAAAATTCTTCAAAATCTTCTAAATCATGGGTGTGCATTCTTACCAAGGTTCGGTCACCGAACTCTTGGGAGCCATGATGATTTTTGAAAGAATAATCTCACACTCACAAAATTTGAAATAAAATATGGAATGCAAAAGAATGAAGGATGAATACCTATTTATAGTATGTTATCTGATGAAATGGTCATGTATTTCTGGAAATCAATGAAGATGAAATTATTCCAAATTAGGTGTGCCAATCGATTGGCTAATGGCCCTAATTTATTGGATAATTAAACCATCTAGGATTTTGAGTGATCATCATTAATGATGATATTTAATTTCCTTAGAGTATATGATTGTCTTGTATTTCTCCATGATTGACGATAAATTTAATTTTTTAAGAGCAATATAGGTGATCCCACAACTACAAATAAAACGTCTAACATCGGATGCAAAAAGCGTTGTTCCTTGGCAACAAAAGCGAGGTAAATAAGGTCGTCATGAAAAGTCTCCACTTAAAACCTCGGTTTTTCAAACCCCGAGGTGTATAGTTATATGCACATGTGTTCGAATCTCAAGAGAGGCACTTTTATTATTTTCAAAACTATGGTATCTTTTATCTCAGTTTCTATAAAAAACTGAGGGGTTAATAAATTTTTTTAAAGTTGTTACATTGTTTACCCAGAATATTATATTGTTTACCCATAATATTACATTGCTTACCCAAAAAGTAAAGATAAAATTCAAACTCCCTAGGATGGTTCAAGATGAAAATAAAATTCCCTAGGATGGACAAGATAAAAAACTAATTCCCTCAAGATATAGATTTAGATCTTCGTATTATTGGATCTTGGGGAAGATCTTCTGTTAGATCTTACTTGCAATTGTTTCTGATGAAAAAAGGTAAGGTAATTAATATTTAAGAAAACAAAAATCAAGGAATCAAATAATGAACAAACATTTAAGAAAACAAACCTTGAACCCGAACGATTTTCTGCTCTTACAATCCATTGTAGAGAACTTTTCCAAGCGTCCTTAGGTTTCAAACGCTTCATATGTTTCATTTAGGTTAGATTTCCAATATCGTAAGATAACTTATATAATGGATGACCCTTAGGTTTTACGCAAATCACTAAAAGGCGGATTCTTGAGCGTTGATAACCTATAAATGGACGACATATATTTGTTTAAGGCCGTTGAAAATAGTGAAAATAACACTTAACTATCATCTCGATTTTGGAATAATATATTGGCTATCTAAACTAAAACAATGTCCTATTTAAAGACAAACTCATCCAAAGGTGTGTCTATGTCTTATTCTTCTATAAAATCACGATCTGGACCATTCCGAAGGGAAAAAATAAAGGAAGTATTTTTTGGAGATGTCCATTTTGAAGGAGTGAAGAGACATGCAATTTGTTCATATGGGATGAAGACATGGTGGCAGAAGATAGAAACAAAGACGGGAGCATTTTGAATTCAGAGTTAAAAGCTATGGGCTATTTGAAGGTTATATATGAAGATTCAAATAAGAAGAACAAGAATCTAAAGAACAAGTTGAAATCAGAGAAATTTTATGGAAATTTGAAGCTGTTATGTTTTGTCAACTCCTTTATGTTTAATATTTACTTTGTTATGAAATGTAATTGATGAAGTAGGGTTGGAATTTCATTGTTAACATTATGTGGAAACTTTAGATGCAATGAAATCTATGTATTGACCTTGTTTATTAATGAAATGTTGGTTTCAGAATTAAATATCCTCTCAGTTTTGGAATAAAACCGAGGGGATAAATTAATTTTTTTAAATGGTTACATTGTTTACCTAGAATATTAAAAATACAACATGTCCAGGTCCCATACAAGATTCTAGAGATCCAAGATTTGTTGTTGTGCTATCATTTCATTGCATCCAAGATTGATGGTTGCGCTATCATTATCTCTGACTTCATTAGCATAGACAATTTGTTTGAATGCTTCCAACTTTTAATAAGGTGTCTATTTCAAATATTGGAAACTATTTTTTTCTGCACTTTCAATCTATTAATAACAAAGAATATATCATAGTTTTGTTTCAAGTGGATGGATTTGAAAGTGAATTTCCTAATCTCCATAAGGTTGATTATAATAGAATTTAGGGTTGTGGAGTGTTTGATGTTTCTAAAACCTAGGGCTATTTCAAGGGTGTAGTATATTCCTATAATAGGTAGCTCAAAGATTCTACCAAAGTTATCTTTGCAAAGGCCTATTTCTACTTTCCTTACAAATGTTCTTAGTGATTTTCCTTTAAGTCTTAGGTTTAGGTATAATTCTTTTACAATTTTTGAGAAGGATCTATCTAGTAAATTTATGAAGAAATATTTCAAAGAGGCTAGATGGATTTGATGATAAGGTCAGGGACTCTTATATAGGCTTGAATGCATGTACCAGGGTAGAATTACCTTCTTTTCTAGAATTGTCATCTTCTCTTCTTGCTTTCGATTTATCAATCCAACAGTGAACACATTCCTTCTTGGTGTTTCTCTGGGATATTAGCTTAAGAAGGCTTTGATGATTCTTACAATGAAATAAATCACACAAGAGAGAATCTAAAAGATATGAATTTTGATATGCAAGAATTAGTGAGAGAGCATACCTCTTTCTAGTTCGTATTGTGGCATTTTTATCTTGTAATTATGGCAAGGAGAAAGCATTCCAAATTTAGAGTTCCAAATGATTGGCTATTGGCCGTTGTGATACGGTGGAAGCACCGACTATTATACTGATTTTTCATTTGTGTTTGCAAATGTTGCGGTAAAAAAGATTCGCCATTGACTTTTCTTTTATCCAACAAAGGAAAGGATTAAAAAAACAGAAAAAGACCTTTCGATATTATTTATGAGTAAAGGGGGTAGATTATGGAAAGATAAGGTGTTAGCACCCTTTTCATCCATAGTTATCTACGGGCTCTTAGATGCTTAGCTCATTTGAAAAATACCTTGTGCTTTTTGTGTGTTTTTTGAAAAGTATTTTGAAATTGCCTTAGTGCAGCGATTCGCTTTATGATAACTCTTGTATCAGTCCTCAAGAGTGTTGATAAAGTGTTTTTTGAAAGTGTTTTTGAAATGTTTTGTGTAAGTGTAAAAAGTTTTTTTTAAGAAAGCATCTAAGAACTATCTACTTACACTCGAAAGGTTTGTTCTTTTCCTCCTATCCTTTAGACAGTGCTATCCTACTATTAGTGAGTAGGTAGCCCTATCGTTGGATGTTTGAGGGACAATCGAAGGGACGTACATCCATAAAGGCAACATATAGAGACGCTTTAGAAATTTTGTTTAAGAGACTAGATCATTTACCGAAAGGAAACACTGTAGGGTCATCGAGGGACTATGATCTTTTGATTTAAGGGTCTTTGCTAAAGAGTCCCCATTTTCGAAGGACATAACCGTTTTATTTTCCGAAAGGAAACCAAAGTGGGCGTACCCTAGAGGTGTATATGTGCAAGTGTGTTATGTTCAGTTATTTTAGTCTTAGATGTTTGGTTTGCTAACGTTTGATTATTAATCTTGTCATACAATCCTATTAGTCTAGCAGTAATATATACAGTAATTTAAAGTGCAGGAATTTGAATCTACGCTATTACAATGCTTCGGGGAGGGGGATATTTACATGTCCAACAAATGGGGGGGGGGGGGGAATAAAGAAAGCGGTAAAAGTAACGTCCTAATTAATTCTATTACATTCCATCAGCAGATACATTAGTATATAAAAAAGTGCGAAAATAAACAACGTGCGCGAAATGGAAATAAACGTCTAAAAACCCTAAAACAACTTCTAAGTAAAATAAGAAAATCTTTTTATTTTTTTTTATTTTAAGAAAATAATTAAACTACCTTAAATCTAAATTTAATTAAAAAAGATAATGAATTTAAGCCTAATTCTAATATTTTTTGCATTTTTATTAAGAAAATATTGAATGAAATAACCTAATTCTAATTGATTTTAAGTTAATTAAAACAAGTCAAAATAATTAAGTTAATTAATTTACAAAAATTAAAATTAATTTAGAAAATTCTAAGTTTATTATTATTATTTTTCTGATTTTATATTATTATGAAAAAAAAAAGATTAAATGAAATAAATGATAAAACAAATAAAAAAAGAAAATGCAAATGGGCCTGGTGCTATGAAGCAAATGAGGGGTATGCTTGAGATTTTTGTTTAGGCCCAAAGAATGGCAAGCCCAGGCCATGCTGGACCCGGTGTTGCTGACCCATGAGGGTGCATGATGGGCTAGTACCCATGGGCGTTGGATCTTTACCCTGTTGATATTCGCTGGCCCAGATGTGAAGGCATATGGTAGGCGCCTAGGGAGGTAACACATTGAATCCAAATGATGATGCTCGTGTGGATGATTCAGACTTGCTTTAGGCTAGTGCAAGGTATGGAGATGACTCCTGGAGGCCTCAGGAGCACACTTGGGCTCTTGGTTTTGACTGGAAATGGATGGAATTTGTTTTTTGAATTTCACGATTTTGATGGATTTTTGCAATTTTTGTATGGCTCTTTGAGGCAACTTTCAGCATCCTTTATTCTTGTAGGAGGGTGGTATATATAGAGGAGATGGAGGGAACATGATAACATGGAAAGAATCAAGGCATTAAGGTCATGTTTAAAGCCATTATTCAAAATTTGAAAACATGCTAAAAATGAAGATTCCATGCCATTTCCATCCTTGAATGTACCTGGACATCTTGGCACGAATTCTTGGGCCTTAAGACAAAACAAAACATTAACCCAAGTGCCAAAGCCCATCTCTAAATATTTTATACAATTTACTTTGTATTTATTTGAAATAAATCAAAATAAATATGAATAAAATAGATAAAAATGGTAAGGCAATGTAAAAATGAGATTAGAGGTGCCTTATAAGATTAGGAAGACATTTGAAGCCCAAGAAGTTAATCCATTGACCTTAAAGTTTAAGTTTGCTCAATGCACAATTCTTGAAATTTACCAAATTTTCACAACTTGGGCAAGCCATAACTTAATCAGTTTTCATCTCATGATGATGATCTTGGATTTTTTGGAAATATCACGATGTCTAATTCAATCCCTCTTTTTATAAATTTTGCATTTGAAGAATTTATCTTGATGTAAAAGGTCTTGACGAAAATTGTCTTTTGTTGACTTTCTGAAAATGACCTATAATGTATGAGCTTGTATCTTGCAAATAGTGCATTTCTTGGACTTGAGGGAAAAAGAGAAGTTGTAGGGAATTGGATTATCTTCCATATGAGCTTTGGTTGGGGAAAAATGGATGATGTATGTGAAAGTTATGCCTGGTCAAAGTTCTGTTGACTTTTCCTATAGAAACCCTAATTTAGCAATTCCCGACTTTTGATAGATTAGGAGCATTTCTTGAGGAATCATGATCAAACCTAGATAAAATGATGGATATCACGTGAAAATGTTGATGTTGACCAAAAATCTTGAAGTTTTACTGTACATGGGCCACAATTGACTTTTGACCTAGTACAGTTGATTTTCAAACATTTGAGCAATTGACTGAGCAAACTTGTAGTGGAAGGCATGAAACTTGGCATGAACAATCTTGAAGACATATTAGGACCATGGAAAACATCTGAGACCTTTGGAGCTCACACATCTTGATGAAAAGTGAAACCCTAATTGGAGGTTCAATGCTTAGGAGGAGAATTTGTCTGGTCAATTCTCGGTCAACCTTTAGCAAGTAAGGACCTCTAGGAGCATGTCTTGAGTAAAAATGGGAGGGAAAATTTTGTGGTACAACAGCTTCCCCTGTTCAATCTTCTTAAACCCGAGTATTTAGATTGGCTTGTCTGCCTTTCGTAATATGAAGGTGGAAGATGATTGAACACTAGAGTGCCCAGAAATTTGCACTCGCATGAAGTAACACTGGTGGTTGATGATGTTAGGAATGGTCTTAAATATGCCATTTGGAGAAGATGACAGATATTCGTCGGAGATGGGCTTAAAGATGCCATCTAAAGTAGATGCTGACTTCGTAAGAGGTCTCTTTGTGGGGATTTCTGTTCCTGTTGTCTGAGGAGGACTCTACTAGGGAATGTTGATTTCTGTTGTTCTCCTGCTTGAGGAAAACTCTGTGGGGAATAAAGTCTATGAGCTTCAATTGTCCAAGAATCTACTGAGGAGTTATCTCTGTCATGGAGAGATGAGAGTTTGTTGCTTTCTGGTTGAAATCCAGACTTCATAGTAACTTGCTGGGGATAATGGAATTAACTGTTATCTTAAAATATATTAGAAAGAGCCTGTGTAGGGTTGTTTCAGGATGAGTCTGTGTTAGTCTGCATCCAGAGATATATGAGAAGGAGCCCGTGTAGGGCTGCTTCAGGATGAGTCTGTGTTAGACTACATATGGAGATATATGAGAAGGAACCCGTGTGAGATTGCTTCGTCTGGTCATGTAGATAGTTTTCGTGTCTGGTTTCAAGTGTTAATCTACAAATCAGCTGTTCACAGATAGTTGTCCTGTCTGATTTCAGGTATTAATCTGGAACTTGAAAATATCGGTCGTTGAGATAGTTGTCTTGGCTGGTTTCAGGTATTAATCTCTGACCCGAGAAAGAAAGATAGTTTTCCCGTCTGGTTTTGGGTGTTAATCTTCAATCTCTTGATGTAGATAGTTTTCCTGGCTTGTTACAGGTATTAACCTACAGTCGTTCGTCCACAGATAGTTGTCCTGGCTTGTTATAGGTATTACTCTTGAACTTGTTTTTGTCGGTCATTGAGATAGTTTTCCTGTCCGGTTTCAGGTATTAATCTCTGACCTGAGAAAGAAAGATAGTTTTCCTGGCTTGTTACATGTATTAATCTTCAATTTTCTCATGTAGATAGTTTTCCTGGCTTTTACAGGTATTAATCTATAATCGGTCATCCACAGATAGTTGTCCTGGCTTGTTACAAGTATTTATCTGGAACTTGTTTTTGTCGGGCGTTGAGATAGTTGTCCTGGCTGGTTTCAGGTATTAATCTCTGACCTGAGAAAGAAAGATAGTTTTCCTGGCTTGTTACAGGTATTAATCTATAATCGGTCGTCCACATATAATTTTCTTGGCTTGTTACAGGTATTAATCTAGAACTTGGCAACATTGGTCACATAGATAGTTCCCCGTCTGGTTTCAGGAATTAATCTGTGGCCTATTGTATTTATTGGTAAACCCGTCTTGCTTCGGGAGTTCATACCACTTGGTCGTGTAGATAGTTTCCCCGTCTGGTTTTGGGCATTAATCTTTGACCTGTTGCATAAGTTGATAGTGTTTGTCTGTCTGCTAATTTAACCTGAAAAGGTAAAATCAGTTTCATGCGATGTCATGATGTATGAATTGCATGATGCTCTCAAAATAAATGAGATTGTGATATATGCATTTGTGCTGCATATGCCATGATGTTTGTAAAATGATGTATGAGTGAAATGTATGAACGTGTCAGCTGTTCTATTGCAATGTTATAGAATTAGGGAAAATAAATCCCTGATTATAGCTGGGGATGAAGAGTGTAGATCTTCAGATTTTGTTTGAAGTTGAAATGCTGAGAGACGGATTTCCGTTATTATAGAAATAAACTCTGTTGGGGAAGGGAAACTCTGTGCACTGTTTGGGGATTTTGTGAAATCCTGCTGGGGAATCTTGAGAAGCTTGGCGACTTCACTGGGGAATTTTTCTTTTTGGGGCAATAATTTGGAGATTCTTTCTCCGTCGGGGATACAAGAACACCTGACACCATTAGGCTGCATACTGAGAATATGGCAGTGACCTTGTAGTAGGATGTCTCTGCCTCTGTACCTGCTGGAGAGAATATCTGTGTGGATTTTATGGATGGCCCTTAGATATTGTCCCGTTCCTTAAAGTCATTAGTAATTGTCTTTCCATTTTTATGCGTATATTTGTAAACAGTAATCACATTTAAATGCATATGTTCAAAAATAATCACTGGACATTTTCGCAAATAAAATAGAAAAATAAAAACAAATAGTTTTGCACTTTTAAAGGAATAGCTTTGTATTAATTTGAATAAGCGTTTTTGTACAAGGAGATGAACATCCTAGTAAGAGAATGTCGTCGTAAGAATAAAACTTTACAAAATAGCATACAAAGAAAACAACTATGTGAAATAATCCCATTGGGTTCCCATTCTGCTATTGCCTTTATGTCTTTTGAGCGTCTCATCTCTTTCGCTGCTTGTCTAATGCTGACTAGATTGATTAGTACCACTTGAGCTCGATAGTTGATACTGAAGATTGGCCGCAAGGTAATCCAACGGGACATAGTAATACGCTTTATATTTCCCTAACTTTTTCCTGGACCGCCCTTTCGGGTTCTCAGTCCACCAGGATA
Source organism: Vicia faba (assembly GCA_948472305.1). Taxonomy (NCBI): domain Eukaryota; kingdom Viridiplantae; phylum Streptophyta; class Magnoliopsida; order Fabales; family Fabaceae; genus Vicia; species Vicia faba. The sequence goes on along the minus strand of OX451736.1, from coordinate 1,403,525,483 downwards.
CCCTTTTTTTTGCCCAATTCGCCTTTTCAGGTTTTCGACTTGTCGGGTGTACATATTTTTTTCATATGTATATCCCTCATTTTGACACGAACCCTTTTGTTTTGAAGGGATGCCCTTATTTTTGCTTAGGCCAGTCAACCTAGCGGGTCTTTGTTCATGCGTATTATCTTTTAACTATGTCCGCGTTTACAAGGTGCAGAAGGTCGTCACCGTCCATAGTGGTTAAGATCATGACTCCACTAGAAAATATGTTCTTGATCATAAATGGCCCTTCGTATGTGGGACTCCATTTTCCCCTAGGATCACCTTGCGGAAATATGATGCCCTTGATTACCAGGCCACCAGCTTGATATACCCGAAGTTTGACTTTCTTGTTAAAAGCTTTAATCATACATTTTTGGTACATCTGACCATGATAGACAACCACAAGCCTCTCCTCGTCAATCAGATTTAATTGTCAAGTCTAGTATGAACACATTTGTTGTACCCCAAAATTTTTCCTCTCACTTATCAAGAATTTGCTCACAAGATCTCCTTGGGCTCAAGACTGCACTAGGGTTTGATCAGCTCAAGAAACCTCCTTAGACATTGATGACCAAAATTAGGGTTTGAGATTACACAAGGATTTTTGAACTATCAATGCTTCATATGACTTTCATGGATCATTATAGACCCCCAAGATTACTCATGTCAAGTTTCAAGCCTTGGATCACACTTTTGATCAATCAATTGAACAGTTGACATAAAAATCAACTGTATTGGGAAAAAAGTCAACCATGGCCAATTTACAGTCAAATCTCATAATTTTTTATCCATATCAACATTTTAAACCCATATGTATCATTTGATCAAGTTTGGACCATAATTCCTCAAGAGATTTGATCAAATCCCCAAAAGGGCAAAATTGTCAAAATTAGGGTTTTGATTGGGAAAAGGGCAATTTCTGGTTTTTTGACCTAGAAAATGGTCAATTGGTTTAAGGAATGGTCTCAAGATTCTATTTGCATCATTTTTGAGCTATGACATGGTTCAAAACATTGCAAGTCCATTGGATTGACAGATGAATTTTGCAGTCAACTAATCAAAAGTCAACTGTATACTGAAAAGTCAAACTTTGACTTTTTAGTCAAATTCAAGTGCCAAAGATCATAATTCATAAAAACATGTCAAAATATGAAACTTATTCATCAAGAAATAAAAAAGTCAAGATTTCATTTTTGAAAAGTCAAAATTGCTAAACTTAGAAAATTTTCTGTGTTGAAAATTCATGTTTTTTCATAACTTTGAGCCAATTTTTCACTATGATACAAGATGATTCAAGAGAAACTTCCAACATGAAAGTTGTATATCTCCATGAAATATACAACTTTTCTTTACACAACTCCTTCCAAAAATGCTTGGATCTCAAGTTATAATTTTATGAACATGTGGTCATGAAACTAAACACTTAGTGAAAATTTGCCCTAACTTAGTCAGGATTTTGACCTAACTTCATGGCACTTTTTCATATAGTTCCAAGGGGAATCTTCAAAAGAAATTAAAATATGGGTTTTATAGAACATTGCAAGCTTTCCAAAATGTTCAAGAACTCCTTGAGATCATTCTTGAGGAGGGAGAATCGAAGAGATGAAGTTAGGGTTTTGTCACTTGAATTACAAGGCATTTTGTGATGAACAAGAATTCAATTTCAAACCTATGCTGCATAATCTTGTTTTGCAGACCTCTAAACCTCAAGATCTCTCCATAATCATAATATTACACTTGCTTTTGATCTATTATCCACTTGATTCAAGCTTTATCTAAGTTGTATTTCCATTAATGGCACAAAGTAACCTTGCCATTCTAGTAAAGTGGCTTTAATCACAACGTCAACTTCTCTCGAGCTTTGTATTTGTTCTTTATGCATAATCATCCTATACACAATCAGATGAGCATGTTTAAAGTGCCTAACCACTTTAGACAGCCTTGTACCTTGCCTTGGAACAATGCTTATCAAGCTTGCTTCAAAAACAAGCCAAAAGCCATAACATGTGAACTTGTACTTCTGATCACCAAAGCTCTCAAAACCTTTTCCTATACATTGAGACACTATTATGCAACTTAGGGGACAGTTTTTGCAAGCCTGAAACTCTCTCAATTTCCCTCTAGCCAGAAATTGCACACAAACTTTATTTTTGTGCAGGTTCTAACCTTGAACTTGTGTCTTCTATTTCCCTCGTGAACTCTTTGGCCTTTTAGTTCCTAAAGCTCCTATACATCAAATATAACTTGTCTCTATCCCTGTTACACGAATGTAACACCATTTGCATCAAAATCCATAACTAAAAACAGAGCATTGCACATTGACTTCTCCAAGCCATTCCAGCCATCCATTGCTCAAGCTAATCATTGCATTAGCTTCCTAGGAACTTGAGGAAGCTAACCTGATCATCACAACAACTTGAATCAAGCTCTAACTCAAAACACGATCTCCAACTGCAAGATGAGTTTTCTGAACTTCTATCTTTTCATTTAGGCATTGTTAGGCTTGCATTTGTGAAGATAAAATATAGACATCATTGCCGTGAAACTATACATGTCCATAGATTTCATTTATATTGCTTGAGTAGTGAGAATTTTGAGTTTGAACTTGCTGAAATATTTAGGTCAGAATTTGGTACTTTTAAAAATTCATGTTCATCTTTGAGAATTAACTTAAGTTATTTACATATTCAGAATCGTGAGAAAATTTCTAACAAGTTTGATGTTGGAAGTTTTGTGAATGGATGAGAGATGAGTTAGTTACAGGAACCATGGCGTGAGGTTGAAGATGAAGTTCACTTCTGGAACTTGTTTTGCATTATGTATTTATTATTTCAGATAAGTTAACGGGTGTATAGCCACCCTAGTAGTAAGGCAGCGCACGTTTCATGCTAAGGGCGTGGGTTCAAGCCCCAGTGCTGCCATTTTTCCTCTTTTCCCCCCACATTTTTCTTGTTTTTTGTCACATAACAGATGCGCTGGGCCTCAACAGTTGGGCCTTGTCATTTTTGCTGGCCTTCCACACTCCTGATTGTTTTTAACACCCCTGGCCCAATTTTATTTTCTTTTTCTTATTTTCATTTTATTTATTTTCTTAATTATTTCTAATATTAAAAAAATCATAAAAAACATAAAAATAGTAGATTTATATTTTGACTTAGTTTATTTATTTTTCTCACAAAAAATATTTTTATTAATTATACTTTTTTTATTTTTTACTATTATCTTGTAAATATAAATTAAATTAGGTTATTAGTTATTTTCTTGTATACTAATTTAAATACATCATTTTTAATATAAAAAAAAGGGGATTAAAAAAATTTATAATGCTATAAATATTTTGAAGATAAAAAAACACCAAAAATACTTTTCTTAAAATTATTTCCTTTTGATTAATTAATAGAACTAGATTTTCATTTAAAATCTTTTCTTAATAAATTCATACTTAATTAACTATTTTCTCTATTTAATTAGGTTAAGACAAAATCTTTTTTTCATGAAAACTAAACAAAATTCAATTTCTCTACATTTTGCATCCTTGTACATTTGTTCATTTTTATACTTAGTATTTATTCAATTCCTTGTATATTCATATCAATTCAATATGGTTGTAATAGACTAATTATGTTTAAATTCTTGCAATCCCCATTTACAAATTGTACACCCCCTCCCCACAAATGTTGTAATAGCGTAGTAACTTTAAATTTCGTAATTTATCGCTTTTATATAACATGCTAGTAATTAGGGTTTGTATGGAAAGACTAAAACCAATACCTAGAAAACCCTAATTCAAGACAAAAACAAGCATGGAAACAACACACTTGCACACAAGCACCCCTAGGGTTACTCGACTTGGTTGCCTTATACAAAATGGCCATATTACGCATGTAAGATATCTTAGCAAAAACAAGCAAATACAAGATCATAGTCCCTCGATGATGCTATCTAAGTTGCCTTTCAAATGATCTTAGTCCCTAAAAGAAAATGCTAAGATACCTTGCAATATTGCTAATCATGGTTATACTATGACCAATGCCCGTCTCTTTTACATCCAAATATAGGGTTGCTTACCAAATCAATGGCAAGACAACAATATCAAAGGAAAAGAAAATGAACAAGACTTTTGAGTAGGTAGAATGCTCCTAATTACTTGCTCAATTTCAAACAAACATCCTTGCTATTTTCAAAACAAACACCTACACATTTCAAAACATCTTACAAAATTGAAAACATTTTCAAAAGATCAACATCTTTGTATACATTCTTACGAACGAGAATCATTACAAAGATTTCCTAAACAATGGCCTCTTTACAAAATACTTTCAAAAACCACACAAAGCATAATTTCAAACCAAAGCAAGTGATCTAGCAAGTATCTAAGAGCCCATGGATGAAAAGGGTGCTAATACCTTCCCTTTTCATATTCTACCCCCCGAACTCAAGAAATAATCTCAAAGGTATTTCCTGTGGTTTTTCACCTTTCCTTTTGGATAAAAGAAAAGTCGGTGGTGACTCTTGCTAACCGCAACATTTGCGATCAAACACAAAACCTTCAAGTCAGTTCTCCCACCGTATCACAGAACTAGCGACTCTACTGGGGAATTTTTTAAAGTGAGGTTACCTTAGGGTTAGATCATATTTACTTGCTTACATTGTCTGATTTGTTTGCGTTACGTTATGGTTCTTTTCTTGGGTTTGAATCCTCTACCCGGATTTGGGATACATTATTGGTAAGTAGCAATACGTTGTGGAAACTGTGCGGGGAATACCGACATGGTCTTAGAAATAGCTATGTTAGTGCGACATATTTGTGGGTACCGGAAGCCTTTGAGTTAACCAAAGAGAATATGGGGCGGCTGAGTGATGTCATGAAGCACTAATGAACTTTTAGAACCTTTACTTGACCAACTTGGCCATTTAGGATGTAGTGAGATGACCGGCTTTGGTGCAGTCCGAAGTTGGTAGATACTCGATACTACACTTATTGAGGTTTGGTTTTTTGAGATATTTCGGTCGCCATTAAAGAGGCTTGTGCTGAGACAATGCTCAAAGAAACAAACCAGTGATATTGAGCTCCTTAGAACCCAGTTACTATTGCTAGGACAGGTTGAGCCAACTAAACTTCAAGAGGGTAGTTACCTATGAAACTCCATACAAGACTAAACCTAGGGACTTGTTTGCTTTGTTTGTATATACATACTTGTACATAACATCATGTACATCATAAAATCATACACATTCACTAACCATTTCAAGGATTTTCGGATTCATCTTTGTTCTTGTTTTATAGGATATGGATTCTCTTCGTAGGAAAACTATTCAAGTCAATCTTGTAAAGATCCCTTCACAACTTAAGGAGCTAGCCTCAAGGATTCCTGAAAACTCTCCATTCACCTAGAGACATGGTCGCCTACTCAACTTGGTCACCTCCAACACTGATGAGGACATGATGAAGGTGATCTTTCAGTTCTTTGATCCTTTACACCATTGCTTCACATTTCCCGACTATCAACTTGTGCTTACTTTGGAAGCATTCTCCTGACTCTTTAGGATTCCCATTCTCAGTGAACTATCTTTCAACGGTAAGGAAAGAGACCCAAATCCAGAAGAGATTGCTCAAGTTCTACACTTGCACTCATCTGATGTCACAACTAATTGGGAAACAAGGAGTGGTGTCAAAGGTTTCCGAGCAAAGTTCTTGTTTAAGAAAGCACAAAACTGTTGGAACTCCTTGGATTTGCAAGCCATTAAGGAAATTGTGGCTCTCCTCATACATGGGATGGTTTTGTTTCCAAATCCTGACCAACTCATAGATGTAAATGCAGTCAAAATCTTCATATCCCGCAACCCGGTGCCTACATTGGTAGGGGATATCCTACACTCTTTTCACACCCGCACAATGAGGAAAAGAGGTATCCTTATGTATTGCACTCCTCTCTTGGCAAGATGGTTTATTTTGAATCTTCCCAATATGTATTAAGGAATGAGCAAGGTTCAAGGTGGTCACAAAGGTTGATGACGCTCAAACATTCAGACATTCATTGGTGCTCCCGATCCATAGAGAATGTTACTATTATCGATCGTTGTGGAGAATTTTCTAATGTCCCTTTAATTGGAATTAGGGGAGGTATCACCTATAACCCCTACTTAGCCCTATGACAATTTGGTTACGCCCGAAGGGATGGCCCGCATGAGATGCTGATTCAAGGTTTGGTATTTGACTACGACAACAAAGATCAAGGTCTTTGCCAGAGATTTATTTGAGCTTGGAGGATGTTAAACAAGGTAGATAGAAAGACTTTGGGGCATAAAAATTCCATACCTCTTGAGCCTTACCTCAAAGGGGTACGAACTCATGCTCAGAGTCTTATGATGCCTTACCCCTCCATTCTCCTTGTAATCATTGAGCCTGTCATGGAGGGAGATGTTCCATATACTATCCTACATCCTGACATGCTTACCTCTCTTGAAGACCTACAATGGGATTGGATACAACTCAAGGGAGAGCGAGATACCTTCGAAGCCCAATTCTCTGCGAGCGAGAAGAAGGTTTTGGAACTCACTAGGCTACTTCATGAGGAGCAGACTCTGAATGCCTATATTGCACCAAAGAGGATGCGCACTACCTTTTTATCTTAAGAGTTTTTGTATTATTTTTCCCAAGAAGGCATTGATGTACTCAAGCTTTAATTTATTAATATAACGTGTGTTTCCTTTTTGTCTAAAACGAATTTGAATCTTAAAATCCTTGAAATCATTGCATACGCATTCACCATTCATCATAACATAAGCATGTTTCTTGCAACAAGTCTCCTCATCTCTCTACTGTTTATTTCAGTAAGATGGATCTCGAGCAAATAGTGAAGGACCTCCAATCTCAGAATACATAGTTTCAACAGTTGCTCTTGACCCTAGCCAAAAGACAAGAAGAGTTGAAGAATTTGCTGGCTGAGGAGAATAAAAAGAAGACAAAGAAGGTAACTGGAGTCTTAAACATGGGAAGAAGATTTCATGGGAAGACAAGAAGGACCATAGACTTTGCAACGATATCTAGTGAGAGAGACAATCAAGATGGGAAAGGCAAGGAAACAATTGTCCAGTTAGAATCAGAGGAGGAAGAGAAAGATGAAGACTATTCTGAAGAACAATACCCTCCAGCTGATGACAAGTATAAACATCTCGAAGAGTAGTTGAGTGCGATGGAAATCCAAAAAGTTCCTGGCTTGGACTTTGAGGAGTTGGGATTAGTATCAGGAATTGTCATTCCTCCAAAATTCAAAGCACCCGTGTTCGCCAAGTATGACGGAGTCTCATGCCCCAAAATGCATCTCCGGTCCTACGTGAGGAAAATCCAGCCCCATACCACTGATAAAGACTTATGGGTACACTTCTTCCAAGACAGCCTGTCTGGAACTCAACTTGAATGGTTTTACCAGTTAGAAAGAGCCAATGTTCATAACTGGGAAGATCTTGCTGCAGCCTTTTACAAACAATACCAATACAATGCTGATCTTACGCATACCCGTACTCAACTCCAGAGTATGGCCATGATTTCCAATGAAGGTTTCAAAGACTGTGCGCAAAAATGGAGAGATTTAGCCAGAAGAGTCCAACCCCCTCTATCTGAGAGAGAGTTGGTAGACATGTTCTTGGGCACCTTGTCTGGTCCCTTCTTCAATCATTTAATTGGAAGTTTTTCGACAGGTTTTACTAAACTGATATTGACTAGAGAAAGGGTAGAAGCCGGGATAAAGAGTGGAAAGATTCAAAAAGATACATCCTCTGCTTCCATAAGGAAGCCATTTATCAGAAAGAAAGTGGTTGCTATTTATCCTCATAGAAATCAAGATAGAGCCGAACTTCGACCAATGGTGGGGGCTGTTATGATTCCTAAGCCTGCGCCTGATCAGCAAAGAAACAACCAACCAAGGATGGAAAGGCCAGTCAGACAATTCACCAGAATTAACATGACCCTATCTCAAGTATTGCCACATCTGTTAAGATCCAACCTGACGACTTTGAAAGAAGCTCCAAAGAATCCTAATACAACATCTCCTCACTATCATCCTAATTCCCTTTGTGCATACCACTCTGAAAGTCCTTGGTCACGATACTAATAACTGTTGGGCTCTAAAGAACAAAATACAAGACCTCATTGAAGCAAAAGAGATTGAATTCGACGCGCCCGAAAAGCCAAATGTCATTTCTGCCCCTATGCCCAAACATGGCCATAATACCAATGCCATTGAAGAAGAGATGTTTGTTACTTCAGTTGATGAACTTATGACCCCACTCCTGACTATTAAAGTGAACTTATTAAATTCCGGTGTGTTCCCGGGCTGTGATGAAGGCTGTCATTTCTGTTTGTCCTCACCAATGAGTTGTCCTTTGTTGAAAGCAGGCATTCAGTGCCTAATAGATAACAAAGAAATTTTGTTTAAAAAGACTTATGTTCCATCTGTTCCTCTTAATGATGTGTCTATCATTACCATTTCCGCCAATTCTTCCAGGGTCTCCACCAAAAGACCCATTAGAATTACATCAATTCCAAAAGCAACTCCTTTACAAATTACAATTCCTGGACCAATCCCGTATTCGTCAGATAAAACCATACCATGGAATTATGGAGGGGATGTCTACTACCACGGTATCTAGCAAGATTGGCCACCCGCCGAAGATTAAAGTTTTGAGAAAGTCGACTGTGATATCGGTAATATTGCAGGAACTAGCAAGATTACCCAAAGCAGGAGGATATTCTCTCCAGAAATTGCTCCCCCAAAAGCAGTTTCTGGACCCATAATCATTCCTGTTGTTATTCCCCCAAAAGTTGTTCCCAGTCCTACAATCATCTCCACTAATACTCCAACTGATAAAGCTGTTACAGTCCCTGCTATCACTCCCACTGACATTACTGTTATCGATTTAACCGAGACTCGAGGTAAAAGTATTCTGATTGAGCCTGTCCATACGAAGGCACAATCATTGGCTATCCCTGAAACCTCCTAAAAAGAGATGGAGGAAATTCTAAAGACCCTAAAAAGAAGCGACTATGATGTAGTTGTGTAACTAGGGAAAACTCCATCCAAAATTTCCATGCTGGCTTTACTACTATGTTCCGAGGCACATTTAAAAGCCTTGGTAAAATTCTTGAAAACTGCCCATGTACCCCAAGAGACATCTGCTGATCAGTTCCAAGACTGTGTAGCTAGCTTGACTGTAGACAATGATCTAGGTTTTTTGAATGCAGATTTAACTCCGAGAGGAAGGAAGCATAATGAGGCATTGCACGTCTCAGTTGAATGTAGGGGAATAACCTTGGCTCATGTTTTGGTGGACACTGGCTCATCTCTGAATATATTGCCTAAAAAGGCTCTTGATAGGCTTGACTGTGAGGGATTGACAGTGAAACCAAGTAACATATTAGTGAAGGCCTTTGATGGCTCAAAAAGGATGGTGCATGGGGAAGTGGATATCCCCATAAAGGTTGGAACCCAAACATTTGATTCAAATTTTTATGTAATGGATATCCTTCCTTCATATTCCTTCTTGCTAGGCAAACCATGGATTCACCATGCTGGCACTGTCACTTCTACGTTGCACCAAATGCTGAAGTATCCAATCCAAGGGAAGATTATCACCGTTCATGGAGAAGAAGAGTATATGATCAACCATCTCAATTCCTTCAGATATATGGAGTTAGATGATGAATTTATTGAAACTCCATTCCAACACTTTGAGGAAGTCCCGCAACATGTGGCAGTAACCAGGGCTGTTCCCAAAATCACAAGGCCTCCACTCAAAATGTCATATTTGAAGGATGCCAAGGCCATAATAGAAGAAAGCAGGTGCACTATCTGGGGACAACTCCCAGATATCCCATATAAGTCTGACAAATTTGGCCTGGGTTTCACTTCAGGTGCCCGGAAGGCTGTGCGCCGCGTTCGTGCAGAAGGACCACCCTTGAAGATCAGCAATCGTGAGGTCAATGCTGCAGAAGATGATGAAGATAACTATGACTTGGATGACTGGATCTTCCCAACTGTCAGTGGAGGGCTCAAGAACTGGGAGGCTAGAGATTTTGTCCCGATCACTTTTATCCCACAGTAATTTGTCTTTACATTTTGTTGGATTTGTAATATTAAAACAATTTAAACTCTTAAAACCTTGTGTCTTACCCGAGGCACAATGGTCCATTTGTAAGGATTATCATCTCATTTTCATATGACATCAATGAATCATGGACGTTTTGCATACAAACTTTATGCTCATTTTTTTTCTTTTTTACATTTTTCTTTCAAAGATAGCTATACCCTTACACACACTCACACTCACACTCACAATACAGGTCTACATCCATTTGGGATCCCATGGATAACGGTTCTGCTATGGCTTTCTGGGACTGAAAATATAATCTACCAAGCCGAAGACGAAGATGAGGAAGATTGTGAAGTACCAGGGGAACTTGCCAGATTATTACTGCAAGAAAAGAGAATCATTCAGCCTCATGAGGAACCCATGGATACGATCAACCTAGGTATCGAGGAAGACAAAAAATAAGTCAAGGTGGGTGCCAATCTAGAGCCAAGTGTCAAGAAGCGTCTGATTCAGTTTCTACACGAGTAAGTTAAGGTATTTGCCTAGTCATATGAAGACATGCCGGGACTTGATGCAGATATTTTGGTACAACGTCTGCCTATAAAAGTGGATTGTCCACCAGTAAAACAAAAGGTCCGTCGAATGCGACCAGATATGTCAGAGAAGATTAAAGCAGAAGTCATGAAACAATTTAATGCTGGATTCTTGGTCGTCACCTCTTATCCGCAATGGGTTTCCAATGTTGTTCCCGTACCCAAGAAAGACGGCAAGGTACGAATGTGCATGGACTACAGAGATTTGAATAGGGCAAGCCCTAAGGATGATTTCCCACTTCCCCACATTGACATCCTAGTTGACAATACGACACAACATAAAGTGTTTTCCTTCATGGACAGTTTCTTAGGCTACAACCAAATCAAAATGGCGCCTGAGGACATGGAGAAAACAATAATTGTCACACAGTGGGGGCACATTTTGCTACAAGGTGATGTCGTTCGGACTAAAGAATGCTGGGGCAACCTATCAGCGTGCCATGGTAGCTTTATTTCACGACATGATACATCATGAAATAGAGGTCTATGTGGACGACATGATAGCTAGATCTCAAACAGAAGAAGAGCATCTTGATCATTTACAGAAACTATTTGAGAGGCTAAAGAAGTACAAGCTGAGGTTGAACCCAAATAAATTCACGTTTGGAGTAAGGTCTGGTAAACTCCTAGGCTTTGTCGTCAGAAACAAGGGTATTGAAGTAGATCCTGCCAAGGTGAAAGGGATACAAGAGATGCCTTCTCCTCGTACTGAGAAGGAAGTCAGAGGATTCTTGGGACGTTTAAACTACATTTCCAGATTCATTTCTCACCTGACAACTACTTATGAGCCAATCTTCAAATTATTGAAGAAAGATCAAGTAGCCAAATGGAATGATGAATGCCAAACTGCTTTTGACAAGATCAAAGAGTACCTGCAAGATCCTCCTGTTTTAATGCCACTAGTCGAGGGAAGACCATTAATCATGCATCTAACTGTTTTAGAAAATTCAATGGGGTGTGTGCTGGGGCAGCATGACGAGTCTGGCCAAAAAGAGCACGCTATTTATTACCTGAGCAAAAAGTTTACCGATTTTGAAATAAGATATTCACTGCTTGAGAAAACTTGTTGCGCTCTGGTATGGGATGATCGCCGGATAAGACAGTATATGTTGACTCATACTACTCTGTTGATATCTAAAATGGATCCAATAAAATACATCTTCGAGAAGCCTGCTCTCTCTGGGAGAATAGCGAGGTGGCAGATGATCCTGACAGAATATGACATACAATATACTACCCAGAAAGCAATAAAGGGTAGTGTATTAGCTGATCACCTTTCTCACCAAGCTGTAGAAGACTACCAGTCCATGAAATTTGAATTTCCGGATAAAGACATCATGACGTTAGACAACTGTAAAGAATTCAGGCCATATGACGGACCTGAACAAGGATCCTGATGGACCCTGTTCTTTGATGAGGCATCCAACGCACTTGGCAATGGTATCAGTGCTGTACTCATATCTCCTGATGGGTGTCATACTCCCTTTACCGTAAGAATCTGCTTCAATTGTACAAACAACATGGAGGAATATGAAGCATGCATCTTTGGTCTCAGAGCTGCCATAGACTTAGGGATCAAATACTTGAATGTATTTGGAGATTCAGCTTTGGTCATTAGTCAGATCAAAGGGGAATAGGACAGCAAACACCGTAACCTTATACCTTATAAAGAAAATGTTTTGACATTGCTACCACATTTTGAGAAGATTTCCTTCGAGCATTTCCCGCGAGAAGAAAATCAGCTAGCAGACGCACTAGCCACAATGTCATATATGTTTAAACTTAATTGGGATAACGAGGCTCCCCAGATCACCATCAAATGAATGAATGAACCAACACACTGTCACGAGATTAATACTGAAGAAGTAGTGGACCAACCTTGGTTTCACAAAGTCAAGAGGTATCTCGAAACCGAAGAATATCCAGAAGGAGCTTCAGTAAATGATAAGAAGTTCTTAAGAATATTCTCTGCTAAGTTCTTCCTTAGTAATAGCATTCATTACAAACGCAACCATGACTGTGTGTTACTTCGGTGCGTAGACAAAGTTGAAGCTGAAAGGATCATGGCTGAGTTACATGAAGGCACTTTTGGCACCCATTCCAATGGGCATACAATGGCGAAGAAAATCCTACGGGCATGCTATTACTGGTCTACCATGGAAGCAGATTGCTATCAACACTCTCGAACCTGCCACAAGTGTCAGATCTATGCTGACAAAGTGCACGTACCTCTGGCCCCTCTGAATGTATTGGCGGCTCCTTGTCCCTTTGCTATGTGGGGGATTGATATGATTGGGGAAATCAAGCCCACGGCCTCCGATGGACACCGCTTCATCCTAGTGGCCATTAACTATTTTACAAAGTGGGTTGAGGCAGCCTCCTTCGCCTCCGTTACCAAGAATGTTGTTGCCCGTTTCATCAAGAAAAATCTCATTTGTCGGTAGGGTATCCCGGAGAGGATCATCACTGACAATGGTACAAATCTCAACAACACTATGATCACCGCCTTGTGCAAGCAATTAAAGATTCAGCATCACAATTCTTCTCCTTACCGACCAAAGATGAATGGTGCTGCCGAAGCTGCAAATAAGAACATTAGAAAGATCATAAAGAAAATGACAGTCACATACAAAGACTGGTATGAGATGCTACCATTCGCTCTCCACGGGTATCGTACCACAGCTCTCACATCAACTGGGGAAACACCCTATTCTCTGGTTTACGGCATGGAGGTTGTCTTGCCTATCGAAGTCCAAATCCCCTCTCTGAGGATTATGAAGGACGCAGGGCTGAATGAAGACGATTGGATCCAGACTCGACTTGATCAACTGAACTTGATTGATGAGAAGAGACTTACTGTTGTTTTCCATGGTCAAATGTATAAAAAACGAATGATCAAGGCTTTCAACAAGAAGGTAAGACTCCAAGTGTATCAAGTTGGGGACCTAGTGATCAAACGCATCATACTGCCACAAGGTGATCCCAGGGGCAAATAGACTCCTACATACAAAGGACCATTTGTATCCAAAAAAATTTTCTTTGGTGGAGCAATGATCTTGACCACCATGGACGATGACGACCTGCTGCACCCTGCGAATGCAGACATAATCATAAGATACTATGCATAAGAGACCAGCTAGGTTGACACACCTAGGCAAAACAAGGGCATCCCGGTGAACCAAAAAGGTTCGGGGAAAAATTAGGGATAAAACAAAAAAAATATGTACACCCGGCAAGTTGAAAACCCGAAAGGGCGACTTGGGTAAAAAAGGGTATCCGGGTGGACTGAAAACCCGAAAGGGCGGTCCAGGCAAAAATTTAGGGAATTAAAGCGTATGACTATGTCCCGTTGGATCACTTTACGGACAACTTGAAAACTCGACATTTCTGACCAATTCAATCATCTTCGGACAAGGCAACAAATAGACCAGATGCTCAGAGACACGAAGGATATAGCAGAATGGGAACCCCATGGGATTATTGCACATAGCTATCTTTTCTTTGTATTAAAATTTTCATTTTACGACGGCATACTCTTACTAGAATGTTTGTCTCATTGTACAAAAATACTTACTCAAGGTCAATACAAAGATATCCCTTTGAAAGTGCAAAAACTATCTGTTTTTCTTTTCGCTTGTTGTTTTGTTTACAAAAACTTCCAATGATTCATTGTTGAACATATGCATTTGAACATAATTACTGTTTACAAATAAACAAAATGAAAGACAATCACTGATGGCTTTAAGAGATAAGGGAATCTCTCTAAGTTTATCTCCATAAAATTCCCCACAGTGTGCAGTTTAATCTCCAGCGGAACAAAGCTTCCAATTATCGATCCCCGGTAGAAATCATCCAATTTCTCTAGATTCCCCAAACAGATTTCTTAAGCAGTATATGGTATTTCCCTTACAACAAAGTTTATTCCTCTAAACAGAAATTCATCACCACTTCGACTTCAAGACATGAATACTTACATATCCTCAGTAACATTCAGGGATTTATTTTCCTCAATCCAACAAACAACGCAATAGACTAGCTCACATACGCATACATTGCATTAGTATATCATAAACATTGATAAAACGAATGCATTATATCATACATTTCATACAACATGACTTTGCATTTTATCTAACATTTTACCCTTTTCAGGATAAGATTAACAACCACCATTAACAATGTTCAAAGTTTGCAGATACAGTTCAGATACGCTCCAGACATGGATGTCATTCTGATACTCATTCAAATGCAAATTTCAGATACAGTTTAGATACTCTCTAGACACGGATGCCATTCTGATACTCATTCAAATGCAACTCCCAGATACAGTTCAGATACGCTCTAGACACGGATGCCATTCTAATACTCATTTAGATTCAACTTTTAGATACAGTTCAGATACGCTCTAGACACAGATGCCATTCTGATACACATTCAAATTCAAATTTTAGATACAGTGCAGATACACTCCAGACACATATGCCATTCTGATACTCATTCAGATACAGTTCAGATACGCTCCAGACACGGACGCCATTCTGATACTCATTCTTTCAGCTTACAAATTACAAAACAAACAATCACTTTGGGATGGCATCTTTAAGCTCATCTCCTACAACTTTCTATCAACTCTCCAAATGGCATCTCTTAAGCCCATTCCCTTTACCATCACATTGCCGAGTGCAAATTTCTGGGCACTCTAGTGTCCAATCATCTTCCACCTTCGAGTCACGAATGGAAAAGTATGGCCATCTAACTCTTCATGTTTAAGAAGATTGAACAGGGGCAGCTGTTGTACCCCAAAATTTTCCCTCTCACTTATCAATAATTTGCTCACAAGATATCCTTGGGCTCAAGACTGCACTAGGGTTTGATTAGCTCAAGACACCTCCTTAGACACTGATGACCAAAATTAGGGTTTGAGTTTTCACAAGGATTTTTGAACTATCAACGCTTCATATGACTTTCATGGACCATTATGGACCCCCAAGATTACTCATGTCAAGTTTCAAGCCTTGGATCACACTTTTGATCAGTCAATTGAACAGTTGACCTAAAAATCAATTGTATTGGGAAAAAGTCAACCATGGCCAATTTACAGTCAAATCTCATAATTTTTGATCCACATCAACAATTTAAACCCATATGTGTCATTTGATCAAGTTTGGACCATAATTTCTCAAGAGATTTGATCAAATCCCCAAAAGGGCAAAATGGTCAAAATTAGGGTTTTGACTGGGAAAGGGCAATTTATGGTTTTTTGACCTAGAAAATGGTCAATTGGTTTAAGGCATTGTATCAAGAGTCCATTTGCATCATTTTTGACATAATGACATGGTTCAAAACATTGCAATTCCATTGGATTGACAGATGAATTTTGCAGTCAACTGATCAAAAGTCAACTATATACTGAAAAGTCAAACTTTGACTTTTTGGTCAAATTCAAGTGCCAAAGATCTTAATTCATCAAAACATGTCAAAATATGAAAATTATTCATCAAGAAATCAAAAAGTCAATATTTCATTTTTGAAAAGTCAAAATTGCTAAACTTAGAAATTTTTCTAAGTGTTGAAAATTCATGTTTTTTCATAACTTTGAGCCAATTTTTCACCATGATACAAGATGATTCAAGAGAAACTTCCAACATGAAATTTGTAGATCTCCATGAAATCTACAACTTTTATTTGCACAACTGCTTCCAAAAATTCTTGGATATCAAGTTATAACTTTATGAACATGTGGTCATGAAACTAAACACTTAGTGAAATTTGCCCTAATTTAGTCAGGATTTTGACCTCAATTCATGGAACTTTTTCATATAGTTCCAAGGGGAATATTCAAAATCAATTCAAATATTGGTTGTAGATCACATTGCAAGATTTCCAAAATGTCCAAGAACTCCTTGAGATCATTCTTGAGGAGGGAGAATCGAAGAGATGAAGTTAGGGTTTTGTCACTTGAATTACAAGGCATTTTGTGATGAACAAGAATTCAATTTCAAACCTATGCTGCACAATCTTGTTTTGAAGGCCTCTAAACCTCAAGATCTCTGCATAATCAGAATATTACACTTGCTTTTGAGCTATTATCCACTTGATCCAAGCTTTATCCAAGTTGTATTTCCATTAATGGCACAAAGTAACATTGCCATTCTAGTAAACTGGCTTTAATCACAAAGTCAACTTCTCTTGAGCTTTAAATTTGTTCTTTCTGCACAAGCATCCTATACACAATCATATGAGAATGTTTAAAGTGCATAACCACTTTAGATAGCCATGTACCTTGCCCTGGAATAATGCTTGTCAAGCCTGCTTCAAAAACAAGCCAAAAAGCCATGACATGTGAACTTGTACTTCTGATCACCAAAGCTCTCAAAACCTTTTCCTATACATTGAGACACTATTATGCAACTTAGGGGATGATTTTTGCAAGCCTGAAACTCTCTCAATTTCCCTCTAGCCAGAAATTGCACATAAACTCTATTTTTGTGCAGGTTTTGACCTTGAACTTGTATCTTCTATTTCCCTCATGCACTCTTTGGCCTTTTAGTTCCTAAAGCTCCTATAAATCAAATATAACTTGTCCCTTTCCCTGTTACACGACTGTAACACCATTTGCATTAAACTTCATAACCAAAAATAGAGTATTTCACATTGACTTCTCCAAGCCATTCCAGCCATCCATTGCTCAAGCTAATCATTGCATTAGCTTCCTGGGAACTTGAGGAAGCTAACTTGATCATCACAACAACTTGAATCAAGCTCTAACTCAAAACACGATCTCCAAGGTGAGTTTTCTGAACTTCTATCTTTTCATTTAGGAATTGTTAGGCTTGCATTTGTGAAGATAAAATGTAGACATCATTGCCCTGAAACTATACATGTCCATAGATTTCATTTATATTGCTTGAATAATGAGAATTTTGAGTTCGAACTTGCTGAAATATTTAGGTCAGAATTTGGTACTTTTAAAAATTCATGTCCATATTTGAGAATTTGCTTAAGTTATTTACATATTCAGAATCTTGAGGAAATTTATAACAAGTTTGATGTTGAAAGTTTTGTGAATGGATGAGAGATGAGTGAGTTACAGGAACCATGGCTGGAGGTTGAAGATGAAGTTCATTTCTGGAACTTGTTTTGCATTATGTATTTATTATTTCAGATAACTTAACGGATGTGTAGCCACCTCAGTGGTAAGGCAACGCGCATTTTATGCTAAGGGCGTGGGTTCAAGCCCTAGCGCTGCCATTTTTCCTCTTTTTTTCTTCACATTTTTCTTGTTTTTTGTCACACAACAGATGCGCTGGGCCTCAACAGTTAGGCCTTGTCACTTTTGCTGGCCTTCCACCCTCCTGACTGTTTTTAACACCCCTGGCCTAATTTTATTTTCTTTTTTCTTATTTTTATTTTATTTATTTTCTTAATTATTTCTAATATTAAAAAAATCATAAAAAATATAAAAATAGTAGATTTATATTTTGACTTAGTTTATTTATTTTTCTCACAAAAAATATTTTTATTAATTATATTTATTTATTTTTTACTATTATCTTGTAAATATAAATAAAATTAGGTTATTAGTTATTTTCTTTCATACTAATTTAAATACATCATTTTTAATATAAAAAATGGGATTAAAATAACTTATAATGCTATAAATATTTTCAAGATGAAAAAACACCAAAAATACTTTTCTTAAAATTATTTCCTTTTGATTAATTAATAGAACTGGGTTTTCATTTAAAATCTTTTCTTAATAAATTCATACTTAATTAAATATTTTCTTTATTTAATTAGGTTAAGACAAAATATTTTTTTCATGAAAACTAAACAAAATTCATTTTCTCTACATTTTGCATCCTTGTACATTTGTTCATTTTTATACTTTATATTTATTTAATTCCTTGTATATTCATATCAATTCAATATGGTTGTAATAGACTAATTAAGTTTAAATTCTTGCAATCTCCATTTACAAATTGTACACCCCTCCCCACAAATGTTGTAATAGCGTAGTAACTTTAAATTTCGTAATTTATCACTTTTATATAACATGCTAGTAATTAGGGTTTGTATGGAAAGACTAAAACCAATACATAGAAAACCCTAATTCAAGACAAAAACAAGCATGAAAATAACACACTTGCACACAAGCACCCCTAGGGTTACTCGACTTGGTTTCCTTATACAAAATGGCCATATTACGCATGTAAGATATCTTAGCAAAAACAAGCAAATACAAGATCATAGTCCCTTGATGACGCTATCTAAGTTGCCTTTCAAATGATCTCAGTCCCTAAAAGAAAATGCTAAGATACCTTGCAATATTGCTAATCATGGTTATACGATGACCCACGCCCGTCCCTTTTACTTCTAAAGATAGGGTTGCTTACCAAATCAATGGTAAGACAACAATGTAAAAGGAAAAGAAAATGAACAAGAAAGACTTTTGAGTAGGTAGAATGCTCCTAATTACTTGCTCAATTTCAAACAAACATCCTTGATATTTTCAAAACAAACACCTACACATTTCAAAACATCTTACAAAATTGAAAACATTTTCAAAAGATCAACATCTTTGTATACATTCTTACGAATGAGAATCATTACAAAGATTGCCTAAACAATGGCCTCTTTACAAAATACTTTCAAAAACCACACAAAGCACAATTTCAAACCAAAGCAAGTGATCTAGCAAGTACCTAAGATTCCATGGAAAACCATGGATGAAAAGGGTGCTAATACCTTCCCTTTTCACAATCTATCCCCCGAACTCAAGAAATAATCTCAAAGGTCTTTCCTGTGCTTTTTCACCTTTCCTTTTTGATAAAAGAAAAGTCGGTGGCGACTCTTGCTAACCGCAACATTTGCGATCAAACGCAAAACCTTCAAGTCAGTTCTTCCACCGTATCACACCATTCATCTTCATTCAAAACTGTATCCTTCATGATTCTCAAGGAATGGATCTGGACTTTAATGGGTAGGACAACTTCCATATCGTACACCAGAGAGAAAGGAGTTGCTCATATTGATGTTCGTACCGTGGTACCGTAACCATGAAGAGCAAATGGTAACATCTCATGCCAGTCTTTATATGTCACCATTATCTTCTGTATGATCTTTTTGATATTTTTATTAGCAGCTTCTACATCCCCATTCATCTTCGGTCGGTAAGGAGAAGAGTTATGATGCTGGATCTTGAATTGCATGCAGAGCTCGGTAATCATAGTGTTATTGAGATTGGTACCATTATCCGTAATGATTCTTTCTGGAATACCGTATCGATAAATGAGGTTATGTATGATGAATTGGGCCACAACGTTCTTGGTAACAGAAGCAAATGAAGCTTATTCGACCCACTTTGTGAAATAATCAATGGCAACCAGGATGAAGTGGTGCCCATTAGAGGTTGTAGGTCTAATCTCTCCAATCATATCAATCTCCCACATTACGAATAGCCAGGGAGCAGTCAAGACGTTTAGAGGAACCAAAGGTACATGTACCTTATCAACATAGTTCTGGCATTTGTGACAAGTCCGTGAATGCTGATAATAGTCTGTTTCTATAGTGGACCAGTAGTGTCCTTCCTGTAGGATCTTTTTAGCCATCGTGTGCCCACTAGAATGGGTGCCAAAGGTACCTTCATACAATTCAGCCATTATCTTTTCTGCCCCACTCTTGTCTACATATCGAAGCAAAGTAGAATCGTGGCTGCGCTTGTAGAGGATCCCGTTACTGAGGAAGAACTTGGCGGAGAACCTGCTTAGGAACTTTTTATCATTGATTGAAGCTCCTTCAGGGTATTCTTGGGCTTCGAGATATCTTTGGACTTCATGGAACCAAGGTTTGTCCACTACTTCTTCAGTATCAATCTCATGACAGTATGCTGGTTCGTCCATTCTCTCAGTAGTGATTTGAGGAGCCTCATTATCCCTCATGACCTTGAACATGGATTACATAGTAGCTAGCGCATATGCTAGTTGGTTTTCCTCTCGTGGAAAATGCTCAAAGGTAATTTCTTCAAAATGTGGAATCACTGCCAACACACGCTCTTTGTAAGGGATAAGATTAGGATGCTTCATGTCCCATTCTCCTTTGATTTGACTGATTACTAAGGCCAAGTCTCCAAATACACTCAAGAATTTGATCCTCAAGTCGATAGCAGCTTTGAGACCCATAATGCATGCTTCATATTCTGCCATGTCGTTGGTACAATTGAAGCATATCCTGGCAGCGAAAGGAGTATGACAACCTTAGGGAGATATGATCACAACACTGATGCCATTGCCAAGGGCGTTGGAAGCTCCGTCAAAAACCATAGTCCATTGGGATCCTTTTTCAGGTCCTTCATCCGGTCCAGGTTCTTCACAATCAGTTACTAACATGATGTTCTCGTTCGGGAACTCAAAATTCATGGATTGGTATTCATCCACAGCTTGAGGAGCCAAATGATCAGCTAATACACTTCCCTTAATTGCTTTATGGGTTATATACTGATTTTTGTATTCGGTCAGGATCATTTTCCATCTAGCTATTCTTCCAGAGAGAGCGGGCTTCTCAAAGATGTATTTGATAGGATCCATCTTAGATATCAACAAGGTAATGTGAGTCAACATACACAGTCTTAGTCAGAGAGCAGCCTATTCCAAAGCGCATCAAGTTTTCTCGAACAATGAGTATCTTGTTTCACAGTCGGTAAACTTTTTGCTAAGGTAGTATATTGCATGCTCTTTTCGACCAGACTCGTCATGCTGCCCCAACACACACCCTATTGAGTTTTCTAACACTGTTAAGTACATGATCATAGGTCTTCCTTCAACTGGCGGTATCAAAATCAGAGGATCTTGAAGATATTCTTTGATTTTATCAAAGGCTTTCTGGAAATCGTTATACCACTTCACTGCTTGATCTTTCTTCAGTAATTTGAAGATTGACTCACAAGTAGCGGTTAGGTGGAAAATAAATCTGGAAATATAATTCAGACATCCCAAGAATCCCTTAACTTCCTTCTCAGTGCGAGGAGTTGGCATTTCTTGTATAGATTTAACCTTTGCAGGGTCCACTTCAATGCCTTTGCCGCTGACAACAAACCTAAGAGCTTACCGGATCTTACTCCAAAGGTGCACTTATTCGGATTCAACCTCAATTTGTATTTCTTCAGCCTTTGAAACAGTTTCTGCAGGTGATCAAGGTGCTCCTCTTCAGTCTGAGACCTGGCTATCATATCATCAACATAGACCTCTATCTCGTGATGGATCATATCATGAAACAAAGCTACCATGGCATGTTGATAGGTTGCCCCGACGTTCTTTAGCCCAAATGGCATAACTTTGTAACATGAAGTGCCCCACTGTGTGACGAAGGTCATTTTCTCCATATCTCCAGGTGCCATTTTGATCTGATTATACCCGGAGAAACCATCCATGAAGGAGAATACCTTATGTTGTACGGTGTTGTTAACCATAACATCAATATCGGGAAGCGGGAAGTCATCCTCGGGGATTGCCCTGTTCAGGTCTCTGTAATCTACACACATACGTACCTTACCATCCTTCTTAGGTACTAGAACAACATTGGCAACCCATTATGGATAAGAGGTGACAGGTAAGAAACCAACGTTGAACTGTTTCATGACTTCAGCTTTGATCTTTTCTGACATCTCTGGCCGCATGCGACGAACCTTTTGTTTCACTGGAGGGAAATCCTCTTTTGTTGGTTGGCGATGAACCACAATATCAGTGTTAGGTCCTGGCATGTCCTCATATGACCAGGAAAAAACCTCAACATAATCATATATCATTTGAATTAACCGCTCCTTGACACTATGCTCCGATCGACACCTATCTTGACTTCTTTCTTATTTTCTTCAGTACCCAAGTTAACTGTCTCAACCAACTCTTCATGAGGTTGTATTTCCCTTTCTTCTTGTTGTAACAGTCGGGCGAGTTCTCCTGGTACTTAACAATCTTCCTCACCTTCGTCCTCAGCTTGGTAGATCATATTTTCAAAGTAATAATTGGCAATAGCAGAACCGTTATCAATGAGATCCAGAGTGGACGTGGATCTGCAGTTTGATATATGTGTGTGTAAGAGCGTAGCTGTATATTTTTTAATAAAGTAAAAAGTAGAAAAAGAAAAACAGAGAGCGTAAAATTTGCATACAAAACGTCCAATGTTTTATTGATGACATATGAAAATGAAGCAATAACCCTCGCAAAATAGACCATTGTGCCTCGGGTAAGACACAAGGTTTTAAAGTTTCAGTTGTTCAAATATTACATATAAAAACAAAAAAAAAGACAATTACTCTTGCACAAAAGTAATAGGCACAAAATCTTTGACCTCCCAATTGCTGAGTCCACCGTTGATGGTTGGGAAGATCCATTTGTCCAAGTCATAATCATTATCACTGTCTTCCAGAGCATTAACTCCATGGTTGCTAATCCTAATGGTGGTCCCCCGGTGCGAGCACGACAAACAACTTTCTAGGCTCTTTCTTCGACTATTTCTTTGGCATCCCTTAGAGAATCCATCTTCAATGGAGGTCTAGTAGTCTTTCGAACACTGGTAGTAGTCGTGGTCGCAACAACGGTTTGCGGAACCTCCTCAAAGTTCTGAAAGGGGGTCTCAATGAACTCGCCGTCCATTTCAACATACCTGAAAGAGTTCAGGTGGCTTACCATGTATTCCTCCTCCCCATGGACTGTGATAATTTTGAAGTTGATTGGGTACTTCAACATCTGATGCAGAGTAGAAGTAACAGCACCGGCCCCATGAATCCAAGGTTGACCCAATAAATAGGAATAAGACGGGAGAATGTCCATCACATAGAAGGTGGAATTAAAAGTCTGAGTACCAACTTTGATAGGGATGTCCACCTCCCCGTGCACCATTATTTTGGAACCATCGAAGGCCCTCACCACAATGTTACTGGGATTTAGTGTGAGTCATTCGCAATCTAACCTGTCCCGAGCATTCTTCAGTAAGACATTCAGAGACGAACCTGAATCCACCAGAACATGGGCTAATGTAGTTCCCCCGCACTCAATGGAGACATGCATGACATTATTGTGTTTCCTTCCCTTGGGAGTTAAATCTGCATAAGAGAATCCCAAGCCATTGTCAGCTGTCAAACTAGCCACAAAATTCTCGAATTGATCAACGAAGGTCTCTTAAGGCACATGGGCAGACTTCATGAATTTTTCTAAATCCTTAGCATGGGCTTCATAGCACAAAAGTAAGGCTATCATTGATATTTTTGAAGGGGTCTGCCCCAATTGCTCCACAACGTTATAATCACTTTTCTTTATTATCTTCAATGTCTCTTCCATTTCTTTTTTAGAAGCCTCAGGGATGACTTCCTTGGTTTCCTTCGTCTGGACAGGCTCAACTAATACCTCTTTGCCCCGAGCCCCGGCCGACTCAGTAGAAGGAATAACAGCAGGGATAACAGCAGGAATAACAATGAGAGTATTGACAGGAGTAGCAGCAGGAATAATCATAGGAGTAGCAATAGTCTTTGGAGATATCTCGAGAGAGAAAATCTTCCGCTTCTCATTATTTTATTGGTCTCGACGATGTTTTCGGTGTTAGGGTCAGTGTCTTCAGCAACTTTATCTTTGATAGCCAATAGGTCTTGCCTTACGCCATGGTAATAGACGTCAGCGCCATAATTCCATGGAATAACTTTATCCGAAGAATATGGTATTGGTCCCGGGAGAGTGATGATCAAGGGAGAAAACTTGGGAACAAATGTAATCCTGACAGGTCTTTTGGTGGACACCCTGGGATGATTGTCGGAAATGGCAATTATCGAAACATCTTCACAAAAATTTCTTACAAAGGGAAATTTATCGAACAAGATTTCTTTGTTAACCATCAAGCGCTGGACACACATTTTCAACAACAAGCAACCATCTGGTAGAGACAGACATAAGTGGCAACCTTCACCATAGCCTGGAAATAAACCGGCTCGCAACAAATTCTATTTAACATTTAGAAGAGGAGTATCTAACTCATCCACAGAGGAAATAAACCGATCGTCATCAACAACATTGACACCTTTGCCATGTTTGGGCATTGGCGCATTTATCACATTAGGTGTCTCTAGAAGGTGAAACTCAATCTCCTTTGCCTCAATGAGATCCTGTACCTTATTCTTTAAAGCCCACCATTCGTTTGTATCATGTTTCGGAGTTTCAGAGTGGTAGGCACATCGGACATTTGGGTTGTAGTGGGGAGATACAATATTGGTATTCTTAGGAGCCTCCTTTAGGGTCACCAAATTGGACTTCAACAAATGTGGCAGAACCTAGGATAATGTGATGTTCATCTGGGTGAACTGTCTTCTGGGCACATCAGGTCTGCACTGATTGTTTTGTTGCTGGTTTGATGCAGGATTGGAAATCATAACAACCCCTACCGTCGGACGACATTCAGTTTTGTTTTAATTCCTCTGGACATAAACAACACTGACCTCCTTCTTCCTGCTGAAAGGTTTCTTTGCAGTACTGGAGGACGCATCTCTCTGGATTTTACCTCTTTTGATGCCAGCTTCCACCCGTTTACCAGTTAAGATTAATTCAGTAAACATAGCAGACGAGCTTCCAATCTGATGATTAAAGAATGGATCAAATAATATGCCCAAGAAGATGCCCACCAACTCTCTATTAGACAACAATAGCTGGACTCTTCCAATAAGGTCTCTCCACTTTTGGGCATAATCTTTAAAACCTTCGCCGGAACCCATAGACATGCTTTGCAATTGTGTACGAGTTAGGGCAAGGTCAACGTTATATTGGTACTGCTTGTAGAAATGGACCCACATATTCCTATCAATAGTGTTGGGTTGAATCTTTCTTGGAAGAAATGGACCCACAAATTCTTATATGTAGTGTGGGGTTGAATCTTCCTGACATATGACCTTAAGTGCAATTTAGGACAGGAGACACCGTCGTACTTAGAAAATGTAGGGACCTTGAATTTCCGTGGGATGACCACCCCTGAGATCAGCCCTAGCTCTTCAAAATCCATCGCGGGTACCCTCTAGATCTCCATAGCATTGAGCCGATCCTTCAACTGTTAGTATTTATCATCAGCAGAAGGATACTTCTCCTCAGAATAGTCAACTTCATCTTCCTCAGACCCTGGATTGTTGTTTTCTTCTGCCGGCTTCTCTTCTTGATTATCCTTTTCAATTGAAGGGGTTGTGAAATCTAGAGCTCGCTTAGCCGGTCCTCTGAATCTTCTACCCAAATTCAAGACACCAGCTGGTTTCTTTGCCTTCTTAGCCTTCTCTTTGACGATCACAACTTTCAGATCTTCTTGCCCCTTTACCAGAGCTATGAACATTTGCTGAAACTGAGCATTTTGAGCTTGGAGGTCCTTCACTGTCTGTTTAAGAGCCATTTCTTTTGCTGAAATAAACAGCGAAAATATAAGAAACATGTCTTGAAATACCTGCTTATGCAATGAAATGTATGATATTCTTATGCGATGTTTTTCAAGGACTTCAGGAAATTTAAATTTGTGAGCCAAAATGAAACAAAGATTTTATTAGTAGAATTCAAATTACAATTTCCTATTAGGCTTATAGCTGAAAATTAAAAACTCTTAAAATCTAAAGATCAGGTTTCCCATGGGCGCTTCCTCTTTGCGCCGAGGTAGACATTAAGACTTTGCTCTTTATGAAGTTGCTTTGTGAGCTCCCACACTTTCTTCTCACTGGTATGGAATTGATCTCTAAAGGTATCCCGTTCTTCCTTCAGCTGAATCTGAGATTTCTGCAGCTCTTCAAGATCAGTGGGCATATCAGGATGGAGAACTGTATAAGGAACATCTTCTTCGGCGACCGGGTCCACAATCACTGGTAAGATGGATGTATATGGCATCATAAGGTTTTGGGCACGAGCTCGTACCCATTTGAGATAAGGCTCCATAGTAATGGAATTCTTGTGTCCCAATGTCTTGTTATCCACCTTATTTACCATGCCATAAGCTCGTATGAACCTTTGACGATACCCTCGAACATCATCCTCGTAGTTGAACATAATGCCTTGGATAAGCATATCATGGGGACCATATCTCCGAGCATAATCGAACTGTCGTAGAGCTAGGGAAGGATTATAAGTGATGCTTCCCCTAATGCCAAGGAGTGGAACATTAGGGAATTCACCACAACAGTCAATGATAGAAATATCATCCAAAGATCTAGAATACCAAAGATTATCCGAATGAGAAAGTGACATTACCCTTTGTAACCTACCCAAACCTTGTTCATTCTTCAATACTTATTGAGGAAGGTGCAAAATAAACCACCTAGACAGCAAAAGCATGCAGCACATAAGAGTCCCTCTTATCTTTATGGTACGAGTGTGGAGGGAATGCAAGATATCTCTGAGCAAAGTAGGCACAAGATTACGAGAGAGAAAAATCTTAACAACATTCACATCTATGAGCAAGTTCGGATTAGGGAACATTACTAACCCATAGAATAGAAGAGCCAGGACTTCTTCGAAGGCTTGGAAATCCAAATCATCCCAAAACAACTGAACCTTTTCCAAAAGGAACTTGACTAGGAAACCCTTGACTCCGCTTCTTGTTTCCCATTTGGATATGATGTCAGACCATTTCAGATGTAAGGCAGTTGCAATGACCTCTGGTTTTTGAGCTTTCTCTAAACTGGTGAAAGGCATTTGATCCAGAATGGGTACATTCAATAATTGAGAGAACTCTTCCATGGTGGGTACTAATTGATAGTCAGGAAATTTTAAGAAATGGTGCCTGGGGTCAAAGAATTGAAAGAGTACCCCCATCATCTTCTCATCAAAGCTTGTAGTAACCAG
Organism: Vicia faba; assembly: GCA_948472305.1. Lineage (NCBI taxonomy): Eukaryota > Viridiplantae > Streptophyta > Magnoliopsida > Fabales > Fabaceae > Vicia > Vicia faba. The sequence continues at coordinate 1,403,497,927 of OX451736.1, read as the reverse complement.
GTTGAGAAGTCGACCATATTTTTTGGTAAATTAGGAAGTCTCGGGAACCCTTGATACTAGCTCTTTGAGTTAGAGAGGTATTCTCACGAAGCTGATTCAGATGGTGTTTCTATGGCCAGAAGCAATGATATGCAAAACAGAACAAAGATAAATTCCCCTAGTCCTTGAAATGGTTAGTGAAATGAAATATGGATGTTATGATGCATGATGTCATGTTTGAACAGTTTAATCACACACAAGCAACCGGGTTTTATAGGCAAATACCCTCTTGAAGTTTAGTTGGTTCAACCTGTCTTAGAAAAGTAACCGGGTTTTAAGGAGTCTCAATATCACTGATCTTTCTTTATCCGACAATTTTTCAGCTCAATCGATCTTTTCTCACGGTTGAAATATCCTGAAAGTACGATCTCAATGAATGTAGCATCGAGTATCAACCAATCCTCAGCTTTATACCGAGGCCGACTATCTCACTACTTTCTAATGGCCAAGTTTGTTCAACTAAGGTTCTAAGGTCCGTTAGTGCTTTATGACACCACGCAACAACCCTGTATTCTTCTTGATTTAACACAAGGGATACTGGTACCAACCAAAGTGTCACACCAACACAGCTATCGCTTCAACCATATCGGTCTACACCGTACAGTCTCCATGATCTATTGCTGTTTACCTAAAAATGTACCCCAGATCCGGGTGTACGATCTTTACAAGAATACCCCAACAAACCCTCAAAGATAAAGTAAGCAAAGAAAACAAGGAAATAAATTTTGAAATGATGAAATAAACTCTAAGGTAACCCACTTTTATGATCTCCAGCAAAGTCGCCAGTTCTGTGATACGGTGGCAGAACCGACTGTTATACTAGTTTTGTGTTTGTGTTTGCAAATGTTGCGGTAAGCAAGAGTCACCACCGACTTTTCTTTTATCCAACAAAGGTAAGGGTGAAAATAACAAAAAAAGACCTTTCAAGATTATTTATGAGTAATGGGGGTAGATTATAGAAAGGGAAGGTGTTAGCACCCTTTCCATCCGCAATTATCTACGGGCTCTTAGATGCTTAGCTCATTTGAAAAATACCTTGTGCTTTTTGAAAAGTATTTTGAAATTGCCTTAGTGCGGCGATTCGCTTTATGATAACTCTTGTATCAGTCCTCAAGAGTATTGATAAAGCATTTTTTTGAAATTGTTTTTGAAATGTTTTGTGTAAGTGTAAAAAGTTTGTTTTTAGCATGCATCTAAGAACTATCTACTTACACTCGAAAGGTTTGTTCTTTTCCTCCTATCCTTTAGACAGTGCTATCCTACTATTAGTGAGTAGGTAGCCCTATCGTTGGATGTTTGAGGGACAATCGAAGGGATATATAGTTATAAAGGCAACATATAGAGAGAGTTTAGCAATTTTGTTTAAGGGACTAGATCATTTACCGAAAGGCAACACTGTAGGGTCATCGAGGTACTATGATATTTTGATTTAAGGGTCTTTGGAAAAGCGTCCCCATTTTCGAGGGACATGACCGTTTTATTTTCCGAAAGGCAACCAAAGTGGGCGTACCCTAGAGGTGTATATGTGCAAGTGTGTTATGTTCAGTTATTTTAGTCTTAGATGTTAGGTTTCCTAACATTTGATTATTAATCTTGTCATACAATCCTATTAGTCTAGCAGTAATATATACAGTAATTTAAAGTGCAGGAACTTAAATCTACGCTATTACAATGCTTCAGGGAGGAGGATATTTACATGTCCAACAAATGCGGAAAAAAAATAAAGAAAACGGTAAAAGTAACGTCCTAATTAATTTTATTACATTCCATCAGCAGATACATTAGTATATAAAAAGTGCAAAAACAAACAACACGCACGGAATGGAAAGAAACGTCTAAAAACCCTAAAAAAACTTCTAAGTAAAATAAGACAATATTTTTGGTTTTTTTGTTAATTTTAAGAAAATAATTAAACTACCTTAAATCTAAATTTAATTAAAAAAGATAATAAATTTAAGCCTAATTCTAATATTTTTTGCATTTTTATTAAGAAAATATTGAATGAAATAACCTAATTCTAATTGATTTTAAGTTAATTAAAACAAGTCAAAATAATTAAGTTAATTAATTTACAAAAATTAAAATTAATTTAGACAATCCTAAGTCTATTATTATTATTTTTCTGATTTTATTATATTACGGAAAAAAATATTAAATGAAATAAATGATAAAACAAATAAATAAAAAAATGTAAATGGGCCTGGTGCTATGAAGCAAATGGCGGTATGCTTGAGATTTTTGTTTAGGCCCAAAGAATGGCAAGCCCAGATCACGCTAGACCCTGTGTGATGACCCATGAGGGTGTATGATGGGCTAGTACCCCAGGGGCGTTGGATCTTTACCCCATTGATATTCGCTGGCCCAGATGTGAGCGCATATGGTAGGCGCTTGGGGAGGTAACACATTGAATCCAAATGATGATGCTCGTGTGGACGATTCAGGCTTGCTTTAGGCTAGTGCAAGGTGTGGAGATGACTCCTGGAGGCCTCAGGAGCTTGCTTGGGTCCTTGGTTTTGACTGGAAATGGCTGGAATTTGTTTTTTGAATTTCACGATTTTGATGGATTTTTGGAATTTTTGTATGGATCTTTGAGGTAACTTTCAATGTCCATTATGCTTGTAGGAGGGTGGTATATATAAAGGAGATGGAGTGAACATGATAACATGGAAAGAATCAAGACATTAAGGTCATGTTTAAAAATGAAGATTCCATGCCATTTCTATCCTTGAATGTACCTGGACATCTTGGCACAGATTCTTGGGCCTTAAGACAAAACAAAACATTATTCCAAGTTCCAAAGCCCATCTCTAAATAATTTATACAATTTACTTTGTATTTATTTGAAATAAATCAAAATAAATATGAATAAAATAGATAAAAATGTTAAGGCAATGTAAAAATGATATTAGAGGTACCTTATAAGATTAGGAAGACATTTGAAGTCCAAGAAGTTAGGCCATTGACCTAAAAGTTTAAGTTTTCTCAATGCACAATTCTTGAAATTTTCCAAATTTTCCAAACATGGGCAAGCCATAACTTGCTCAATTTCTATCTCATGATGATGATCTTGGACTTTTTGGAAATCCCAAGATGTCTAATTCAATCCCTATTTTCTTAAATTTTGCATTTGAAGAATTTATCTTGATTAAAATGTCTTGACGAAAAGTGTCTTTTGTTGACTTTCTGAAAATGACATGTAATGTATGAACTTGTATCTTACAAATGGTGCTTTTCTTGGACTTGAGGGAAAAATAGAAGTTGCAGGGAATTGGATTCTCTTCCAAATGATATTTGGTTGGGGAAAATGGATGATGTATGTGAAAGTTATGCCTGGTCAAAGTTCTGTTGACTTTTCCTATAGAAACCCTAATTTAACAATTCTTGACTTTTGATAGATTAAGAGAATTTCTTGAGGAATCATGATCAACCCTAGATAAAATGATGGATATCACTTCAAAATGTTGATATTGACCAAAAGTCTTAAAGTTTGACTGTACATGGGCCACAGTTGACTTTTGACCTAGTACAATTGATTCTCAAATATTTGAGCAATTGACTGAGCAAACATGTAGTGTAAGGCATGAAACTTGGCATGGACAATCTTGAAGAAATATTAGGACTATGGAAAACATTTGAGGCCTTTGGAGCTCACACATCTTGATGAAAAGTGAAACCCTAATTGGAGGTTCAATGCTTAGGAGGAGAATTTGTCTGGACAATTCTTGGTCAACCTTGAGCAATTGAGGACCTTTAGGAGCATGTCTTGATTAAAAATTGGAAGGAACTTTTTTGGGTACAACAGCCGTAATCGATTGGCTTATCAAAATATTCCAGGATTTTGAGGGATCTTTATTACATATGAGATTTGATTAAATTAGAGTGCATGTTTGGCTTGGATTTGATATAAAAATAAGTATACCAATCATCTCCAATCGATTTCCATGAGGTGTCGATTGATTAGGATTTCTTTTGTTCTTCCTCTTTGATGTATTTTAGGCTTTGTGATAAATTTAATTGCATTTATGCACCCTTATTGAGCTGTATTGCACACCCCATTAAAAACTTAGAAACTCGTCTTTTTGGTTAGTGAAAATATTTTATTGATATGAGAACAATTAAAGCCATAATTTTAAAGGGTTAATCAGAAATTTTAGATAATTTTAACCTTAAAATAATGTACTATCTTTCATATCAAAAGTATTGGATAAAAACTTATCTTAGATGGAAACACCAAGCATATTTTGGTGTGTCCTTCCCTACACATAGTTGGATGTGATAGTTGATATAACCATCGAGATGAACAAGTCTATTACAAACATATCCACTCAACTGATGACTCAGGATCATGAATATTTAGATATTTCGACACACTTATTTTGATCACTGTGATTGATATCATATATTCTTGGATCAGAGACTTCATATAAATTGTCTACTTAGAAGTATACTCTTGCTTTCCACAACCCCATTGATAATCATTAAAACTATGAGCTGCATAACATACCTGCAAAACACTAAGGTTTCACCTTTGGTTTCCACATCTTCTTGGGACCAGATGCATTAGTTCCAAAATATCTAAGGTTGTTGCATTTAGATCTTTTCAGTTTATCAAAATAAAAAGGCTCTAAATGAACAACTCTTTTACAATGTGTGCATTTATAAACTACACAATTATTTTCCTTGTGATCTATATGTTTACTAGGTTTTCTATCATTTTTAAATCCTAGTACATTTTTTATTAAGGAAGGCCTTTGACTTAATAAGATCAATTAATGCTTTTCTTTCCATTGGGTTAATTTACCTCGATTTTCATGTAAATCATTGACTTCCTTTTTTCATGGAGACACAAGTCTCATAAGTTTTTCTGGAGTTTTTTGTTATTTCTATCTTGGATGATTTATTGAATTTTTTAGGAGATCTTAACGACTCTTTAAGAACTAACTTGTGTTCTCTCAGTTTATCATTTTCTTTAACTAACCGAGCACTCATTCTTAACAGTTGTTTATAAGGTGGTTTTGTTACTTGAATAGTATCTACCTCATTGGATGCCTTTAAGTAAACTTCATCTTCTTTATTGTAAAAAGGTTATTTTATGTTTCCCCGTGGTTGATGTCTCTCCTCCTTTTCTTCTTTTGAAGATTTCACTTTAAGATACTTTTTATTCATAGTTTCTCGAAATGAGGTTCCTTCATTTGATGTTGAATCTTCCGAAGATCGTTTAACTACCGAGCATGTTCTTTCGAAGGATTCCACCAGAGTTGTTTGATAGGAGTATGATGAAGTTAATGATTCTTATTTTTTGTTTCTTCATCTTTGAGCAATTGAACTAGTTCGTTCAATTTCTTTATGGTTTCCTTATTTCTTGATTTTCTTGAAATTCAGGAAGGCTCCCATCTTTTGATTTAAGGATTGCATTAAACTTTCAATTCTTAACTCTTAGGCAATGGTTAGTGACAAACATTCCAATATAATTTTTAATGTTTCTAAACTTTGAAAATCAATTAAAGGCGGTGTATTCATCTTCTTCACTTCATGTGTTCATTTACTCTTGATCAATAATTGGAGAACCTCTATATATACTTTCAAGAGTATTCCACACTTCCTTGGCAGTTTTGCAACGATGAACATAGAAAAGTTTAATATCATCTAGAGATATTGTTATAAACTCTTAGTTTTGAAGTATATTTCAAATTTTTCTATTTTCCTTTTTGGTCAAAAGGGAATCAAGTTTATCTATTACTTTTCTAATTACTATAATCTAACGACCATTGATTATAGTTTTCGTAATTCATTATTTATACTTTGAATAAAAATTATAAACTTAGCTTGCCATATATCAAATCTATTACTAATAAAAAATGGTGGTGTGCTTAGAAAAGATCTTCCTCTTGAATGTGTGTATCAAGTCATCTTTCTCTTGATATGATTAGTCCTTAAACAAGAATTAAGATATGATGCCACTTGTTTGACATGTGATTTCACACACAAAAGATGAGGTGGGGAGAGGGGGGGGGGGGGGGGGGGGAGGGTGAATTTTGTGTTTCACAAAAAACTTGGATTTGAAAAACTTTTAGAATTAGAATTAGAGTTTGAAAACATTTTTAGAAAACATCTAGAGTTATGTAGAAGATTGTAAAATTGCGGAAGGTAAAATGCAGAAATATAAAGAGTTTAAGGGAAGAGAGAAGACACATGAAGTTATAGAGGTTAGGTTAAAAATAAATGAGACCTAATCCCCTTCTCAAGAATTATTCTCGAGAGTATCTAATAAGCTTAAGAGCTTTTAGTAGGTTGAACTCTCTAACCCCCTTATACAAGGAAAAATAAAGTTTGTAGCTAACTTCCAACCAAATATAAAACATGGAAGAGAGGCGGTGAGTCTTACTTCTAAAAATTGGATCGAAGCGGTTAGTATCCTTTCCACAAGAAACTTGTAGAAATTAGTCATCAAGATTAAAACAAATATTTTATCCTGGGATGATATTAAACCTTGAGATCTTTAAACACTCAGATGAGCTCACATATCATAACTTGGTTTTATATCGAGATGTAGCGGTAGAAATGTTGATACTAAGCCACTGGATTGGCTTAACTCGTACAAATGAAATAAAAAATTGTCACCGCACTTTATTGTTTCCAAAGGAAATGGGAAAAAAGCGAATAAACCCAAAAAATAGGGTGAGAGAATCTAGGTACGAGGGTTGGTTATGCAAAGGTAAGGTATTAACACCCTAAACATCTATGGTACTCCGCAGAAACCTCTTTGTAAATCGATGTATTTTGGCTATAAAAGTGTATACAAAAAAAAGATGGTGGGGATGAGAAAAGAAGTATTCTTTACAATTTTACACCCGCCACAGTTGCGAACCTTTAGTGCCAATGTACCACCTTCCATGAAATAGGAGATCAGGGTACTTGTAGTTCACCTAAAAAATTTAAAAACACATGTGTGTTGGTTAATTTTAAGAGAAGAGACATTATCGTCATATCCGAGTGGAAAACATACTTACTACCCACGATTATGAGAACCAAGAATTTGCATCATCTCAAAGTGGAGGATATAACTTGGATTTTAAAATCAACAAAGCTTCACACAACACCCAAGTGGAAAAACATCTCACTTCACTATATATCATAGAAGTATATTAGCCCGCATCACTATAAGAATCAACAAGAGTCTAATCTTTTGAGAAAAAGTTTAAAAGTAAAAAGCCAAAGTGACAAAATGGTTTGAATGAGGTTAATTGACTTTTAGTCTTGAGAAATATGTCAAATTATGATTAAATTTATTAAAGTTTGATTAAGAAAAGATTTTTGAAAATGTATGGAGCTAAGTCCAAGTTTATTATGAAAGAGGTTCAAGTTAGAAAACAAGAAGAGTTTTGAAAATAAGGGAGAAGATTTTTGAAATTAAATAAGATAAGAGAAGATGAAGGGACTATCCTAAATCATAAGGCAAAAACTATGGAAAAGATTGGTCTAACCAACAAGAAGACAACACTTGATATACGAACTCAATATAGAATTTCCATCCTTTGGATTAAAACCAAATAAGAAAAAAATACTAAAACTCTGAGGAATACCAAGCTTCAGATGAATTAAGAACCAAGAAAAGTCTTCATTAACAAAAAATGTCTAGAGTAACAAATGTATACTAAGGAATTCTCAATCACAGACAAAGCATGAAAATCAGAGTAACATGCACAGTGAAAAAATTCAAACCAATACCATGGAGTAAACCCCAAGGATTTCATACAGAATAACAACAGAGCAACAATGTTCCCAAGTATCAAGGCTTCTAATCCTAAGTCTGAGAGATCCACAATTCCATAATGCCAAGGATAGTAACCAGATAGTCCAAGTAACTTCATTGGGAAGAAACATGGCTTGAAAAATAATCAAAGCAAAATCTGATAACAATAAACCAATTCAGTGGCAGGGATATACACCCTCCTCCAGGCTTTACCAGGGAATATCAAACAAACTTTTCTAGGGAAGATAATGCCACATCGTCTAGACTTCAACTGGGGATTCCTTACTGACTTTACTAGGGAAGATGAAATCATACATGCCGAAGGGAGTCTAAATAAATTATTCAATATCAAGAGTACAAATTGTGCAAACCTCTCTAAGGATGATTTATGAAACTTCACGGGGATAACAACTCTAGAGGGAAGCATCATCTTCGATTCATCTGGGGAATTAAGAAGTTAACATCACAACAAGAAGTCAAAATTATGGGGATGTTAAATCAAACTCAACACTTGGCGAGAGAAAACCCCAAAAGTTAATGGTTGTCTCAACACTTCTTAGAAAATGATACTGCTTTTATCTGGCTACTTGGGGAGCACACAACAACAAAAATGCCATAACTAAAGAGAGCAATGCTCTGCAAGAGATTCTACATCAATTCTCAACATACAAAAGGAGAAATAACTCCATCAAATGAGCAAAGGCTTCATAACTTTAAAATCTTTTCTTGATCACAACCCAGCTGGGGAAAGGATCACACCCAACTAAATCAATTCACATCAAGACTTAACTGGGGAATATGGGATAAAGGTATAAAACCTCCCAAACCCAAAACCGTATAACAACTTAGAGAAAATCTGAACTAGGACTTAACTGGGGAAAATGGGATCACAAACACAACACCTCACCACATATCAACTGGTATGAAATCCCACTATCCAAGGAACAATCACAGGTAGACTATGCACATATCAACAAGAGTAACTTGAGATACTTCTTAGGGAATATTTTCATTCGGAGTTCGTCCATCCTTGGAACCACAACTTTTGTCCCACTTGAATCAAAAAATTAAAGTAAAAAGTAATTTGATATTTTTTTTCAAAAAACATGTTTTTATTATTAAGTCTTTTTGTTTTGAAAATCACTATCAATAATAAATGGAAGTTTTGTAAACAGAATAAAATAAGAACTACAAAGAATTGGATAAAGGCTCAAACTTTATTAATAGAATGGTAGTGCGCAAATGGCCTGACTCCATGGATGAATACAAAGTTTTGGAAAATGGTAAATACTTGGAAAATATACATTGAAACATAATGACCATTATTCTCCCTAACAACTTTGAACTCTTGAGCATAGGCTTCAGTTGAAGTGTGATGAGAATTCGAGAAGATTGTTGTTTTAATTATCAAGTATTGTCCAACGCAATTACTTTCCAGGAAATCCCTAACTTTTTCTCAGGCTGCCCTTGCGGGTTTTCAATCTACCGGGAAAATTTATTCTATTTATGTATCTAACTTTTTCCTAAACCGCTCTTTCGAGTTTTCAGCCTACCGAGATATTCTTTTTTGCCTAAGCCGCTCTTTCAGGTTTTCAACTTAGCAAGCTATTCTTTTATTTATTTAGATGAAGTATTTCTTGACTTCATCAACATTCATGGGAAGTGGGAATCCTCACCATCCATAGTTTCATGAATCAATGCACCTCCAGAGAAGGCTTTCTTGACAAAAAATGTGCTTTCATAATTGAGAGTCCACTTGACTCTAAAATCAATGTTAAAAGACATGATCTTTCTGAGCACGGGGTCACCTTCTCTGAATTCACGAGGTTTGACCTTATTATCAAAAGCTTTCTTCATTATTCTCAGATATAACTGACCATGACACAAGGGCGTCATTCTTTTTTCTTCAATTAAATTCAAATGGTCAAACCTGTTCTGGCCCCATTCAGTCTCTGACAACTTGGTTTCCACTATTACATGCAAAGAAGGAATCTCAACCTCAACGGGGAGCACTGCTTCCATACCATACACAAGAGAGAATGGGGTATCCCTTGTTGAAGTGCGGATGGACGTATGATGCCCATGTAAAGCAAAAGGGAGCATCTCATGCCCATCCTTATAGGTAACAACCATCTTCTGGATAATCTTCTTAATGTTTTTATTAATAGCTTCAACAAACACATTCATGTTAGGTCTGGAAGGAGACAAATTGTGATGGACAATCTTGAATTCTTCACAAAGTTCTATCATCATCTTATTATTATTATTCAAATTTGAGCTGTTATCAGTGATAATCTTACTTAACACACCATACCGACATATAAGATTATTCTTGATAAAGCGTACTACCACCTGCTTGGTGAAATTAGCATAAGAAGCTGCTTTCACCCACTTGGTGAAGTAGTCAATTGCCACTAAGATGAAACGACGTCCATTCGACGCCTAAGTTTCATTCATTCCAATCAGATCAATACCCCACATAAAAAAATACCATGGGGAAGAAATAACATTGAGAAGCGTTAGAGGCACATGAATCTTATCAATATAAATCTGACTCTTGTGACACTTCTTCATAAATTTGTAACAGTCAGACTCCATTGTCATCTAATAGTAACCTTCTCTAAGTATCTTCTTCGCCATCGAATTTACATTGGCATGGGTACCAAAGGAACCTTTATGTATTTCATGCATCAAAATGTCTGCTTCATGTCTATCCACGCATCTGAGCAAGACTATGTCAGAATTTCTCTTGTATAACACATCTTCATTGAGGAAAAAGCTACCTGCCAACCTTTTCAATGTTTTTCTATCTCTATTCGACGCACTAATATGGTATTTTGAGTATGGAGGAAATTCTTGATATCATAATACCAAGGTTTTTCTTCTTACGTCCCCTTTATAGCAAACACATGAGCTAGTCTATCAAGATGTCAAACTGTAATTTGAGGTACATCAATAATTTACTTGGTACATGGAAGCTAGAGTGGGAAAAGCATCTGCCATCTGATTCTCATCTCTGAGAATATGATGGAATTCAACTTTATTGAAGAAAGGTATTAATCTTCTTGAATAATCTTTATAGGAAATCAAGCCAATATGATGAGTCTCCCATTCTCCTTTGATATGATTTATTACCAAAGCCGAATCACCATATACATCAAGAATTTTGATTATGAGATCTATAGCCTCTCTAAGACCCATGATACAAGCTTCATACTCCGCCATATTATTAGTATAATCAAATGTTAGCCTTTCAGTAAAAGGGATATGTGATTGTTGTACCCCAAAATTTTCCCTCTCATTTATCAAGACTTTTCTCACAAGATCTCTTTAACTCAAGACTGCATTAGGGTTTGATCAGCTCAAGACACCTCCTCATGCACTAATGACCAAAATTAGGGTTTGAGTTTTCACAAGGATTTTTGAATTATCAAAGTTCCATATGGATTTCAAGTATCATTATGGACCCCTAAGATTGCTCATGTCAAGTTTCAAGCCTTGAATCACATTTTTGATCAGTCAATTGGATAAATGACCTAAAAATCAGCTGTATAGGGGAAAAAGTCAACCATGGCCAATTTACCGTCAAACTTCATAATTTTTTATCCACATCAACATTTTGGACTCATATGTATCATTTGATCAAGTTTGGACCATAATTCCTCAAGAAATTTGATCAAATCATCAAAAGGGCAAAATGGTCAAAATTAGGGTTTTGACTGAGAAAGGGCAATTTCTGATTTTTGGCCTAGCAAATGAACAATTGGTTTGAAGCATGATTTCAAGGGTTCAATTGTGTCATCTTGACCTAATGACATGGTTCAAAACATTGCAATTTCATTGGATTGACAGATGAAATTTGTAGTCAACTGATCAAAAGTCAACTGTATACTAAAAAGTCAAACTTTGACATTTTGGTCAAAATCAAGTGCCAAGGGTCACAATTCATAAAAACATGTCAAAATGTGAAACTTGTTCACCAAGAAATCCAAGTTTAAATATTAGGGTTTAAATTTGAAAATTTTCTTAACTTAGAAAATTTTCTAAGTATAGAAAATTTCTTATTTTTTCTCAACTTTAGGCCATTTTTTCACCATGGTGCATTATGATTCAAAGAAAGTTCCCAAAATGAAAGTTGTAGACCTCCATTAAATGTACAACTTTTCTTTACACACTTTTTAGTAAAGATACATGGATCTCAAGATATAAATTTATGAATACATGCTCATGAACTAAGTAACTTAGTGAAATTTTGCCCTAATTTAGGCAGGTTTTGGACCCAACTTCATGGAAATTTTTCACCTAGTTCCAAGAGGTATCTTAAAATGAATTTCAAATATGAGTTATAGAGCATATTGCAAGATTTACAAAATGTCCAAGAACTCCTCAAGATCATTTTTGAGTATGGAGAATCGAAGAGATGAAGTTGGCAATTTCTCACTTTTGATTCAAGCCATTTCATGAAGAACAAAGTTCCAATCAGTACCTATGCTGCCTAATCCATGCTTTATAGGTCCCAAACTTATTTCTTACTCCTTAATTTAATGCTTACTCAGTTGAAAAAGCTTTAATCCAAGCCCTAGAGCCATTGTCCAAGTTGTAATTCCATAAAAGGCATAAAGTGGCCATTGCCATTTTGAAAAAGCTCAACTTTTGCCACTTTCCAATTCTTGAGCATTGAACTTGTCTCCATTGCACATACAAGTCTTACAGACCTAAGGCAAATTGTACAAGTATATACCAACCCTAAGCAAGTCAGTACAAGCATGTTAAGCCTTGTCCCTTCACTTTGCTTCAAAAGCAAGAAAGTGTGCAAAAAGCCTATAACTTGCAAATCTGTTGGAGAGTTGACAAGAAATTGATTCCATGCTAATATACAAATACAATACAACATAAGACACGATTACTAGAAGCCTGAAACACTCCCAAACTCAAACACCAAGAAACTGTCAAGACCTGCAGTTTTTGCATAAGCATACCAATCTCTCATTTGGCTCGTGCGTTTCAAGTCTTGATCATCAAAACACCATACCTATTTGATATCTAACTAATCCATACCCTCATCCCTGTACTGTAACCCCTTCTCAATCATCTGCCATTTTTGTTTTCAAAGCCTGCAGGTTGACTTGGACAAAGAATTTCAGACACTTTCAAAGCAAGGCAAGGGTTGGAATACACTCAGTGAGGTTCAAGGAAGCTCAAGCAACCATCAGGCCTCCATCAAACTCACTCCAACTCCATCCACGATTTCAAATGAAGGAGGTAAAATCTCAACTTCTATATCCTTGTACAGGAAACCATTGACCATGATTTGTGAATAAACAATGTAGTCCTCATTGCAACGAAGCTGTACATACATTTATCTTGCATTTATTTGGCCTGAGTTGAGAGAATTTTAAACTTGAAGTTTCTGGAAAAATTAGATTTAGATTTAGGGCTTTTAAAATTCATCTTGGTCTTTGATTGTTAGCTTACATAACTTATATGGTTAGAATCGTGAGACAAAATGCTACAACTTTCATGTTATGAGTTTTCATTTTCATGGAAGAATGAGGGAGTTACAGGACATCTGGCCAGCTTGGGGAAGAAGATGAAGTACAAGGCAAGGACCTCGTTCATGTTATGTTATTTTTGTTTCACTTAAATCAACGGATGTATAGCCACCGCGGTGGCAAGGTAGCGCGCTGGTGAGACCCATGTCCTGGGTTTGAATCCTGGCGCTACCTTTTGCTTCTCACAGTTTTCCATTTTTAGTTTTGCTGTCTTTTTTGCAGGATGGGCCTCCATAGTTGGGCCATAGCTTTTTCGCTAAACATATTGTCTCCAGTTTTCTTGGTACACCCCCTGGCCCATTATTTTCCATACATTTTTATTTATTTATTTGTTTTTTGTTTTTTGTTTTCATTTTGTTTATTAATACTTTCTTTAATGTAAAGAAATCCTAAAAAATATAATTTTGACAATATTTCATTTTATTTTATTTTTCACATAAAAAATATATTTTATCTTTAATATATATTATTTATTTTTCTTAATAAACTTGTAAAAAATAATTGAAATATGTTTAGTTTAATTTATTTTCTTTTCATTCCATACTTATAAATATCTATTTTTTGCACATATAAAAACTTTATATTTTTTATACAATATTATTTATTATTTTAATATAAAAATACAATAATAATATATATACAAGAGCTTTATTTTCTTTCAAAAATAGAAATTAGGGTTAAACTTTTTTTTAGAATTGATCTCTTTTCCTTAATTTGTTAAGTTTAGGTTAAAATTTATTTTTACATAAAAAAAAATAGAAACCTTTTCTTGGATGTACATAATATTGCATATTTAAATATTGTATATTATTTATTCTAATATTCGTACAAATTTGATTTGGTTGTAATAATTTATTTAGGTTTACATTCTTTCAAATCCCCATTTAAATTTGTATTCCCTCCTCCCATAAAATTGTTGTAATAGCTTAGTAATATTTACATTACATAATTTACCGCTTTACATGCCATGATTAGTAATTAGGGTTTGTATGGTAAGATCAAAACAAAGCAAATAGAAAACGTTTAATGCAAGATAAAATCAAAGCATGAAAATAACACACTTGCACACAAGCATCCTTAGGGTTTCTCCACTTGGATGCCTTATATAAAAATATCCAGATTACGCATGCGGAGTATCTTGGCAAAACAAACAAGTATAAGATCATAGTCCCTCGATGACGCTATTCAAGGTTGCCTTACAAAATGATCTTGGTCCCTCAAAATGCTAAGATACTTTTCAAACATTTCTAATCATGGTTATACGATGACCCACGCCCGCCCCGTTTACATCCAAAGATAGGGTTGTTTACCAAATAAATGGTAAGACAACAATGTCAAAGGAATAGAAAATACATAAGAAAGACATTTGAGTAGGTAGATTACTTCTAGTTACTTGCTCTATTTTCAAACAACTATCCTTGCTATTTTCAAAGCAAACACACACATTTCAAAAACATCTTACCAACATTGAAAACATTTTCAAAAGACAAACATCTTTGTATACATTCTTACGAACGAGAATCATTACAAAGATTGCCTAAACAAATGGCCTCTTTTACAAAATACTTTCAAAACCACACCAAACACATTTTCAAACAACAAAAGCAAGTTACCTAGCAAGTAACTAAGAGCCCATGGAAAACCATGGATGAAAAGGGTGCTAATACCTTCCCTTTTCATAATCTACCCCCCGAACTCAACAAAACATCTCAAAGGTCTTTCCTGTGCTTTTTCACCTTTCCTTTTGGATAAAAGAATAGTCGGTGGCGACTCTTGCTAACTGAAACATTTGCGATAAAACGCAAAACCCTTAAGTCAGTTCTCCCACCGTATCACAGAACTGGCGACTCTGCGGGGGAGTTTTGTAAAAGTGGGGTTACCTTAGGGCTAGTTCAAATTTATTTTCTTACATTGTTTGACTTGTTTTCTTTACATTATGGTTCTTTGTTTGGGTTTGAATCCTCCACTCGGATTTGGGAAACATTATAGGTAAATAGCAATATGTTGTGGAAATTGTGCGGGGTATACCGACTTGGTCTAAGAAATAGCTATGTTAGTGTGACATATTTGTGGGTACCGGTAGCCCTTGAGTTAATCAAAGAGAATACAGGGCCGCTGAGTGATGTCATGAAGCACTAATGAACTTCTAGAACCCTTTACTTGACAAACTTGGCCTTTAAGATGTAGTGAGATGATCGGCTTTGGTAAAGTCTGAAGTTGGTAGATACTCGATACTACACTCATTGAGGTTTTGTTTCTTGGGATATTTCGGTCGCCATTAAAGAGGCTTGAGCTGAAACAATGACCAAGGAAACAGTCCAGTGATATTGAGCTCCTTAGAACCCGGTTACTATTACTAGGACAGGTCTGAGCCAACTAAACTTCAAGAGGGTATTTACCTATAAAGCCCCATGCAAGCCTAAACTAAGAACTTGTTTGTTTTGCTTGTATATGCATACTTGTACATAACATCATGGACATCATAAACATCATATGCATCCACTAACCATTTCAAGAATTTTGGAGATTCATCTTTGTTCTTGTTTTGTAGGATATGGATCACTTCGCAAGAAAACTATCCAAATCAACCTTGTAAGAATTCCTCCATAACTCAAGGAGATAGCCTCAAGGAGCCCTGAGAACTCTCCATTCACCGAGAGGTATGGTCGTCTACTCAACTTGGTCACCTCCAACACAGAGGAGGATATGATGAAGGTGCTCTTCCAGTTCTTTGACCCTTTGCATCATTGCTTCACATTTCCCGACTATGAGCTTGTGCCCACTTTGGAAGAATTCTCTCAACTTTTGAGGATTCCCATTCTCAATCAACTACCTTTCAACGGTACGGAAAGAGATTCAAATCCAGAAGAGATTGCTTAAGCTCTGCACTTGCACTCATCTGATGTCACAACCCACTGGGAAACTAGAAGTGGTGTCAAAGGCTTCTTAGCAAAGTTTTTGATTGAGAAGGCCCAAAGGTGTTGGAATTCCCTAGACTTGCAAGCTTTTGAGGAAATTGTGGCTCTTCTTATCTATGGGATGGTCTTGTTCCCCAATCCTGACCAACTCATACATGTGAGTTCCGTCAAAATCTTCATATCACGCAATCCGATGCCTACATTACTAGGGGATATCCTGCACTCTTTTTCACACTCGCACAATGAGGAAAAGAGGTGTCCTTATGTGTTATACTCATCTCCTGGAAAGATGGTTTATTTCTCATATTCCCTAATCAGTCTTAAAGAATGAATAAGGATTAAGGTGGTCACTAAGGTTAATGATGCTCAAACATTCAAATATTCATTGGTGCTCTCGATCCAAAGAGAATGTTATCATTGTTGACCGTTGTGGGGAATTCCCTAATGTCCCACTACTTGGCATTAGGGGAGGCATCACCTACAACCCATGTTTAGCTCTAAGACAGTTTGGTTATGCCCGAAGGGATGGCCCACATGAGATGTTGATTCAAGGCTTGGTATTCGACTATGACAACGACGATCAAGGTCTTCGCCAGAGATTCATCTGAGCTTGGAGGATGCTAAACAAGGTGGATAAAAAGACTTTGGGACACAAGAATTCCATACCTCTTGAGCCTTACCTCAAGTGGGTACGAACCCGCGCTCAAAGTCTTATAATGCCTTATCCTTCCATTCTCTTGGTGATCATCGAGCCTGTTAAGGAAGGAGAAGTTCCATACACTATCCTACATCCTGACATGCCCACATCTCTTGAAGACCTACAAAGGGATTGGATACAACTCAAAGGAGAGCGAGATACTTTCGAAGCCCAATTTTACGTAAGCGAGAAGAAGGTTTTGGAACGCACTAGGCTACTTCATGAGGAGCAGACTCTAAATGCCTACATAGCACCAAAGAGGATGCACACTACTTTTTTTATCTTAGAGTTTTATATTATTTATCCCAAGGGGCATTGATTTACTCAAACTCTATTTTATTAACATAACGTGTCTTTCTT
The DNA here is from genome assembly GCA_948472305.1 of Vicia faba. Classification (NCBI taxonomy): domain Eukaryota; kingdom Viridiplantae; phylum Streptophyta; class Magnoliopsida; order Fabales; family Fabaceae; genus Vicia; species Vicia faba. The sequence goes on along the minus strand of OX451736.1, from coordinate 1,403,480,608 downwards.
TTTGTTTAAAATGAACTTGAATTTTTTTTAAATCCTTGAGAGCATTGCATGTATACATATCATTCATCATGACATAAGCAGGTATTTTGTAACGAGTTTCCTCATCTCTATACTATTTATTTCAGTAAGATGGATCTCGAACAGACATTCAAAGATCTTCAAGCTCAAAACATGCAGTTTTAACAGTTACTCACAATCCTGGCCAAAGGACAAGAAGAGCTGAAGACTCTGTTGGCCAAAGAGAAAAAGAAGAAAGAGAATAAACCAACTGGTGTTGTAATCACGGGGAGAAGATTTCAAGGACAAACTAGAAGAAACTTGAATTTCGTAGCAACATCTGATGAAGGAGAAGGGAAAGGAAAAGAAACAGCAGTTCCGTCAGAATCTGAAGAGGAGGAAGATTTCTCCGAGGAACAATATCCTGCAGCGGATGATAAGTACAAACATCTTGAAGAGCGTTTGAGCGCTATGGAAATACAAAGGGTACTAGGGTTAGACTTTGAAGAATTACGGCTAGTGTCGGGAATTGTGATCCCACCGAAGTCCAAAGTGTCGTTGTTTGCAAAATATGATGGGGTGTCATGTCCTAAGATGCACCTCTGATCATATGTGAGAAAGATCCATCCTCACTCCGTTGATAAAGACCTCTGGGTGCATTTTTTCCAAGATAGTTTATCTGGAACACAACTCGATTGGTTTTACCAATTAGAAAGGGCCGACGTCCACAACTGGGAAGACCTTGTCGTAGCTTTCTATAAACAATACCAGTATAATGCAGATTTGGTGCCTACCCGTACTTAACTTCAGAGTATGGCTATGGCTTCAAGTGAGGGTTTCAAAGATTACGCACAGAAATGGAGAGATCTAGCTGGAAGAGTGCAACCCCCTCTGTTTGAAAGGGAGTTGGTGGATATGTTCTTAGGCACTCTATCGGGCCCTTTCTTCAACCATTTGATTGGGAGCTCATCTGCTGGATTTACTGAGTTAATATTAACCGGAGAGAGGGTGGAAGTTAGCATAAAAAGTGGAAAGATTCAGAAGGATTCATCTGCCTCTACAGCTGTGAGAAAACCTTTCACCGGAAAGAAGGAGGTATCTGCTGTTTATCCACAAAGGAACCAAGAGAGAGATGAACGCCGACCAATGGTAGGGGCCGTTATGATCCCAAAGCCTACATATGATCAACCAAGAAGTAACCAACCGAGCGTGGAAAGGCCAGTCCGACAATTCACCAAAATTAATATGACTCTAGCCCAGGTTTTACCACATCTTCTGAAATCTAATCTGGAAACTTTAAAAGAAGCTCCAAAGAATCCCAACACTGCGTTCCATCATTATCACCCAAATGCCAGATGCGCATATCATTCCGGAAGTCCGGGTCACGACACTAACAACTGTTGGGCTTTGAAAAACAAAATTCAAGACCTTATAGATGCAAAAGAGATTGAGTTTGATGCGCCCGAGAAACCAAACGTCATTTCCACTCCTATGCCTAGGCATGGTCACAACACCAATGCTATCGAAGAAGATTTGTTTGTTACCACAGTGGATGAACTCTTGACTCCACTCCCAATCATTAAGATAAACTTGTTGAACTCAGGTGTATTCCCAAGTTGTAATGAAGACTGCCATCTTTGCTTATCCTCACCAACTGTTTGCCCTTTGTTGAAGACAGGCGTTCAATGCTTGATAGACGACCAATAGATTCTGTTTGAAAATGCTCTTGTTTCACCTGTTCCTGTTGAAGACATTTCAATCATAACCATCTCCACCAATCCTTCCAGGGTCTCCAAAAGACCCTTTAGGATTACATCGGTTCCAAAAACTACTCATCTTATAATCACAACGCCCGGGCCGGTCCCGTATGAATCAGACAAAACAGTACTGTGGAATTACGGTGGAGACATCTACTACCATGGTATCAAACAAGATCGGTTGGCCACTGAAGAAATGAGCTCCAAAGAAGAAGACTCCAACATTAGCAATATTGTCGGAACCAGTAAGATTACCTGTAGCGGTAGAATCACCTCTCCAGAAATTACCACTCCAAAAGCAGTTTTTGGACCCGTGGTTGTTCCAAAGGTTACCTCTATACCAATAATCATATCTGCAAGTGCTCCTACTGGAAAAGACGACATAACCCCTGCTGTTATACCTACCAACACTTCTTCTGCTTAAATTCAAGGGAAAAGTATTCAAGAAGAGCCTGTCCGGACGAAGGCTCAACCATTGACTATCCCCGAAACCTCCAAGAGGGAAATGGAGGAGATCCTGAGGATAATAAAGAAGAGTGACTATGACGTGGTTGAACAGTCGGGGAAAAATCCCTCCAAAATCTCCATGCTAGCATTGTTGCTGTGTTCTGAGGCACATGCGAAAGCTCTGGTGAAGTTTCTGAAGACATCCCATGTGCCACAAAAGACATCTGTTGACCAATTCCAAGATTGTGTGGCCAGTTTGACAACTGATAATGGCCTAGGCTTCTCTGATGCTGATTTGACACCAAGAGGGAGAAAGCACAACAAGGCATTACATGTCTTTGTGGAGTGTAGAGGAACAACTCTGGCCCATGTCTTGGTGGACACTGGCTCATCTTTGAACGTTTTACCGAAGAAAGCTCTTGACAGATTGGATTGCGAAGGACTGACATTGAAACCCAATAACATAGTTGTGAGAGAATTTGATGGCTCAAAAAGGATGGTCCACGGGGAGGTGGACATCCCCATAAAGGTGTAAACTCAGACTTTCAACTCAACTTTCTATGTAATGGACATCCGCCCCTCTTACTCCTGTATGCTAGGACAGCCCTGGATCCATAATGCGGGTGCTGTCACCTCTACACTACACCAGATGCAGAAATACCCGGTCCATGGAAAGATTATCACTGTCCACAGAGAGGAAGAGTACATGATTAGCCACCTAAATTCTTTCCGGTATGTGGAATTGGATGGCAAGTTCATTGAAACTCCTTTTCAACATTTCAAAGAAGACTCTCAAGAGGTAGGAGTAACCAAGACGGCATCCCAGATCCCCAAGATCACAAGACCTCCGCTTCGGATGTCATCTCTAAAGGACGCCAAGGCAGTAGTAGAGGAGGGTGGATGCACCATCTGGGGGAAACTTCCAGACATTCCTATAAATCTGATAAGTTTGGCTTAGGGTTTACTTCAAGTGCTCAGAAGGCTGTGCGCCGTACCTGTGCTGGAGGGCCACCTCTGAAGATTAGCAACCGAGAGGTCAACGCAGTGGAAGATGGTGAAAGAGATGACAACTTGGAGGATTAGATATTTCCTACTGTCAACGGAGGACTTCGCAATTGGGAAGCCAGAGACTTTGTCCCAATAACTTTCATCTCTCAGTAATTTATCTTTTACATTTCTGTTGGACTTGTAATATTCACAAACAATTCGCACATTTTAAACCTTGTGTCTTACCCGAGGCACAATGGTCCATTTGTAAGGGTTTTTATTTCATTTTCATATGACATTCAATGAATCATGGACGTTTTTTCACATACAAACCTTTTGTGCTCATTGTCTTTCTTTTACATTTTATTGTTTAAAGATGGCTATACCCTTACACACACCCAGACTCACAAATGCAGGTACCCCTCCATTCCGGATCCCATGGGTAATGATACTGCTATGGCCTTTAATGAATCTGAAGATCTAATTTACCAAGTCGAAGACGAAGGTGAGGAAGATTGTGAAGCACCAGGGGAATTGGCCAGACTACTACAACAAGAGGAAAGAGCTATTCAGCCTCATGAGGAACCGATGGATACAATCAACTTGGGTACCGAGGAGAATAAAAAGGAAATCAAGGTGGGTTCCAATCTAGAGCCGAGTGTCAAGGAGCGTCTAATTCAGCTATTGCATGATTATGTCGAGATCTTTGCCTGGTCATACGAAGACATGCCAGGACTTGATGCAGACATCGTGGTACATCGTCTACCCACAAGAGAAGACTGTCCACCAGTAAAACAAAAAGTCCGCCGCATGATACCTGACATGTCAGAGAAGATCAAAGCGGAAGTCATGAAACAATTCAATGCTGGATTCTTGGTGGCCACTTCCTATCCTCAATGGGTTGCCAACATTAATCCCGTGCCTAAAAAGGACGACAAAGTACGAATGTGCATGGATTATAGAGATTTAAATAGGGCTAGCCCTAAAGATGATTTTCCACTTCCCCACATTGATATCCTGGTTGACAATACGGCCCAACACAAAGTATTTTCCTTCATGGACGGTTTCTCAGGTTATAACCAAATCAAAATGGCACCTGAGGACATGGATAAAACTACACTTGTCACACAGTGGGGCACATTCTGCTATAAAGTGATTCCATTCGGACTAAAGAATGCTTGGGCAACCTATCAACGCACCATGGTAGGTTTGTTTCATGATATGATACATCATGAGATAGAGGTCTATGTAGACGATATGATAGCCCGATCACAAACTGAAGAAGAGCACCTTGATCACTTGCAAAAGTTGTTTGTGAGATTGAAGGAGTACAAACTAAGGTTGAATCCAAACAAGTGCACATTCGGAGTCCGGTCCGGTAAACTCCTAGGTTTTGTTGTCAGCAACAAAGGCCTCGAGGTTGATCCTGCCAAGGTTAAAGCGATACAAGAAATGCCTACTCCTCGTACTGAGAAGGAAGTCAAAGGATTCTTGGGACGCATGAACTATATTGTCAGATTCATTTCTCATCTGACAGCTACTTGTGAGCCAATCTTCAAGCTATTGAAGAAAGATCAAGTAGTCAGATGGAATGAAGAATGCCAGGTTGCTTTTGACAAAATCAAAGAGTACTTACAAGAGCCTCCTGTTTTGATGCCTCAAGATATAAATTTATGAATACATGCTCATGAACTAAGTAACTTAGTGAAATTTTGCCATAATTTAGGCAGGTTTTGGATCCAACTTCATGGAAAATTTTCACCTAGTTCGAAGAGGTATCTTGAAATTCATTTCAAAGATGAGTTATAGAGAAAATTGCAAGCTTTCCAAAATGTAAAAGAACTCCTCAAGATTATTTTTGAGTAGGGAGAATCGAAGAGATGAAGTTGGCAATTTCTCACTTTTGATTCAACCCATTTCATGAAGAACAAAGTTCCAATCAGTACCTATGCTGCCTAATCCATGCTTTATAGGTCCCAAACTTGTTTCTTACTCCTTAATTTAATGCTTACTCAGTTGACAAAGCTTTAATCCAAGCCCTAGAGCCATTGTCCAAGTTGTAATTCCATAAATGACATAAAGTGGCCATTGCCATTTTGAAAAAGCTCAACTTTTGCCACTTTCCAATTCTTGAGCATTGAACCTGTCTCCATTGCACATACAAGTCTTACAGGCCTAAGGCAAATTGTACAATTATATACCAACCCTAAGAAAGCCAGTACAAGCATGTTAAGCCTTGTCCCTTCACTTTGCTTCAAAAGCAAGAAAGTGTGCAAAAAGCCTATAACTTGCAAATCTGTTGGAGAGTTGACAAGAAACTGATTCCATACTAATATACAAACACAATACAACACAAGAAACGATTACTAGAAGCCTGAAACACTCCCAAACTCAAAAACACCAAGAAATTGTCAAGACCTGCAGTTTTTGCATAAGCATACCAATCTCTCATTTGGCTCGTGCGTTTCAAGTCTTGATCATCCAAACACCATACCTACTTGATATCTAAATAATCCAGACCCTCATCCCTGTACTGTAACCCCTTCTCCATCATCTGCCATTTTTGTTTTCAAAGATTGCAGGTTGACTTGGACAAAGAGTTTCAGACACTTTCAAAGCAAGGCAAGGGTTGGAATACACTCAGGGAGGTTCAAGGAAGCTCAAGCAAGCATCAGGCCTCCATCAAACTCACTCCAACTCCATCCACGATTTCATCTGAAGGAGGTAGAATCTTAACTTCTATCTCCTTGTACAGGCAACCATTGGCCACAATTTGTGAATAAACAATGTAGTCCTCATTGCAACGAAGCTATACATACATTTATCTTGCATTTATTTGGCCTGAGTTGAGAGAATTTTAAACTTGAAGTTTTTGGAAAAATTAGGTTTAGATTTAGGGCTTTTAAAATTCATCTTGGTCTTTGATTGTTAGCTTACATAACTTATATGGTTAGAATCGTGAGACCAAATGCTACAACTTTCATGTTATGAGTTTTCATTTTCATGGAATAATGAGAGAGTTACATGACATTTGGCCAGCTTGGGGAAGAAGATGAAGTACAGGGCAAGGACCTTGTTCATATTATCTTATTTTTGTTTCACTTAAATCAACGGATGTATAGCCACCCCAGTGGCAAGGTAGCGCACTGGTGAGACCCATGTCCTGGGTTCGAAACCTGGCGCTATCTTTTGCTTCTCACATTTTTCCATTTTTAGTTTTGCTGTCTTTTTTGCAGGAAGGGACTCCATAGTTGGGCCATAGCTTTTTTGCTAAACATACTGTCTCCAGTTTGCTTGTTACACCCCCTGGCCCATTATTTTCCATACATTTTTATTCATTTATTTATTTTTTGTTTTTTTTTTTGTTTTCATTTTGTTTATTAATACTTTCTTTAATGTAAAGAAATCATAAAAAATATAATTTTGACAATATTGCATTTTATTTTATTTTATTTTTCACATAAAAAATATATTTTATCTTTAATATATATTATTTATTTTTCTTAATAAACTTGTAAAAAATAATTGAAATATGTTTAGTTTAATTATTTTCTTTTCATTCCATACTTATAAATATTTATTTTTTGCATATAAAAAAAATTATATTTTTTATACAATATTATTTATTATTTTAATATAAAAATACAATAATAATATATACAAGAGCTTTATTTTCTTTCAAAAATAGAAATTAGGGTTAAACCTTTTTTTAGAATTGATCTCTTTTCCTTATATTTTTAAGTTTAGGTTAAAATTTCTTTTCACATAAAAAACAAAATAGAAACCTTTTCTTGCATGTACATAATATTGCATATTTAAATATTGTATATTATTTATTCTAATATTCGTACAAATTCGATTTGGTTGTAATAATTTATTTAGTTTTACATTCTTGCAAATCCCTATTTAAATTTGTATTCCCTCCTCCCATAAAATTGTTGTAATAGCTTAGTAATATTTACATTAAGTAATTTACCGCTTTAGATGCCATGATTAGTAATTAGGGTATGTATGATAAGATCAAAATAAAGCAAATAGAAAACCCTAAATGCAAGATAAAATCAAAGCATGAAAATAACACACTTACACACAAGCATCCTTAGGGTTTCTCCACTTGGTTGCCTTATATAAAAATGACCATATTGCGCATGAAAAGTATCTTGAAAAACAAACAAGTATAAGATCATAGTCCCTCGATGATGCTATTCAAGGTTGCCTTACAAAATGATCTTGGTCCCTCAAAATGCGAAGATACTTTTCAAACATTGCTAATAATGGTTATACGATGACTCACGCCCGTCCCGCTTACATCCAAAGATAGGGTTGTTTACCAAATCAATTGGAAGACAACAATGTCAAAGGAATAGAAAATGCATAAGAAAGACATTTGAGTAGGTAGATTACTTCTAGTTACTTGCTCTATTTTCAAACAACTATCCTTGCTATTTTCAAAGCAAACACACACATTTCAAAAACATCTTACCAACATTGAAAACATTTTCGAAAGACAAACATCTTTGTATACATTCTTACGAACGAGAATCATTACAAAGATTGCCTAAACAAATGGCCTCTTTTACAAAATACTTTCAAAACCAAACCAAACACATTTTCAAACAACAAAAGTAAGTGATCTAGCAAGTAACTAAGAGCCCATGGAAAACCATGGATGAAAAGGGTGCTAATACCTTCCATTTTCATAATCTACCCCCCGAACTCAAGAAAACATCTCAAAGGTCTTTCCTGTGCTTTTTCACCTTTCCTTTTGGATAAAAGAATAGTCGGTGGCGACTCTTATTAACCGTAACATTTGCGATAAAACGCAAAACCCTTAAGTCAGTTCTCCCACCGTATCACAGAACTGGCGACTTTTCGGGGGAGTTTTATAAAACTGGGGTTACCTTAGGGCTAGATCATATTTATTTGCTTACATTGTTTGACTTGTTTGCTTTACGTTATGGTTCTTTGTTTGGGTTTGAATCCTCCACCCGGATTTAGGAAACATTATAGGTAAATAGCAATATATTGTGGAAATTGTGCGGGGTATACCGACATGGTCTAAGCAATAGCTATGTTAGTGTGACATATTTGTGGGTACCGGTAGCCTTTGAGTTAATCAAAGAGAATACAGGGCCGCTGAGTGATGTCATGAAGCACTAATGAACTTCTAGAACCCTTTACATGACCAACTTGGCCTTTAGGATGTAGTGAGATGACCGACTTTGGTGCAGTCCGAAGTTGGTAGATACTCGATACTACACTCATTGAGGTTTTGTTTCTTGGGATATTTCGGTCGCCATTAAAGAGGTTTGAGCTGAAACAATGACCAAGGAAATAGTCCAGTGATATTGAGCTCCTTAGAACCCGGTTACTATTACTAGGACAAGTTTGAGCCATCTAAACTTCAAGAGAGTATTTACCTATAAATCCCCATGCAAGCCTAAACTAAGAACTTGGTTATTTTGCTTGTATATACATACTTGTACATAACATCATGGACATCATAAACATCATATGCATCCACTAACCATTTCAAGGATTTTGGAGATTCATCTTTGTTCTTGTTTTGTAGGATATGGATTCACTTCGCCGGAAAACTATCCAAATGAACCTTGTAAGAATTCCTCCACAACTCAAGGAGATAGCTTCAAGGATCCCTGAGAACTCTCCATTCACCGAGAGGCATGGTCGTCTACTCAACTTGGTCACCTCCAACACAGAGGAGGATATGATGAAGGTGTTCTTCCAGTTCTTTGACCCTTTGCATCATTGCTTCACATTTCCCGACTATCAGCTTGTGCCCACTTTGGAAGAATTCTCTCAACTTTTGAGGATTCCCATTCTCAATCAACTACCTTTCAACGGTACGGAAAGAGATCCAAAGCCAGAAGAGATTTATTAAGCTCTGCACTTGCACTTATCTGATGTCACAACCCATTGGGAAACTAGAAGTGGTGTCAAAGGCTTCTTAGCAAATTTTCTGATTGAGAAGGCCCAAAGCTGTTGCAATTCCCTAGACTTGCAAGCTTTTGAGGAAATTGTGGCTCTTCTTATCTATGGGATGGTCTTGTTCCCCAATCCTGACCAACTCATAGATGTGAGTTCCGTCAAAATCTCCATATCACATAATCCGATGCCTACATTACTAGGGGATATCCTGCACTCTTTGCACACTCGCACAATGAGGAAAAGAGGTGTCCTTATGTGTTACACTCATCTCCTGGCAAGATGGTTTATTTCTCATCTTCCCCAATCAGTCTTAAAGAATGAGCAAGGATTAAGGTGGTCACAAAGGTTAATGATGCTCAAACATTCAGATATTCATTGGTGCTCTCGATCCAAAGAGAATGTTATCATTGTTGACCGTTGTGGGGAATTCCCTAATGTCCCACTACTTGGCATTAGGGGAGGCATCACCTACAACCCATGTTTATCTCTAAGACAGTTTGGTTATTCCCGAAGGGATGGCCCACATGAGATGTTGATTCAAGGCTTGGTATTCGACTATGACAACGACGATCAAGGTCTTCGCCAGAGATTCATCCGAGCTTGGAGGATGCTAAACAAGGTGGATAGCAAGACTTTGGGACACACACATTTCAAAAACATCTTACCAACATTGAAAACATTTTCAAAAGACAAACATCTTTGTATACATTCTTACGAACGAGAATCATTACAAAGATTGCCTAAACAAATGGCCTCTTTTACAAAATACTTTCAAAACCACACCAAACACATTTTCAAACAACAAAAGCAAGTGATCTAGCAAGTAACTAAGAGCCCATGGAAAGCCATGGATGAAAAGGGTGCTAATACCTTCCCTTTTCATAATCTACCCCCCAAACTCAAGAAAACATCTCAAAGGTCTTTTCTGTGCTTTTTCACCTTTCCTTTTGGATAAAAGAAAATTCGGTGGCGACTCTTGCTAACCGTAACATTTGCGATAAAATGCAAAACCCTCAAGTCAGTTCTCCCACCGTAACACAGTGACCCATGGGGAGTGATAATCACGACACCAATTCCTTTTCCATAAGCATTTATAGGTCCATCAAACACCATACCTCATCGGGATTCAGGATCAGGACCTTCCTTCGACAAAGGCTCATCATAATCTTTTACTTTCCAATACATCACATCCTCATCAAGGAAATCATATTTAACAGACTGATAATCATCAACTTGTTGGTGAGTGAGGTACTCCGCCAACAAACTGCCTTTAAGAGCCTTCTGAGTATGGTATTCAATATCATATTCATGCAAAAGCATTTTCCAATGGGCAATTCTTCAAGTAAGAGCAAGCTTTTAAAAAATATACTTAATTGGGTCCATTTTGGAAATCAACCAAGTAGTATGATTTAACATATATTACCGCAATTGCTTCGCCACCCAGGTAAAGCACAACATGTTTTTTCTAACATAGAATACCGTGACTCACAGTCGGTGAACTTCTTGCTCATATAATAAATGGCATATTCTTCCCTTCCCGTTTTATCTTGTTGTCCCAAAATATAATTCATGGAGTTATCCAACACAATCAGATACATAATCAACGATCTTCCTTCAACAGGAGGGAGCAAGATAAGAGGCTCAAGCAAATACTCTTTAATGCTTTCAAATGCCCTTTGGAAATCATATGTCCATACACAACCTTGATCTTTCTTCAACAACTTGAAGATTAGTTCACATGTTGCAGTCATATGGGAAATAAATCTAGAAATATAATTTACACGTCCAAGGAAGCCTCTAACTTGCTTTTCATTTCTTGGTGCAAGCATTTCTTGAATTTGCTTAACTTTATCAGGATCAACTTTAATTCCTTTTTGGATGTCAATGAAACCTATAAACTTTCCTGAACGAACACCAAAAGTACACTTATTTGGATTCAAGCGGAGATGATACTTCCTCAAACAGTGAAACAATTTCAATAAGTCTTCCATATGCCCTTCCTCAGTCTGAGATTTGGCGATCATATCATCAACATATACTTCGTTTTCCTTATGCATCAGATCATGGAATAAGGTTGTCATGGCCCTCTAGTATGTTGCACCAGCGTTCTTCAACCCGAAAGGCATTGCTCTATAACATAATGTTCCCAAGGGTGTGATAAACATTGTTTTCCCATGTACTTAGGAGCCATCCTAATTTGAATGAGAACACTTTGAATTTTGTTATGCTATAGACCAACATATCAATATCTGGAAATGGGAAATCATCTTTCACACTTAAATCTCTATAATCAACACACATGCAGATATTTCTGTGTTTCTTTGGTACTAGAACAATATTGGCAATCCATTGAAGGTATACTAATGTCACAAGAAAACCAACATCAATCTGCTTGAAAACCTCTTCTTTAATCTTTACTGCCATGTCAGAATGAGTTCTTCACAACTTCTTCTTGATTGGTGGACATTCTGGCTTTTGAGGCAAATAATGTTCGACAATATTGGTGTCCAAACTAAGCATGTCTTGGTAAGACAAGGAAAATATATCCGCATACTCGTTCAACAACTCAATTAACCTGCTCTTCACATCGGGGTGAAGTAGTGCCCTAATCTTGACTTCTTTCAAATCTTATTCTGAAGCCAAGTTAATCGTCTCAAAGGTGTTTTTTATACGGCTGAATGATATTTTCCTCGCGCTCAAGCGGTCGTGAAACCTCTTCTGGGATTTCATCATATTATTCTTCTTCAGCCACATACACATGATATTCAAAGTTGGGAGAGGGTACATGGTCATTGCACTCAACGGGTTTTTTAATTAATCTGAACATATGATTTATGATTGATTTTAGAAACTGACATATATAACAAGTGATTATGCAGAGTTATTTATAATTATTATTTGTTTCGTAAGGTTTTTTATGATTACCATTTTCCAAGAAAAAATACAAAATAAAGACACAATTTAGAAATCAAAAACAACTTTTATTAATGATCTTAAAATTCAAAACAAAAGACACGCCCATACAACATTACTTTTACCTTGGGAAGAGTGAAAGACTTTTGAAAAGACAAATGAAAAACAAATTACTTTGAAATGTGAATCCAAGAAGGAACATAAACAGTGATCCAATTCTGGATTCTGACTCCATGTGTCACAAAGTTCGGCATCTCTTACTTTGGCTCAACTTCAAGAATAGCGTTGATCTTTGGAGTAGTCGGATGGAGATATCCTGCTCTGTGAAAGATGTCTTGATATTTGCACAAAGCGAACTTCGGCTACACGACTTCATTCTTCATGGAGAAACCCAAACCAGTCCCATTCTTGGTAAAATACATAACATGTATTAAAACACCAAATAAAATCCTAAAAAAATATCAGAAGTTAAACACGAGTCAACAAGTGTTGACAAATTTTTTTAGACTTTTTTAAAGTCAGAAAATATTTTTAAAATATAAATATATAAGCAAAATAAATCAAAATTTATGAAAAATAGTAAAATAAAAAATAAAAATAAAATGTGGTCACGTCATTGGATCCTTCCATAATTTTTTTCTTCAGAATTTAAAAATCAAGAAAAGTATTTTTAAACAATTAAAACAATTCAAACAAAGTGAAAAATCATAAAAAATACAAAATCACAAAATAAAATTGTGAAAAAATAAAATTCACAAAAAGAAAAATCAAAAATATTTTTGATAATTTTTTCACAATTTTAGAAGTTGAAATAAATTTTTATGAATTTTTTAAGTTTAAAACAATTAAAACAAAAATCAGAAAATAAAAATAAACCAAAAATAATGTGGCGCATTGGATTCAGCTTACTTATCTACCGTGTTAGATCTAAAGGCGTTGAAGCTAGGATGTATGTAATCATCATTGAAACGCGCACAGGCAACACAAAAAGCTCCAACCAATAAGATTAAAACAAATGGCTTAAGATCATTGGTTGAAGAGCGACATGTAGGTCGTCTTCAACCTCTAGCCATCTGCAATTAGGGCAAGGCGAGATTCTTCAAATGGAAAATTTACACATTCATAGTGGTACCATTAGATGCATCTCTTTAAGACGATCACAACTATATGCTCGCGAAATATTTCTTTAAATCACAGCTTAGTCGATTTGAGAAAAACCAGTTAAAATTTGCAAAACTAAATTTATAAATAAATGCTCAATTCTTGATGAAAACATAAACTAAAAGAAGTATGAGAACCAAAAGAAGGAGGACAAAAAATTAGTAACTTGTTTGGATCAATTTGGTTAAGAAAACAACCTGAACGAAGTAAGAGAACTTTGCTCTGAAATTAGACTTGGATAGCTTAATTCAATGGATGATTTGGCTTATCTTTTATGTGGTTAGCTTCATAGAAGTTCAATGAAGGTGAAGATCTCAAGAATTTAGGACTAGAAGAACTTTAAAGTCAAATTCAAAGTTGCAGAATTGAGAGGCATGGAAGAAGTTTGACAGAGGTTTTCTGGCTCTTTAAAGCTTGTGGAAATGAGTGAGATGTGTCCTTTTTTTATAGTTGAGCATGACAGAAACAAAAAGTGAGAGAAATGATCAAGTATGAGTGGAATTCGTGTGCACCTGCATCATGAGCAATGTGTGACTTATAATCCATCAAAACTCGCTAAATTCTCGCGTTTTAATGCTTAAGCAAGTCTGAACAAGTTTGTTAGTCATGTTTAAGTGAAAAAAACACACAAGATTGGTGATTAGAATGCACATTATGAAAATCAAATTCTAACTTCAAACAAATGCTCAATTTCATGAAATAAACTTCAAGAGCATGGGGCATACATTGTATGACGCTTTATGAACTCATTGTTTTTGCAATGGAAAGATCTCACAACAAACTTCATAATGTGACAAGAAAGGTAAAATTTGGATGCTTTAGAAAAAATTTATTCAAGTTTGAAATCGGGAAAAACACACGGGTACTTGTACTTAGAAATATTTCTAAGTGTTGGGCTTCAAAATGACCTATAATATTCTTCAAAATTACACGTCCTTCCATTCAAAATGAGCTCTTGGTACTTGAACATGAAATGAAGTAGACCTCTCGAATTGAATTTTGAAATTGAGATCACTCAAAAATCCTAAAAATGGAAAGAGTTATAGTCTTTGGAAGATGATGAACAAATATTGGGAAATTCACAAAATACCTATAATCTTTTCAATTCTTTAACAACTTTCCAAGCATTTTAAAGTCTTGCATATTGAAACAAAGTTGTAGTAGACATCCCCAAGATTATTTTAGAAAAAGAATGAGCTCAAGGAGATAAAATATGATTAATATATGATCCTTTGAAGTCATACAAGAAAATTTGATAGCTTTCCCAAAGGACTTGTTATCTTTCCCAATCATTAGTGATTTTCCACTCAAAATTAGCCTTAAACCATTGAAGATAACTTATTAAAGACCCTTTAAAGGGAATCATGTCTTTGGAATCAATCAAAAATATCAAAAAATGAGCAAGATATGGTCCTTTTAAGTCAGCAAACCCTAGCTCAAAGAGTGTCAAAATTACTTGGAACCCCTTTCAAATTTTGATGATTCTTCTTACACAGTTGGATCTAGTAATGTGAAGACAAGTTGTTGTATATGATGATAAGAACCCATAAAAAAGGAATCAACTCAAAAAAATGAAAATTGAGAGAGTTATGCACTTGTGATCATTGAATCAAGCACTTGCTCAATTAGGTCAAACTTGTTGAACCAATATTGAATCATTTGATCTTTATTCGCAAAATAGAGTATGATGGATCACCTTAGACCTTGAAATTATATTGTCTTGAAGCGCACTCAAAGGTGGATCTTAAGTCTCAATGACACTTGTCTAAGAAGACATGGAAATAGACACATGAACCTATGAATCTTCTTGTTGAATACCACCACCAACCTTGATGAAGAACCATTTCAATGAGGACCATCCATCAAAACCCTAGGTTAGATGGTGAGTGTATGCAATTGTGTCATCAGCTACAGTATGAACATCCAAAGAAACATATATACATATCTTGATGTTAGTTAAAAGAACACATGTACAAGATACACAATTCAAGGTGTTTGGTGATTACTCAAGAATAAACTTAAAGATAGGATGAAGTAGAAGGGAGAACCAACCCTAATGTGTGATCTTGATGTGTTGATTATATGAGATGATGAGAGATCTTAGGGGCGAAAATTAGGGTATAACACGAGCTAACCAAGAACCTGTTATATTTTACCTTCAGGTAGATTTCAAACCTAAACAAGATTTTATACGGGCTAAGCGTGAATCGAAAATTGATTTTATCACATACTAACCCAGAACTTGAATAGGGACTTGATCACATTATCCCCAAACCAAAGCTTTTCACAAGTTTAGGTTCAAACCAAACAAAAACTTATTAAATAGATAAAATGTTCAACCAAGGTAAAAACAAAACTTCCTCGGTGAACTTAAAAACCTACGTGTTCCCTTGAGAAAAAATAATTTTGAAAACTAGTTTATGTGTGTGTGCAATTTAGCCATGCAGTTTTACGAGAATTCCCTTATGATTTTACAATGTATTCAGTCAGTCGTATTGAGGAAGGACTTTAATACTTTCATATACTTTAAGTCTTGTCAGATGCTTTGTCAATTTAGACACTTGATTGAGCTTAATATGAAGCTTCAAATATATTTCATTTGGTTTCCATCAAACCCTAATGATTTGGTTTAGTATTTAACCTCTCTTTGGTTGTCCTTTAAGTCTTGTTCTCATTATAAAAGGTTTATTTATCTTTAGTTGTCATCATCAAAAGCATATTTTATAACCTGCAAAATAAGTTTCTTCATTCTCCCCCTTCTTGATGATGACAATGTATCTCTCAAAGAGGTGGAAAAAGAAATAAAAAATATTTGTTTGGTGTGATTAAACTCCCTTGAATTAAGTAGAGAATATATTATACTCACTCTAAGAGTATACTTCTCCCCCTTTGTCGAAATCAAAATTGTGAGTAACGATGCATTGTGATAAATTTAAACATGCAAACATGAGCAAGTAAGCACTTAGGAAAAAAAGGGAAAAACATTGTTTTATTCACTAATAGTAATTACTAAGAATTTAAAGTACATAAATGGAAATTATGACAAAGGATCTTCTTGACACAATAATCAAGAGGAAGAAAAGGACATACAAGAAGATCATCATTCTAGCTCATTTTCTCACTCATAATGGATTTGAGCTACCTCATAGATTGTTCAGTAATGATGATGTGGATTCTGATTAGTCATTTCTTAGTTGTTTTGACTTATTAATGCATTCTTACTTTTTATTTTGTATTTTAATTATCTTTATATTTAATGAAGTATTCCGTTTGTGGTTCTATGTTTATCTCTTGATATGTGCTTGAATGTTTCCAATATCTATTTATAGTTTTCTCACCTTTTGGTAGTTCTAATGGGGTAGAAATATACTCTCAAGGGGAGTAGGGTATAATTTCTATATCTGTCAGGTGCATTTTAACCATTTCAATAATTTACCTTTATTTATTTGTTTGTCCACCTCCTGAGAGATATGTTGTCATCATAAAAAAGGGGGAGAATATGAATCTATGTCCTTACGTGTATAATGTCTTTAGCAGTCAGTTGGTCTATATGGTTTTGATGATAACAACAATATGAATCTTCATCTGAAGTTATGATCAAGTTGTTATGATTGAGAGATCAAGATGTTAAAGCCAATCTCTTTAGGACAACACCCTATATTAAGGGGTATTCAGTGGAATCCCTTATGATATCAGACAATAATGTCTCTAATGATGGTGTACATCAAGAATCCTTATCAAGCCTTAACAGATATAATTCGTAAAGCCGCAAATGAAGTTCTGAATCTTTGATGTATCTAGAAAGGGATCTTGAAGCTTTAGAAATTTTGAACGAGAGGAAGTGTGAAAGCTCACCTCGTCCGTGTCTGAGTGACCCTATTCTGGTAAAAAATATATTTAAGTAATTATTAAATTACTAAGGAAATGCACAGACTCAGCTAAAAGTTCTTTTAACCTCTCAATTTTATAAAACTCCTTCAAACCCTTAGAGGAACCATCAAGGTGCTTGTGGATTTGATAAAGGGTGTTCCTAAACATTTATGAGGTATATATACACTACCTAAACAATTAAGGCCCTTAACAATTAGATTATAAAAATATTTAAATCTTCCTAATCAATTAAGATCACACTTAATCAATTAAGATAATAGTTATTGTAGAGTTTTGCTTTTGGGAATTAGAGTTGCCATTTTTATGAAGCACATTATCGATTGTGTGATATGCATAACTGATTATGAATATTAAAGAGCCCATAAATGTTTTTCATTTTAGATCCATATTTATTTTCTATAAATAGATAACTCTCCTTACTTTCAAAATATACAAAAAGTATTTTGATATATTTTCTCACTCTCTACTCCTTTCCTTCTCATTTCAGTCACTTTCACTAAAATTTCTTAGTGCTTTAAGAGTGAAAATATCAATAAGAATTTTCTTGTGTATTCTGGTACTGGGGTATTATTGTAATTTGTGTAATAAGAATTCATCTCTTGTGAAATATCCTTTGTGAGAAGTCTCTATTTTATTTGTAAGCTTATCCAGTAAAAAATTTCATTTGGTTTCTGACGTTGCCTCTGAAAATCTCCAATTCGTTCACGAGTTGCGCCTAGTATAAACACTCTCATTTGGTTTGTGAGAGTGTCCGTGAAAACTCACGTTTAGTTTGGAGGATTTCCAGTGGAAAACTCCAGTCTGTTTGTTAGAAGGTTCGTGGGCATAACTTTTTAAAGTCCCACATCTATAGTGGAAACTATAAAGAATAAATTCTTGGGGAGAGAAGTACGTCAAATAGTTGGGCCAAACCTCTATAAATATCTTGTGCAATCTTCTTATCCCTTATCTCTTTTTTTCTCGATTTTTTGCTTATTTTCACTGTGCTCAGATCTATTTTCTACTATGCTTTTATTCTATTCATTTATTCTACTGCTTACTCTTTTCAAAATTGTTTTAAATAATTGATTTTACTAAAGATTTTTAATTGAACATTGTTTTTCAAAGCAAGACAATTCACCCACCTCTTGTGTTTATATTCACTTGTCCAACACTTGCCTCATTCTTAAGGTTGATTTTGAAAAAGCATATGATTCAGTTAGCTGGAACTTCCTGGATTGTAAGCTTATCATATCCGGGTTTAATTTTAAATGAATATATTGGATTTGAGCTTGTGTTTTTCTAGTAATTTTGTGGTGCTAGTAAATGGATGCCATGCTCAAGAAATAAACATCCATACGTGTTTAAAACAAGGGGACCCACTAGCTCCCTTTCTTTTCCTTCTTGTGCCCGAGGGTCTTAGTGATCTAGTCGCTAAGGCTAAGGAGATTAGTATGTACTCTGGGTTCAGGGTGGGAACATCTTGGTTGGTGGTGTCTCATCTTCAGTATGCAGACAACACTCTCCTAGTGACCGGTCATACTCTAGATGATTTATGGAGTAGTAAGGATATTATTAGAGGTTTTGATTTAGCTTCAGGGCTTTGTGTTAATTTCTTTAAGAGTATCATTATAGGGGTTAATATGGACCCCGTCTTCCTTTCCTATGAGGGAGATTTTATCTATTGTGAAGTTGATTATATTTATTTTAATTATCTTGGGATTCTAGTGGGAGCTAATCCTAGGATTGAAACCACTCGAGATCCTTTACTTAACTTGCTTGAAAAGAGGTTCAATTTTTAGAAGTATAAATATGCCAATTTGGGTGGTACAATGGTTCTCCTTAATTTTATGCTTAACGTATCCTTGTCTTCTTGTCTTTTATGAAAATTTATGTTAAGGTTTGTGTTGTACCCCAAAATTTTCCCTCCCTTTTTCTCAAGACATTTCTTACAAAAGTTATCAAATGATCAAGGATTCTCAAGAGTAGATCAGACAAACTCACCTCTTAAACAATGAGTCCACAACTAGGGTTTTAATTTTCTCAAAGAAAATTGGGCTTCTAATTCCTCAAGTGACTTTTATGGTTCATCATATGTCTCCAATAATGCTCATGTCAAATTTCAAGCCTTTCATCACAAATTTAGCCAGTCAATTGCTCAGATGATTGAAAATCAACTATTTTGGGTTAAAAAGTCAGCTGTGGTCAACATACAGTCAAACTTTAAGATTTTTTGTCAACCTCAACCTTTGGAAGTGATATTCACCATTTTATCAAGGGTTTACCATAATTCCTCAAGGAAAGCATTCAAATCATCAAATGGGCAAAATTGACCAAATTAGAGTTTGATTGAGAGTGACTGACCATTGACTTTTGACCTAGTACATGACCTAATGACTTAAAGCATGGTCTTAAGGACTCAAACACAAAATATTAACCTAAATACATGGTTCAAGACATTTTCAAAGGTGCAAGAAATTGATAGTTGAAGAATTGAGATCAACTGATGAAAATTCAACTATCACACAAAAGTCAAACTTTGACTTTTTGTTCAACTTGAACTTCAAAGATAAAGGGTCATAAAACCATTAAAAAATATCAATCTTGATCAACAAGAATCAACAAAGTCAACGAAAATTCAAAGTTTCCAATACTTAGAAAAATTCTAAGTGTTTTGTCCTTGATAAATTCACTACTACATGACCATTTTTCACTAAGATGCAAGATGATTCAAGGAAAACTTTCAAAATGAAAGTTATAGAGCATGATGAAATCTAAAACTTTTTCCTCGAGGATTGATGTCCAAAAAATTCTTGGATTAGGATATATAGGCCCATGAAGTCATGACATTTTTATCTAAACATAGTAAAATTGTCAACAAGTTTGGTCAGATTTTAGTCCCAACTTCTTGGCCAATTTTCACCAAGTTCCAATTTGATTTAGCAAAAGTGGTCAACATGAAAGTTGCAGACAAAGTTTCAAGCTTTCCAAAATGTCCAAGAACACATTTTTATCATGCATTAGCTAAGATATTCGAAGAGATGAAGTTGGGCATCCATTCTTGAATTACAAGTTATTTCCTTGATGAACACATAATCAAATCCTCATGCTATGCTGCATAATATTTCTTTGTAGGCCTTCTAACTTGCAAATATCACCATAATTAAATGTTTACACAAACGTTTGAGCTATGGTTCATTTGATTTAAGCATTGTCCAAACCACTTTGCCATTTTTGGAAGAAAGGCACCATTGCAATTCTTGAAAAGTAAGGTTTATACATAATGTCAAATCCTTGAGCCTCTAACTTATTCCCTCTGATCACACTCCATCTAAAAATTCATAAGCATTATGTTTAAAGTTCTTAACCACTCTATGAGCAATGGTACCATACATTGAAATTTTATTTCTCAAGAAATCACATGTGTTGTTTCAAAAAAACATAACTTATTATCTTCAGATTGTGATTTCTTGAGCCTTCAAAACCTTTTCTCTATAAATAGAGGCACTATTTTGCAAGTAAAACACGAGTTCACAAGCCTTATAACCCTCTCAAACACTCTGAAATCAGAATTGGCATTCAAAACCACATTTGTGGCAAATTCTGACTTTGAACTCCAAACATCTAATCAACTCGTGTGTTTTCATTTTAAATCAACCACAAAGCTTCTATAACTCAAATTAGAACCTATCCAAAACACTATTTCATCACTGTAACATCATCTTCATCATCCTCTATTTTCAAAAACAGAACTCTACAACTTGACTTCTCCAGAAGAATCCAACCACTCTCAATCTAAAGTAAGCATTGCAACAACTTCCTGGGAGTTCAGTGAAGCTATCCGGATCATCACAACACCTCTAGGAGTGCTCTAACTCCAGAGTCTATTCTCACTTTAAAGGTAAGTTTTTTGAACTTTGAAATCCTTATTCAAGCATCATTTGCCTTCAATTTCAAAAGATAAAATGTAGATATCATTTCCATGAAGCTAACCATGTCCTTAGTTTTCGTTTTCATTGACTGTGTGATGAGAATTTTAGAACTGAAAATTCCAAGATTTTATGGTTCAGTTTGGTACCAAGTAAAATTCTCACTCATCTTTAATTTATAGCTTAAATAATTTATATGGTTGGACTCGTGGTTAAATTTCAAGCAACTTTCATGTTTATATTTTTCAAAATGATTGAGAGTTGAAGGAGTTAGAAGTTTGAAAATTATTGTTGTCAAAAGGTCTTCCCTTTTCATAACACCTACCCCCCGAACTCAAGAAAATTCTCAAAAGTCCTTTCTTGTTGTTTTCACCCTTTCCTTTATTGGATAAAAGAAAAGACGGTGGTGACTCTTGCTATCCATAACATTTGTGATAAAACACAAAACATCAAGTTAGCTCTCCCACCGTATTACCTAACTGGTGACTCTGCTGGGGACTTGAATAAAAGTGGGGTTACATTAAGAGCTAGATCAAAATTGTTTCTTTACTTGTTTGCCTTGTTTGCTTTATATTTTGGGATGTGCTTGGGTTTATTTCTGGTATAGATCCTATACCCGGATCCGGGGCATTTTAGGTAAGTAGCAATAGATTGTGGAGAAGGTATGGCATATACTGATATGGTTGAAGCAATGGCTATGTTAGTGTGACACATTTGTTGGTACCAGTGTTCCTTGAGTTAAACCAAGGACAATACAAGACCGTTGTGTGGTGTCATAAAGCCCTAACTGACCATAGAACCTTAGTTGAACAATTTGGCCATTAGAAATTAGTGAGGTAGATGGCTTTGGTGCATACTAAAGTTGGTTAATACTCGATACTACACTCATTGATACCAGGCTTTCAGGATATTTTGGTCGCAGTTATGATGCTTATGCTGAAACAATGCCCGATGAAGAAAGATTAATGATATTGAGATTCCTAGAACCCTGTTACTTATTTTAGGATAGGTTGAGCTAACTAAAACTTCAAGAGGGTACTTAACTATAAACCCCATGCAAGCTTAAACCGAAGGCCTTTTGTGCTTTGTTTGCGTATGATTAATTGTTCAAACATGACATCATGCCATAGAATTTTCACTAACCATTTCAAGGACCTAGGGATTTATCTTTGTTTGAAGAAGATATGATGAGTGTTATGTTCCAGTTCTTTGACCCTGTGCATCATTGCTTCACCTTTCTTCATTATTATTTAGTGCCCACAATGGAGGAGTTTTCTCAATTACTAGAAGTACCTGTTCTCAATCAAATACCTTTCACTGGTTTAGAGAAAGATCCACAGCCTGAAGAAATTGCATCAGCCTTCCATTTGAAGCGGTCCGACATTGTAGCTAATTGGGAAACAAGGAGTGGAATCAAGGGATTTATAGCTAAATTTCTGTTAGAGAAGGCTCGACTATATTTGGATGCTATGAATTTTCAAGCTTTTGAAGAAATCTTAGATCTTCTAATCTATGGGTTAGTACTGTTCCCTAATCCAGACCAACTCATAGATGTGAATGCTGTCAAAATTTTCCTTTCACGTAACCCTGTGCCTAATTTGCTTAGAGATATTTTGGACTCTCTTCACACTCGTACTATAAGGAAGAGAGGGGATCTTATATGTTGCATACCGTTGCTATCAGGGTGGTTTATTTCGCACCTTCCCCAATCAGTATTGAAGAATGAACAATGTTTGATGTGGTCGCAAAGGATGATATTGCTCTCTCATTTGGATATTCATTGGTGTTCCCGATCTCTAGAATATGTTACTATCATTAACCGCTGTTGGGAATTACCTAAATTCTTCTCCTTGGCATTAGGTGAGGTATTACTTACAACCCTTCTCTTTCTCTACGTCAGTTTTATTACACTCGAAGAGATGGTCCTCATGATGCACTTATCCAGGGTATTGTGTTCGACTATACGAGTGATGTTCAAGGTTATCGTCAAAGGTTTGTATGAGCTTGGGGCATGGTAAGCAAGATTGGTAGCAAGACTTTAGGGCATAAGAATTCTATCCCTTTGGAGCCTTATCTCAAATGGGTGCGAGCTCACGCTCAAAACCTCATGATGCCATATCTAGTTATCCTACCAGTGATTATGAAGCCCATTACCAAAGGGGATGTTCCTTATACCATTATCCACCCCGACATGCCTACCGACCTCGAAGAATTGCGGAAGTCCTGGGTTCAACTAAAGGGAGAGTGGGGCACCTTTGAAGTTCGATTCTATGCAAGCGAGAAGAAAGTGTTGGAGCTCACAAAGTGACTTCACAAGGAGCAAAGCCTTAACGCATACATCGACACGAAGAGGAAGCCTTTGTGGGAGACTCGAGTGTTAGGTCTTAGGAGTTTTTGTTTTGTTGTCTCTTTGAGACCCTTTTTTCTTTTTCGTTGTAAACCCAAGAGGCACTTGTAATTTTTGAACTTATTAATGCAATCTTAGTTTCTGTTTCCTTTTTGGCTAGCAAATTTAAATCTTTTAAGGTCCTTGAAAACATTGCATCCACATATCATGCATCAATTCATAAGCAGGTTTTCTGATACAGATTTCCTAATCTATTTACTGTTTATTTTAGTATAATATGACTCTCGAGCAAACCGTTAAAGATTTTTAGACTCAACATGCACAGTTTCAAGAGACTCTCCTGAACCTAGCCAAAGGACAGCAAGAAATGATGGCACTCCTCGTCACAAAAAAGAAGACTAAGAAATAGGCTGTTATCCTTAACATGGGGAGAAGGTTCAAAGGTCCTACCCAACTGGCTCAAGTAGAAGATGTTTCCTCTAAGGAGGACGACAATCAAGTAGGGGATGTGAAAAGCACCCGGGATAGGGGTGGAAATAACCATATTTGTGAGGATGAAGACTACTCCGATGAGTAGTACCCTCCGGAGGATGACAAATACAAGCAGCTAAAATACCAACTTAAAGCCGTGGAAATACAAAAAGTTCCTGGATTGGACTTAGGAGACCTAGGATTAATCCCAGGGGTAGTCATCCCCCATAAGTTCAATGTCCATGCTTTCTCTAAATATGATGGGGTATCTTATCCCAAACTCCATTTGAGGTCATATGTCCGAAAGATTCAACCACACACTCCGACAGGAAGTTATGGGTTCCTTTCTTTCAAGAGAGCCTATCTATAAAACAGTTGGAATGGTTCTATCAACTAGAAGGGACTAATATCCGTGCTTGGGAGGACTTGGTTGTTGTCTTCTACAAATAATACCAATACAATACCGACCTTGCACCAACTCATATGCAATTACAGAGTATGACTATGGGGTCAAACAAAGGCTTTAAAAAGTATGCCAAAAATGGAGGGATATGGCTAGAAGGTTGCAACCCTCTTTGATTGATCGAGAATTGGTGGACATGTTCATGGGCACTCTGACGGGTCCATTCTTTAATTTGCTGATCGGGAGTTCTTCATCATGGTTTACTGAGTTGATTTTGACTGGAGAATAAGTTGAAAGTGGTATCAAAAGCGTGAAGATTCAGATTGCTGCATCCTCTAGTACTATGAAGAAACCATTC
Source organism: Vicia faba (assembly GCA_948472305.1). Lineage (NCBI taxonomy): Eukaryota > Viridiplantae > Streptophyta > Magnoliopsida > Fabales > Fabaceae > Vicia > Vicia faba. The sequence continues at coordinate 1,403,456,019 of OX451736.1, read as the reverse complement.
GTTGGAAAGAATGAAACCAATGTTGCCTATGGACAGAGGAGCCATAGTAACAATGATCGTCATCAGTCTGTAAGGGCCATATTAATCTCTAATACAACACTTGCTCGACCATAACAACCGGGAAATCATCGTAGGTTAGACGCTTCGAGGAGACAATTCACCAGGATTAATATGCCATTGGCTCAAGCATTACAACATCAGTTGAAAGCACAATTGATAACATTGCAGGATCCTCCTCAAAATCCCAACACATCATCTCTTAAGTATAACCAAAATGCAAGATATGCATACCACTCTAATAGTCCTGGACACGACACCAATGATTGCTGGACCCTAAAATAAAAATCCAAGACATGATTGATGCAAAGGAAATTGAATTTGACCCTCCCGAGATGCCCAATGTGATTACTGCGCCCATGCCCAGTCATGGTAAATGTGTTAATTCTATTGACGATGTTTTCTATGTCTCCATTATAAATGACTTGACCACTCCCTTGATGATCGTTAAGAAGAATTTGTTAAAATCCAGTTCATTTTCGGGTTGTCATGAAAATTGTTACCATTGTGCTTCCCAAACTAATGGCTGTATGCGGATGAAGAAGGGTATTCAACGCTTCATTGATTGCCATGAAATTATGTTCGAGAAAACTTTGTCCATAAAGAGTTTGCATGGAAGTATATCTCAAGAACCGAGACTTGAAGATGTTTCTATAATCACAATTTCCAACTCTCCTATAAGGATCACCTCTAGAGTCCCTATAAGGATATCTAATGAACCAAGGGTGGCTCCCCTAATCATCACTGCACTAGGGCCAGTCCCCTATTCCTCTGACAAAGCTATTCCCTGGAACTTTGGGGAAAAAGTTTATTATCATGGTGTTAGGCAAGAGTCATGGATTACTGAAAATGAAGATTCTGAAGTTACCAATCTCAATAATATTTTTGGAACAAGCAAAGTTACCTGAACAAGAAGGATCTTCTCCCCAGATATCTCTCCTCCAAAGATTATCAATACACCTGTTTATATTCCTGCTGCTGGGTCAACCGCTGGCGCCCGGTGCAAAGAGAAAGTGACTGAGCCTACTCTGACAGAGGCACCCTCAAAATATGTTACAATTGAAGACCCCTCTAAACAAGAAATGGAAGAAATACTGAAGATCATTCATAAAAGTGACTACAAAATAGTTGAACAACTGGGGAAAACACCCTCCAAGATATCCATGTTGCCTTTGTTATTATGTTATGAAGCCAATGCTTAGGCTTTATTGAAATTTTTTAAGAATGCTCATGTACCACAAGAGACCTCTGTTGATCAGTTTGTGAATTGTGTTACAAGCCTAACAGATAATGGTTTAGGATTTTCTGATGCCGACTTAACTCTAAAGGGGGAGAATCATAACAAGGCTCTGCACATCTCTATTTACTGTAAGGGAACTACTTTGGCGCATGTGTTAGTCGATACAGGTTCTTCCCTGAATGTATTACCAAAAGGTGCTCTGGATATATTAGACTGTGAAGGGCTGGTGATGAAACCCTGCGATATTGTGGTAAGTGCCTTTGATGGGTCAAAAAGGATGGTGCATAGAGAAGTTGATCTTCCGATCAAAGTGGGATCTCAGGTTTTCAACTCCACTTTTTATGTAATGATTATTCTCCCGACTTACTCCTTTTTTCTAGGACGCCCCTAGATTCATGGGGCATGCGCTATTACCTCTACCCTACATCAAAAATTGAAGTATCTGGTGAAAGGGAAGATCGTTAAAGTCTGTGGAGAAGAAGAATATATGATCAATCATTTGAATTCTTTCAAATATGTTGAAATGGATGATGAATTCATTAAAACTCCATGCCATACATTTGAAGTAATCCCTTTGATGATTGTCGTTGCTAACGCTACTCTTGCTACTCCTAAGATCATCAAGGATGCACCAAGGATGACTTCTCTAAAGCATGCTAGGGCTATGATAGAAGAAGGTAGATATACTGTTTGGGGTCAGCTTCCTGATATCCCATATTGTGATACGGTGGTAGAACTAACTATTATACTGGTTTTACGTTTGTGTTCACAAATGTTGCGGTAAGCAAGAGTCACCCTCGACTTTTCTTTATCCAAATTAAGGAAAGGGTGAAAAGAACAGAAAAAGACCATTTCAATAATTTTCTGAGTAAGAGGGGTATATTATGGAAAGGGGAGGTGTTAGCACCCTTTCCATCCGTAGTTTTCTACGGGCCCTTAGATGCTTAGCTCATTTTTTAAATACCTTGTGCTTTTTGTTTTTTAAAAGTATTTGAAATTGCCTTAATGCGGCGATTCTCTTTATGATAACTCTTGTGTCAGCCCTCAAGAGTGTTGACAAAGCGAATGTTTTTAAAAGTATTTTTGAAATGTTTTGTGTAAGTTTGAAAGGTTTGTTTTGAGCAAGCATCTAACAACTATCTACTTATACTCGAAAAGGTTCGTTCTTTTCCTCCTACCCTTTAGACATTTCTATCCTACTATTAATGAGTAGGTAGCCCTATTGTTGGATGTTTGAGGAACATTCTAAGGGACGTACAATCATAAAGGCAACATATGGAGATGCTTTAGAAATTTTGTTTAAGGGACGAGATCATTTACCGAAAGGGCAACACTATAGGGTCATCGAGGGACTATGATCTTTTGATTTATGGGTCTTTGCTAAAGCGTCCCCATTATCGAGGGACATGACTGTTTTACTTTCAGAAAGGTAACCAAAGTGGGCGTACCCTAGAGGTATATATGTGCAAGTGATTCAGTTCAGTTTATTTATCTTTGTTATTAGGTTTGCTAGCGTTTTATTTTCAGTGTTTTCATACAAGCCTAGTTACTAACAATTAATATTTTGCAGAAATTTAAAATGTGAGAATCATAAATCCTACTCTATTACAGTGCTTTAGGGAGGGGGTATTTACATGTCCAAAAATGGGGGAAAATAAAGAAAGTGGTAAAGAACCCAAGTAATTATCTATTACATTCCATCAATGGATACATTAATATAAAAAATGCGAAAATAAACAATGCGCGCAAAATGGAAAAGAGACGTCTAAAACCCTAAAAAAAATATTCTAAATAAGCGAGAAAATCTTTTTGGTTGTTTTTAATTATAAAAAAATGGTTAAATTAAATAAGAAAAACTAAAACTAGTCCTAATTAATTAAATAAGAGAAAAATGAATGTTAATTAAAATTAATTCTAATAAAACTAATTCTACTATTTTTGTATTTTTATATAGAAAATTTTGAATGGAATAAATCTAAGCCCAATTGATTTTAAATTGATAAAATAAAATTAAAATAATTAATTTAATTAAATTATTAAATTAATTTTAGAAAAAACCCTAAGTCTAATTATTATTTTATTTTTTTGAATTTTATGATAAAAAGATTTTAAAGAAAAGCCTAGAAAATAATTAAATAAGTAAAATAAAAACAGAAATGGATTGGGCCTCGATGTGCAGAAATAAAATGGGATGTGTAAATCAGATTATGTCAAGCCCAGTCACAACTTGGGCCCAGGAGCTAACGTGTGATCTAGTGGGTAAGCACACATAGGAGTGCACCATAGTCATCATTGCCTTGGAGTGCTTGATTTATGATATGATAATCTGATGGTGCTGATTTAAGCCATATCACGCACTTGTTAAACCTTATACACACTGGATCTAAAACAAATGTTAGAAAAAAAATAAAATTTGCTTGTAGCCTGGGTCAAACCCAGGACTTGGAAGGGGTTAGGATGTGCACGCTTTCGTTGGGCCATATTACTCATTCGTTATATTAATTAATACAAAATAATATAATATGAGATGGTAAACTGATTCCAGATCAGCATACACACATGTCCAGCGGGTCCCTGTAATATTCAAATGGGCGAATTAGGGAAGGTCGTTTGGCCAGCAAACCCTTGACCGCCATCTACAAAAGTTTGGCCGGTCGGAGATGGTGGAAACAACCATCTTCTCCGACGGTCTTCAACATCAAACCTGTAAAAACGTGTCAAATTGAAAAAGAAAAGGTCCTATCCTGCATGAAATTTCACCCTGAGTCCAAATCCGAGGTCAAAACTGGCTGGAAACTAATGGAAAGAGAGTTACGATACAAATGAAAATCACATGGTTAAAAGTGGAAAATTGCCATGTGTACGTTTAAGCTTGCATGTAAAGCCTCATTTCAGTCCTAACCATCACCCTGATCACATCTAGCCACAAAACATTAGTAAATAATGCATAGATTTAAAATTTCGGACGAAAGAACTTTTACCGATCGGAGAATGTGGCTTGGCTTCTTCTGGGCATGACTAAGAGTGATCTTGGCATGGATCTTCCCCTGAGAACATCAGGAAAACGAATAGATTGCAGGAACTTGTTGAGAGTGACCGGAGAACAAGTTTTTGGACCGCCCTAGCTTGAGAAATTTTTGAGATCTTTTTGTTTCTTTTGAGATAACTTACCCATCCTCCTCATGTATGATGAGCTTTCAGTATTTATAGAGGGAGTATAAGGCTTTTATAGGTCCTCTAGTGTGTAATGAGTGTGTTTGAATATCAAAACAATAGGCTCATTGGTTCAAAATTGCAATTTTGCTCAATTTGCATTTCATGAATTTTCTCAAAATTTCCCAACCTGGGAAGCCCATAACTTGCTCAATTTTTATCTCATGATGATGATATTTGACTTTTAGGAAAGTCCTAGATGTATATTTCAATCCCTATTTTGATCAATTTTGCATTTGAAGAATTTATCTTGATGTAAAAGGTCTTGGCAAAAAATGTCTTTTGTTGACTTTCTGAAAATGACCTGTAATGTATGAGCTTGTATCTTTCAAATGGTGAATCTATTGAACTTGAGGACACAATATAAGTTGTAGGGAATTGGATTCTATTCAAAATAAGATTTGGTTGGGGGGAAATGGATGATGTATGTGAAAGTTATGCCTGGTCAAAATTTAGTTGACTTTTCCTATAGAAACCTTAATTTAGCAATTCTTGACTTTTGATAGATTATGTTTATTTATTGAGGAATCATGATCAACCCTTGATCAAATGATGGATATAACTTCAAAATGTTGATGTTGACCAAAAATCTTAAAGTTTGACTGTATGTTGACCACAATTGACTTTTGACCTAATATAGTTGATTTTCAGGCGTTTGAGCAGTTGACTGAGCAAACTTGTAGTGCAAGGCATGGAATTTGTCATGGACAATATTAAAGACATGTTAGGAACATGGAATACATTTGAGACCTTTGGAGCTCCCACATCATGGTGAAAAGTGAAACCCTAATTAGAGGTTCATTGCTTAGGAGGAGAATTTGTCTGGTCAATTCTTGGTCAACCTTGAGCAATTGGGAACCTCAATGAGCATGTCTTGAGTAAAAATGGGAGGGCAAATTTTGGGGTACAACACCTACAAAATTGACAAGTTTTCTCTGGGATTTACTATAGAGGGTTAAAGGGTTGTCTGATGTGCTCGAGCTGGAATACCTCATTTCCGTATTAGCAATAATGAAGTCAATACTCTGGAAGATATTGATAGTGATGGTGACTTGGACGACTGGATATTCCCAACCGTTGGCGGTGGACTCAACAACTGGCAGACTAAAGACTTTGTACTAATCTCCTTCATCCAGGAGTAATAGTTATTTCTATTTTTATCATTTTAATAAATTTAGTTATGTAATTTCTCTTTAAACAATGACTTAAAACCTTGTGTCTTGCCCGGGACACAATGGTCCATTTGTTAAAGGTTGTCATTTCATATGTCATATTTTCATTTAATAAAAACATTGGACATTTTTCATTCAAATTTTGTTCTCTTTGTCTTTCTTTTACTTTATTGCACTTTCAAATAGCTATATGTTCTTACACACACCCACACACTACATTGCATATCTCTATCCACTCTGGATCTCGTTGATAACAATCCCGCTATTGCCATCTATGATTTTGAAAATACAATCTACCAAGTCGAAGACGAAGATGAGGAAGATTGTGAGATACCCGTAGAACTCGCCAGAATCTTGATTCAAGAAGAAAAGGCCATTCAACCACATGAAGAACCGGTCGAAGTGGTAAACTTCAGTTCTGAGGCAGATAGGAAAGAAGTCAAGATTGGCGCCAACCCGAAAAATAGTGTCAAGATCAGATTGATTCAGATGTTGCATGAATATGTTGACGTATTTTCTTGGTCATATGAAGACATGCTAGGGCTCGATACATGCATTGTGGTTCATCTTCTACCGATGAAAGAAGGTGGTGCTCCAATTAAATAGAAAGTTCGTCGCATGCGTCCCGAGATATCTGAGAAGATCAAGGTCGAGGTCTTGAAACAATTTAATTCAAGGTTCTTAGCAGTGACGTCATATCATCAATGGGTTGCCAACATTGTTCCCGTACCAAAGAAAGATGTCAAGGTACGTATGTGTGTAAATTACATGGATCTGAATAGGGAAAACCCCAAATATGACTTACCGCTTCCACATATTGATGTCCTGGCCGACAACAGTGCTCAACACAAGGTGTTTTCTTCCATGGATGGTTTCTCAAGTTATAATCAGATCAAGATGGCCCCTGAAGACATGGAGAAAACTACTTTTGTCACATAGTGGGGGATATTCTATTACAAGGTCATGCCTTTTGGGTTGAAGAATGTAGGGGCAACCTATCAACATGCCATGGTAGCTTTATTCCATAACATAATTCATCATGAGATTGAAGTCTATGTCGATAATATGATATCCAAATCAAAAAATAAGGAAGAACATCTTGACCATCTACACAAGCTGTTTGAGAGGCTGAAGAAGTACAAACTAAGGCTGAATCCAAACAAATGCACCTTTGGGGTGAGGTTTGGAAAACTCCTAGGTTTCTTCATTAGTGGTAAAGGTATTGAAGTCGATCCTACAAAAGTTAAAGCTATCCAAGAAATTCCAACTCCCCGACTGAACTACATTGCCCGATTCATATCTCATTTGACTGCTACTTGTGAGCCAATCTTCAAGCTACTGAAGAAAGATCAAGTAGTCAGGTGGAACTAATATTGTCAAATGGATTTTGATAAAATGAAGGAGTATTTACAAGAACCTCCGATTCTGATGCCACCAGTTGAAGGGATACCTCTAATCATGTACTTAACAGTTCTAGAGAATTCAATGGGGTGTGTGTTGCGGCAACATGACGAGCGTGGTCAAAATGAGTATGCAATGTATTACCTTAGCAAAAAGTTTACCGACTGTGAAATAATATATTCACTACTCGAGAAAACTTGCTGCGCTTTGGCATGGGCTACTCATTGACAAGACAGTATATGTTGACCTACACCACTCTATTGATTTCTAAAATGGATCCAATCAAGTACATATTTGAGAAGCCAGCTCTCTTCGGAAGAATAGCCCGATGGAAAATGATCTTTACTGAATACGACATTCAGTACACCACACAAAAATCAATCAAAGGAAGTTTACTGGCAGATCATTTGGTGCATCAAGCTGTAGACGAATATTAGTCTATGCACTTCGAATTCTCGGATGAGAACATCATGTTAATTACGGATTATGAAGAACTTGGACCGTATGAAGGACCTGAACTAAGATCCCAATGGACTATGGTTTTTGATGGAGCTTCTAATGCACTTGGAAACAGAATCAGTGATGTGATTATCTCTCCTCAAGTTTTCCATACACCCTTCATGCCAGATTATGGTTCGACTTCATTAACAATATGACTGAGTACAAAGCGTGCATCTTAGGTCTTAAAGTTGCTATTGACCTAAGAATCAAATTCCTGAGCGTATATGGGGATTCAGCCTTGGTAATCAGTCAAGTTAAGGGAGATTGGGAAACGAAGCACCCAAATCTTATCCCTTACTGAGAGCATGTGCTAACTTTGATTTAGTACTTCGAAGAGATTACCTTTGAGCACATCCAAGGGAAGAAAATCAGTTGGAGGACGCTTTGGCTACCATTTCATCCATGTTCAAGCTCAGATGGGACAACAAGGCTCCCAAAATTACCATTGAAAGTTTCGACGAGCCGGTACACTGCTATGAAATTGATACCGATTGAGTAGAAGAGAAACCTTGGTTTCATGAAGTAAAAAGGTATCTTGAGGCTCAAGAATACCCTGAAGGAGCGTCTATCAATGACAAGAAATTTCTGCGTAGGTTCTCAGCTAAGTTCTTCCTGAGCAATGGAATTTTGTACAGACGCAACCATGATTCAACACGGATTTGTTATGTGGACAAGAAGGAAGTAGAGATAATTATGGAGGACATGTACGAAGGAATCTTTAGTACTCATCCCAATGGACATACTATGGAAAAGAAAATCTTGAGAGCAGGTTAATATTGGTCGACCATGGAAACTGACTGTCATCACCACTCGAGAACTTGTCATAAGTTCCAGATCTATAATGAAAAAGTTCATGTGCCTCCAATTACTTTGAATGTCATGACTACTCCTTGGCCATTTGCAATATGGGGAATAGATATGATTGGAGAGATCTGTTAGAACATAGTTTGATTCTACAACCCTTAATTAGAGTTTTGTTGATAACAAACACAAAGAACAAATGTGCACTCTAAAATTGTGTTACTGTGTAAGCAGAAGTTCTAACCATAGCGGCATCAGAAGTTAAAGCTATAGAAGCTTTCACACTGAGGTAATCAGAATCTGCATTGAAGAATGATGATCAGAACATGTGCTAAAGTGAAGAATACTCTTATTCTGAACAGAAGGTTCAGATACAATCAGATTCTCACAACTCTAAGTCATCAATGTTCTGAAGCAATTGCAGCATACAAGATCGTAAGATTCTGAAGCGTTACTATTCAATCAAGACAACATCACTTGTAATGCCTTCATTCAGACAAGATCTTCTCAATATGGAAACTGCTTAAATGTCTATTATCACGCTTAATGTTGGACAGGATTCCTTTGCCTACATAAACAAGCTAAGAGATCAAATCGTTCACGATTTTTTTTCCTACGCTACTGCAATTCATCTAAAAAGGCGGCAAGCTTACATACTTATTTTCAACGCTCTAAATTGTGTAAATTATCACAGTTGTGGTAACTGTTTTTGTAACGAAAAAACAATTATACACAGAATTTTTGTATCTTGAATAAGATAGTTTTTTCTTGAGATTAACCGGATTGTGGTTGTACTCAAGAGGACTTTGACAGTTGTCAATGTAGTGATTGTAATCAGTTTTTGATTAGTGGATTAAGTCCTTGTTGGAGAGAGGAGAAATCACCTTGACGGGTGTACTGGAGTAGTTTGAGATCAAACGAACCAGGATAAAAGTACTGTGTCATTACGCATTTGATATTAAGTTTTCAATTCAACCCCCCTTCTTGTGTTTTTCACTTCTTCAATTGGAATCAGAGCGCCTGGTTCTGAGTTCATACACTTAACCGTGTCAGTACAAGATCCAAGCTTTAGAAAAACACTATGGTGGGACCAAGCCAAAACATCAGCAATGACTATCACGAAGACAATGACATAATCAATGGAAAACCTCCAGTCTTTGATGGAGAAAATTTTGACTACTGGAAAGACAGAATTGAGAGCTTCTTTCTGGACCATGATGCTGATCTATGGGACATGGTAACTGATGGATACACACATCCAGTGGATGGACGTGGTCAGAAGATAGAAAAAAAATGATGTCTGACCAACAAAAATGTGAATTCAGAAACCATCATAAAGCCAGAACAATAATCCTCAGTGCTATCTCATACTCAGAATATGAGAAAATCTCAAACAGAGAGACAACCAAAAATATGTTTGACTCTCTGAGAATGACGCATGAAGGAAACATACAAGTCAAAGAAACCAAGGCCCTTGCGCTCATTCAGAAGTATGAAGCATTCAAAATGGAAGAAAGTGAATCTATAGAAGCAATGTTCTCAAGATTCCAGATCCTTGTTGCTGGGCTGAAGGTTCTTGACAAAGGATATTCTACTGCTGATCACGTAAAGAAGATCATCAGAAGTCTACCCAAGAAATGGAGGACAATGGTCACAACACTTAAGCTAGCCAAAGATCTCAACAAGATATCTCTGGAGGAACTTGTCAGCTCCCTCAGAAGTCACGAGATAGAGCTAGAAGAAGATGAGCCTCAAAAGCAAGGTAAGCCACTAGCATTAAAATCTAACAAAAAATCTCACTCTAAGGTTTTGCAGGCTATGGAAGAAACCTCTGATGGATCCTCATCAGAAGAATATGAATTGTCTCTCCTCTCCAGAAGGGTGAATCAACTGTCGAAGCAGAGACAAAGAAAATTCATAAATCCTAGAAGATCAGAAAATCAAAATGAATCCTCCTCCAGATATAGAAAGTCTGAGTCTTCCTCTAGACATAGAAGATCTGAAGGCTCTTCAGGACACAGAAAGTCAAATAACAAGGACATCATCTGCTATGAGTGCAATGAGCAAGGGCACTACAAAAGTGACTGTCCAAAGCTTCAGAAGGAGAAGCCCAAAAAGAAGTTCTTCAATGAGGAGAAGAAAAGCCTCATGGAAACATGGGACGATTCAGACACTTCTGATGCTGGCTCAGAGTCTGATGATGAAAGAGCAAACATAGCTCTCATGGCAAACATGTCAGAAGACAGTGAAGCTTCTAGTTCCGACTCAGAATCAGACACTGAAGAGGTATTCCCTGACTTCACTATTAATTTCACTAAAGTTGAACTTGCAGAAAGTCTAAATGAAATTCTGGAAAGGTATTAGTAAATCAGAGTCAAATTCAAGAATCTGAAAAGGGATCTTGTCTCTGAATCTGAAAAGACTGAGAGTCTCAAATTAGAAAATTCTGAGTTGAAAGAAAAAAGTTTCAAAATTAGAAAACGATTTGCAAAACTCTCAGAAGGAAATAGTCTCAGAGACTCCCAGTAATGCTGATGAGATCATCAAAGAGTATGGTCACAACTTTCAGAAGTTTCTGGATAAAAACATAGATCGAAGCAAGATGGCTTCAATGATCTATGGAGTTAGCAGAAATGGAAGAAAAGGGATAGAATATCAAGGTAAGGTATCTACACCTAAGAAAGTCATGGACTTAGTCATAAAACGCACACCACTTAAATCACACTTCATATATGGGAACACACATGACCTAAAATAAACTAGTAATGATCACTCTGTCAAACAAAAATTCAACCAGAATTTTGGTAAAACTGAAAAACCAGGACCCAAGAAGATATGGTACCTAAGGACAAAATTATATATGTAGCAGATATCTTTAGCAGCAAGGCTAAAACACCAGTCATGGTACCTGGACTCTGGATGCTCTCGACACATGACCAGAAGAAAGCATATGTTACAAAGCCTGGAACTTAAACCTGAAGGCTGCGTGGGCTTTGGAGGCAACCAAAGAGGAAATATCATTGGCTCTGGAACAGTAGGTAATGGAAATCTTCCCTCTATAAATAATGTGCTATTAGTTGATGGATTAATGCATAACCTGTTATCCATAAGAAAATTAAGTGATAACGGTTATGATATAATCTTTAATCAAAATTCATGCAAAGCTGTTAGTCAGAAAGATAGAACTATCCTCTTTAATGGAAAGATGAAAAACAACATTTATAAGATAAAACTTTCTGAACTAAAATGTAAAATGTCTTCTCTCTGTTAACAACGAGCAATGGGTCTGGCACAAAAGATTGGGGCATGTTAGTATGAGAAGAATATCTCAGATAAACAAACTCAATCTGGTCAGAGGACTTCCTAATTTTAAGTTCAACTTAGATGCTCTGTGTGAAGCATGTCAGAAAGGCAAATTTTCAAAACCTGCTTTTAAATCAAAAAATGTTGTTTCCACCTCTAAGCCATTAGAACTTCTACACATAGACTTATTTGGACTAGTAAAAACTGCGTCTGTCAGTGGCAAGAAGTATGGGTTAGTGATCGTAGATGACGATAGCTGATGGACATGGGTAAAGTTCTTAAGACACAAGGACGAGTCACAGTCTGTGTTCGTTGCATTCTGTAACCAAGTTCAAAATGAAAAAGATCTTCGAATTGTAAAAGTCAGAAGTGATCATGGTGGAGAATTTGAAAATAAAAATTTTGAATAATTTTTTAATGAAAGAGGCATCTTGCATGACTTATCTTGTCCTAGAACTCCCCAACAAAATGGAGTTGTAGAACGAAAGAACAGAACACTGCAAGAAATGGACAGAACCATGATCAATGAGACTAACATTGCTAAGATCTTCTGGTCATAAGCAATTAACAAAGCGTGTTACATTCAGAATAGAATCTCTATAAGACCTATTCTGGAAAAGACTCCATATGAACTTTGGAAGAACAGAAAGCCCAACATCTCTTATCTTCATCCGTTTGGATGCACTTGTTTCATTATGAATAGTAAAAATCATCTGAACAAGTTTGACTCTAAAGCACAAAAGTGTATTATGTTAGGATACTCTGAACGCTCAAGAGGGTACAAAGTATATAATACAGAAACACAGATTGTTGAAGAGTCAATCAGTGTTAGATTTGATGATAAGCTTGACCCTCAAAAGTCAAAGCAGAATGAATTCTCTGCAGATATAGAATTTGAATTCACAGGTACTGAAGATAACTCATCAGAAGTTCTCAATAGAGATGCTTCAACAAATTCAGAAAGAAATGTTACAAGTAATCCAGCACCTTCTGTTGATCAACTCCAGAAAAGGTTTTCCAAAAGCAGCATAGCTCACCCAGAAGATAAGATCCTGGGAAAGACGTATGACCGAATCAGAACAAGATCAATATTCAGAAACTCTAAAGAATCCCTCATGGGACTGGTCTCTCTGATTGAACCAACAACAATTGATGAAGCTCTTCTAGACAATGACTGGATTCTGGCAATGCAGGAGGAATTAAATCAGTTTACCAGAAATGACGTATGGGACCTGGTTCCCAAACCAAAAGGATTCAACGTCATTGGAACAAAGTGGATGTTCAGAAACAAACTGAACGAGCAAGGAGAAGTCGTCAGAAAAAAAGAATGTCTGGTGGCACAAGGTTATAGTCAGCAAGAGGGGATAGACTATACAGAAACCTTTGCTCCAGTCACCAGGTTAGAATCTATCAGACTCTTAATCTCATTTGCCGTGAACAATGGCATCACTCTGTATCAGATGGATGTGAAAAGTGCATTCCTAAATGGATACATAGATGAAGAAGTATATGTGCACGAACCCCCTGGGTTTGAGAATTCTAAACACCCAGAATATGTTTTTAAACTAAAGAAGCCACTCTATGGTCTGAAACAAGCTCCCAGAGCTTGGTATGAAAGACTAAGTAACTTCCTGTTAGAAAAGGAATTCACCAGAGGGAAAGTGGACACAACCTTGTTCTGTAAGACATTTAAGAATAACATTTTAGTGTGTTAGATTTATGTAGATGACATCATCGTTGGATCCACTAAACCTTCTCTGGGAAGAGAGTTTGCTAAGTGCATGCAGGCAGAGTTTTAGGTGAGTTTAATGGGGGAAATCAAATTCTTTCTGGGTATTCAGATAAAGCAAACCTCAGAAGGAACTTACATTTATCAGAGCAAATATGTCAGAGAACTTCTGAAGAAATTTGATCTCTCAGAATGTAAACCCTCAAAGACTCCAATGCACCCCACGTGCATTCTGGAAAAGGAAGAGGTAAGTAAAAAGGTAGAACAGAAAATCTAAAGAGGTATGATTGGCTCTCTCCTTTATCTGACGGCTTCAAGGCCTGATATTTTATTCAGTGTTTGCTTATGTGCCAGATTCCAATCTGATCCTAGAGAATCTCATTTAACAGCAGTTAAGCAAATTTTCAAGTATCTGAAAGGTACCACTAATCTGGGTTTGTTTTATAGAAAATCCAAGGAATACAGCTTAGTAGGATACTGTGACACTGATTTTGCTGGAGACAGAGTAGAGCATAAAAGCACTTTTGGAAGCTGCGAGTTTCTGGGAGACAATCTGATCTCATGGACCAACAAGAGACATTCCATAATAGCACTGTCAATAGTAGAAGATGAATACATAGCAGCTGCTGGATGTAGCACTTAAATGCTGTGGATGAAAAGTCAACTTGAAGACTTTAACATATTTGAGAGTAACATTCCTATCTTCTGTGATAAAACTTCAGCTATATGTCTCAGTAAGAATCCTATTTTGCATTCTAAGGCTAAGCATATAGAAATAAAGCATCGCTTTATTAGGGACTATATTCAGAAAGGAATTCTTACCTTAAAATTTATTGACACAGACCATCAATGGGCTGATGTATTTACAAAACCTCTTTCTGAAGATAGATTCAATTTCATTCTGAAACATCTCAGCATAAGTTATGCCCAGAATAAAATGTTTTATTTGCATATCTTAACCCTCAGAACTTTATTTGTATTTGTGAACATATGATCAACATGTATTCAAAAGTTAGAAGTACAGTTGCCTCAGAATCTAACTATGAAGATCTGAACGTTTCATTTCAAGGATAGAGGCGTGCAGTTCACATCATAAAACATCTGTCATCCTCTCACAAGCTACCTTCTAAGGCTGAACAGGCGTTCAAATTTAGAAAGGTCCAAGGCTCTGATTGGATGCATTAAGACACTTGTCAGTGGTAACCGTTCAAATATATTTCTAAATCCCCTAATTTCAGGTTTCATTAATGCATATAATCATTACTTATTTTCTTGCTTACTGTTTACGTTTTCAAAAACCTATTTAAACTCAATTCGCTATTTCATTCATTTACTTTTACTCTCTTCTATATTCTCTCTTGTTTCAAGTTTTGTTTTCAAAAACCCTTTCCATCTTTTTCAACGAACCCGTGTGAACAATGGCATCATCATCAAGCATCAAGAATCTCAGTGCTCATGAATCTTCATCAATGGAACAATATGAAGAACCCATTAGAACGCTTCTCAATCCTGTTGACAACCTGGAAGTTCTCTCTGAACTGATCATTAATTTTGAGAGTTTACAAGAAAATGGGTTTAATCTCTATGAAGATGTAACTGCACAGGGTTGGAACATATATTTTGACCGTCTGTTGGGTCCAACGTTTCCCATTCTCGTCAAAGAATTCTGGATTCATGCTACCTCATCCAACCACCAAGTTACATCGTATGTTATGGGAATGAAGATAGTGATAACAGAAGATCTTATTGGGAAACTCATTGGATACAATGGTGGTGGAGTCAGATGCATTGATATGGCCGATAGATGTTCTAACCTAAAATCTATTGCCAAGGAAATCTTCACTTCTGGACAGCCATCCAGCAAGATCAGAGACTTGAAGGATCATCACAGAATATAGGGTGGAATAATTCTGGGATGTATCAATCACAGAAAGCCTACAAGATCTCCTGATTACATCAGTATTGATCAACAATTTCTGATCTACTTCATTGCAAAGAAGACCAAGATAAACCTTCCATACTTACTCTTCAACCATCTCAGAAAAAATGTGAAAGAGACGAGAGAAGAAGAAAGAACTAAGAGGGATCGGATTCCTCTAGGAAGATTGATTTCAGATATTCTAATAGAAAACAGGCTGATAGAACATCTGACAGAGGCTCAAGAAATAAGTACTCTGGAAGCAACCGCTGGGAAACCTCTGAACGCCAAGAATCTGAAGAAAATGAAGATCATTGAGAATATTAAGAGGGAACCAACTATTGCTTCTCATGAGGCCATCACTTCTAGGAGAATCCCTCTGAAGGATTTTCCACTATTTTCTGAGATAAATGCCAACCCAGAAATCATAGTTAGATACCTTGAAGCTTGCAAGGCTGATGGGACTGCTCCAGAAATCAACATTCAATATCTACACAAGCCAGCTCCAGAGGTTGTGCTAAAGAAATCCAAAAAGAGGAAAGCAGCAGGAGAAGGATCCTCTCAGAAGACATCTAAAGCTGCGAAAAAGAAAGGTAATCCATCTTTTGTTTCTGTTATAGAATCAATAGCTGTTACAACATCTGAAACCATTTCCCCCAACCAACAGAAAATCCTTCACCCTAAACATTTGAGGATTTTGACATAGAGTTTGACCCATCTGTAACTCTTGGAAACTTTTTGAATGAACCTCACTCCCCCAATAAAAATCCAAATCCAGAACATCATCAACCAGAACTTGCCAAAGTTATATCTGACATTGAACTGTTTGACCAAGACTTTTCCTCACCAATACCAGAAAACCCAAACACTCAATCTCAACAACCAGAAAATCCACAACCACACTCTCCTCAACTAGAACATATGAACCTTAACTCACCATAACCAGAAAATAGAAATTCTCTCTATCCACCTTCTGAAAACCCATCTTCTGAAATTCATGAACCAGAACTCAACATGCTACCACAAACCAATCTGAAGACTCTCCTTCAGATTCTGATACCACCATCCCAATCTCTGGAATAACAGAACCTCTTACGGTTCGCTTACCTCTCACTATTCATGATATTCCAGAAATCCCTTCACCATATGAATCTACACCACCAAACACCTTTAACACACCAATTCTAATTTCTGACTCTTCCACTCCTTCACGCATCAACCATCCAGCTGAACACCTCATAATTGTCATTGATCCACTAGTGCTGGGTCAACTAGCTTCCACCTCAAACAAAATTACCATTCCAAACCTAAACCAACCGCAACCAAATCATATGTTGGCAAGAATCAGTTGATTTTTGAAACAGAAATATAGGAATGGATCAATTCTTTGAAGCAAGCAAGCCTAGAGATTTTTAATCCTGCTGCTTCTGATTCTCTAGGGCAAAGATTCAGAAAATGGCTCAACTCTAAAACTCTGAAGCTGAAGGAATTGGGTTATGAAAGGGCACAACAGAACTTTAGTGATCAGCTGAAAGCCTTCCAAGATCAAGTTCTGAGCCAATGGTGCAAGAAAGAAATTCTTCCGCTGGATAATGCTCCCTGGGAAGAGCACCATCCTTCAGAAGTTACTGAACCAGATTCTGATAGTCTCTCTCTGACTACTGCTCCAGAAAACATGACTGCATCAGAAGAAGTGGTTCAATTAGAAGAGGCTGCAGAATGTTCTGAACAACATGCAACCCCTGAAGATACAACAGCTTCGTCTCTAGTCATGCAAACTCTGGAAGAGTTGAAAAAAGAGAATGCATTAATCCATGCCAGACTGGATAAGCAAGAGGATATGAACAAAGAAATCAAGGGTATTCTGGATAAACAAGAAGATACTACAAAAGAAATCAAAGACATTCTAGGAAAGCAGGAAGAGTCAAGCACTCAGATCAAGAGCTTGTTGGAAGCGTTGTTCACACATCTTCCCCCTCCTTCTTAGATTTTCTTTAAATCTGTTTATTTGTAATTTTTCTCTTTATCTCCTTGTTTCTGAAACTTGTCATTGCATTCTGTTTTCAATATAATTCTTTTTTTTGTCTCTGATTATATTGCTTTTTGATACCTGACAAAAAGGGGGAGAAATTAAGATATTTTCAATAACTGTATACCGGGATAAAGTCTCAAACATTATGAATATTTTAACCTCTTCTTTATGAAAAGCTTGAACAGGAACACATTTTGATAAGAACAGAAGGAGATGCATCAAAAGCTCTGACGAGAAGGAACTTCAGGGAAGTAATCAACTCAGGGGGAGTCTCTCTTAAGCTTTTTGTTCTATATTTTTCATTGAAAATCCTAGTTTTTGTCATCATCAAAAAGGGAGAGATTGTTAGAACATAGTTTGATTCTACAACCCTTAATTAGAGTTTTGATGATAACAAACACAAAGAACAAATGTGCACTCTAAAATTGTGTTACTGTGTAAGCAGAAGTTCTGACCAAAGCAGCATCAGAAGTTAAAGCTATAGAAGCTTTCACGGTGAGGTTATCAGAATCTGCGCTGAAGAATGATGATCAGCTCATGCGCTAAAGTGAAGAATACTCTAATTCTTAACAGAAGGTTCAGATACAATTAGATTCTCACAACTCTAAGTCATTAATGTTCTGAAGCAATTGCAGCATACAAGATCGTATGATTTTGAAGTGTTACTATTCAATCAAGACAACATCACTTGTAACGGCTTCATTAAGACAAGATCTTCTCAATATGGAAAATGCTTAAATGTCCATTATCACGCTTAATGTTGGACAAGATTCCTTTGCCTACATAAACAAGCTAAGAGATCAAATCGTTCACGATTTTTTCCTACGCTACTGTAATTCATCTAAAAAGGATGCAAGCTTACATACCTATTTTCCACGCTCTAAATTGTGTAAATTATCATAGTTGTGGTAACTGTTTTTGTAACGAAAAAACAATTATACACATAATTTTTGTATCTTGATTAAGACAGTTTTTTCTTGAGATTAACCGGATTATGGTTATACTCAAGAGGACTTTGACATTTGTCAAAGTAGTGATTATAATAAGTTTTTGATTAGTGGATTAAGTCCTCGTTGGAGAGAGGCGAAATCACCTTGACGGGTGGACTGGAGTAGTTTGAGATCAAACGAACCATGATAAAAATAATGTGTCATTGCGCATTTGATTTTAAGTTTTCAATTCAACCTCCCTTCTTGTGTTTTTCACTTCTTCAAGATCAAGCCTACTGCTTCTAACGGACATCGCTTCATCCTTGTCGCCATTGATTACTTCACCAAGTGGGTGGAAGCAGCCTCTTTCGCCTATGTTACCAAGAATTTTGTGGCCCGGTTCATTAGGCATAATCTTATCTGTCGGTATGGTATCCTTGAGAGAATCATCACTGACAATGGTACCAACCTTAACAACACTATGATCACTGAGCTCTGCAACCAGTTTAAGAGCAAGCACCACAACTCTTCTACATACAGACCAAAATGAATGGCGCAAAGGAAGCTGCCAACACGAACATAAAGAAGATTGTGAAAAAGATGGTTGTGACCTACAAAGACTGGCATGATATGTTACCCTGTTCTCTTCATGGATATCCCACTTCAACTAGAACATCAACTAGGGAAACCCGATTCTCTCTGGTCTATGGCATGGAAGCTGTCCAGCCCGTCGAAGTTCAAATTCCTTCTCTAAGGATTATGAAAGATGCAGAATTAGGCGAAGACGGGTGGATTCATACTAGATTGGATCAGTTGAATTTGATTGACAAAAAGAGGCTTGCAGCTGTCCATCACAGTCAGATGTATTAGAAGCGTATGATCGAGGCATTCAATAAGAAGATCAAACATCAGGTATATCAAGCTGGTGACTTGGTAATAAAGCGCATCATTCTACCATAACGTGATCCTAGGGGAAAATGGACTCCCACTTATAAAGGGTCGTTTGTTGTCAAGAAAGTATTTTAGGGCGGTGCTATGATACTAACCACCATGGACGGTGAAGATTTCCCATACCCTGTGAACGCGAACATAGTCAAAAGATACTACACATAAAAATGACCCGCTAGGTTGACCGACCTAGGAAAAATTAAAGGAATCCCGACGAACAAAAAGGGTTCAGGCAAAAATTGGGGATATATATAAAAGATTGTACATCCGGCAAGTGAAAAACCTAAAAAGGCGGTTTGGGCCAGAAAGGGTATCCCGGTGGGCTGAAAACCCGAAAGGACGGTCCAGGAAAATTAGGGATTAAAAGCATACAATTATGTCCCGTTGGATCACTTACAACAAGCTTTATTATCAAAGTTAAAAGCTCAAATGGTACAGATCAGCTCAATCAGCTTCTTTTGGCAACAAGGGATAAGATGTTCGAAAACATATGGGTAATAGCAGAGTTGGAACCTGATAACACGAAAAGATATAGCATTTTCCAACCAATTTATATAGATTAAAATTCTGATTCTTCGTTTATCATGTCATATTTTATCTCTATTTATAGTATTTGCAGTATATTTCAGGTACTTAAGCTTTTGCAAGTCATAAATGAGAAAAGGAAGAAAAACAATGGAGAAATGAAGAAGAAATGGCCATTTAGCAGCATTCTATACCAGAAGGCGTGTCGCCCACCACAGGTGCGTGCCGCCCGTCATAAGTTGTAAAAGTGTGCCCTCGACACGCTTTATGTTATGACCGACACAGTTTAAAGATGTGTTCCCCATGTTACCGCACACATAACGCTCGCCACGACCCATACAACTGCTACGGAAATGTCTCCATGAAGCAGACGAAACAGACGGTTTTGCTGGAATTTCTCCATGATGGGAGAATGAGGATCAAGGGGATTCCTCTTATTTTTGCTCACTTTTGGAATCTATATATTGAAGCAGTTACCAACATTGTTAAAGTCCATACTTTTGCACCAATTTTCATTATTTCTTCTAAGTACTGTAATTGCCATTATTTTCCAGTTTTTGCAACTTTACTATTATTCCAGTTTCATAATTTTTAGTATTATGTTTTCCCAGTTTTATAGAATTCCCATAAGCATAGAAAACCTGCACCATAAATTCAGTATTTCTTCACATCAGAGGGATACTGCAACCTTAGTTTTCTTTACAGCTTCCAGAATTTATTTAGGTCCGTTTTATTTAATTCTAAGATATTTCATTATAAGTTAATCCTACCGGCTTGTGGAGGATACGCACTGCTCAAATTATTTGCTTCAGTATTTAATTTCAGGTTCCTATTTTAAAATATAATTTATTTGTTCTTACCATGCATGCGTTGTTAAATTTATGTTTTAATTTTATGTTATCCTGCAATAAAATTGTCTGGAAAAATTCCCTGATACCGATATGTAAATCTTAAACCGAAGGGATTCAATAATAATTGGCATTAATATTTTACAAAAGCACTTTTCTGGTTTTAATTTCCAATTTGGACATTTAATTGTTTCTGTACGAGAGTAAAAGGCAGTCTAAGGTTAAAATGCACAGAGCGAGAGTTTGAGGTTTTAACCATATAGTAGTTATTAAACATAAATTTTAAAAACAACGGGAGCGCTCTAAAATTAATTGGACTCTATTTGTTTTCAAAAAATAATTTTGAATTTTAAATGAAACTGCGAGAGCGCTCATTTGGGTTTAATAATATGACCTGAATCGATAGAACAAAAGTGTGAGACTAGGGTTTTTAAATGAATAGTTTCCACTGAAACAGTGTTTTAATACTGAAAACAAATGCCAATGATTTATTGAATCCCTGAAGTTGACAAAGTACATACCGGTGTCTCGTTATTAATTATTAAATTTTAGTTAATTCCCGATTAAACCCAAACACCCAAATTTTATACTTACCCTTAGCTTTACACAGTAACCCTAAGATAATAGTAGTTCGACCATCAGTCCTTGGGGGTTCAATATCTTTTAAAACTATGCGATAGAACGTGCACTTGCAGTCACTACACCCGGTAGACTCATAAAGTCGCGATCAAGTTTTTGGCGCTGTTGTCGGGGACTGATTTAGTCAAATACTATAAATCCCTTGTTACATAGTATATACTAAGGCAACCAATTTTATTTTATTTTATTTGTTTATTGTATGCCAAGCACTCGCTCTCAAGGCGAGGAATTAGAGCAACCAATCAACGAGGTCGAGCATTTTGTTAATATAAGACGCCGAATTAGAGAGTACCAAACCTAGTAGAATCTTCCTGAATTCAATCTTCCTAACTATTCTCTTCCTCACCTGAGAATGGCTGAAGGACCCCAAAATCGTCCTCTAAAGGATTATGCTGCCACCTCGCAAGAGGAACCCCACAACAGTATTGTTGCTCCCGCCATTGCACAAAATTATTTTGAGTTAAAACCTTCATTATTGCATGCTTTCCAACAAAACCAATTTTTAGGATGTCCTACGGACGATCCAAATCATTATCTATCCGTGTTTGTGACGTACCCAGACACAGTGAAAGCAAATGGTGTTAGCTTTAAAGTGATAAGACTTTCCTCTTTTTCCTTTCTCATTACGAGATAGAGCTAGAGCATGGCTCCAGTCTCAACCATCCAACTCTGTTACCACATGGAACGAATTGAAGAAAGTTTTCCTAGCGCGATATTTTCCGCCGACTAAAACGGCTATGCTAAAAGCCAATATTAACAGTTTTAAACAAATGTAAAGTGAATCTCTTTTTGAAGCATGGGAAAGATACAAAGACATGTTGCGACTCTGTCTGCATCACGGTCTAGAAGAATGGCTGATCATGCACACCTTTTACAGTGGGGAAGCGATAGAGCCATGATAGAGAAACCTCAAACGAAAGTTAGTATGCACGAAGTTAGTAGCTTAGACCAAGTTAACACCAAGGTAGAAGCCCTTACCTAAAAGATAGAAAGCTTGACCACAACTCCCACAACAACCGTGGTTGTAGTAGCTCTAACCTGTGACTTATGCGGACTTCACGCGCATGCTGCATCTGAATGTCCACTTTTAACAGGAGTACCAGTTGATCAATTAAATTATGCTCAAGGAAACCCCTATGGAAATAACTATAACCCTGCTTGGAAGAACCATCCAAACTTCTCATACAAAAGCAACAACGCTTTGTACGCACCAGGGAAAGCTTCTACTACACCTCCAGGATTTCAGAAAGCCACCCAAAATGTCTCAACTATTCCGAATATCCCTAGGAAGTCCAACATTGAAATAATGATAGAAAATTTTATAGCCATGCAAGCTCAACCTAATAAGGATTTCATGAATCAAAATATTCACACCAGTGAGAAAATTTAGCAAATGACAAATAATATTGATGCTCTCGCCACACACAACAAAATACTGGAAACACAAATCTCCCAAGTGGCTCAACAGCAAGCAGCTACAACTGCTCTAGTTGGAACTTTTCCTCGATAACCCTGACCAAATCTAAAGGGACATGCTAATATGATAATACTTCGGAGTGGGACAAAACTATATGGACCAACTGAATCTAGAGTCGAGAAACCAGCCATGTACCAAAAACATGGAAAAGGAACTGAGAAGGAAGCTGAAACAAAGGAAATAGAAAAAGAAGGCAATGAAGAGGATGTGGAAAAAGAAGAACCTTATGTGCTTCCACCACCCTATAAACCACCTATTCCATATCCTAAAAGATTTTCTAAGTCTAAAATGTTAGGTGTGAAACGGTGGGAGAACTGACTTGAGGTTTTGCGTTTGTTTTCGCAAATGTTTCGGTTGAGCAAGAGTCGCCACCGACTTTTTATTTTATCCTAAGGAAAGGTTAAAAAGCACAGCAAAAACCTTTGAGATGTTTTCTTGGGTTCGGGGAGTAGATTATAGAAAGGGAAGGTATTAGCACCCTTTCTATCCATGGTTTTCCATGGGCTCTTAGTTACTTGCTTAGATCAACTTGCCTTGATTTTCAATTGTTTGAAATGGTGCTTTGTTTGTGTGTTTGAAAATGTTTTGAAAAGAGGCCAATGTGGTGGCAACCTTTGTAATGATCCATGTTGGTATGTATACAAAGGTGTATGTCTTTTGAAAAGTTTTCAATGTTTTTGAAAGTTGTTTTGAAAGTGTGTTGTGATGTGTGATTTTGAAAAATAGGCAAGTGTTTTTGTTTTGCAAGTTGGCAAGTAACCAAGAGTTGTCTACTCCTAAATTTACTCAAAGGTTTTCTCTATGTTTTAACCCTTTTAACAATTTGATCCACCATTGTATTTGGTGGACAATCTTGTGTTAGGATGTGAACGGGACGGGCGCGGGTCATCGTTTAGACCATGATTGCAATGGTGTCAAGTATCTTTGGCATTTTCTTGAGGGACTTGATCATTTTTGTTTAAGCAACTTGATAGCGTCATCGAGGGACTATGATCATTTGATTGTTTTGTTTTTTCCAAAGAAACTCAACATGCAACATGGCCCATTATTGAAGGCAACAAGTGGAGTAACCCTAGGGGTGCAAGTGTGATTGGTGTTGTTCATTTTCATGCTTTGTTATCTTTGAATTAGGTCAAGCTATTTGTTTGGTTGATTTTTGCATACAAACCCTAAGTCTATCATGGCATATTTAGAAAGCTTTTAAATGTGAAATTTAAAGTCCTAAACTATTACAACATAATTATGGGATGGGGGGTACAAATGTTCAAATGGGGATATTTAGCAAGAAAAGTTAAATCTAAACTATTACATCCAAATTGAATAATCAAATTATTTAATTGCACAATAATTAAATAAAATAAATAAATATGCAAGATGCAAAAATGATTTTCATATGTATGTAAAAAGGCATTTTTCATATGACAAATAAACAAAAATAAAAATGAATAATTTTGGATATTTTTACATTTTAGGGCAAAACCCTAATTTTTTAAGTAAGAAGTATTTATTATTTAATATATGCAATATTTATTAAGTATGTACAAAAAATAAATAAAAAGGAAGTATATTGTAAAAAAGGTATTTTTTTGAGGTTAAATATTAATAACAAATAAAAATATATTATTTTGTATTTTTAGTCTAAATATTCTAATAAATATATAAGTATTTATATTATTTACTAAATATATTAAATATGTATAAAAAATAAAATATTTATTATTTACAAAAAAAGTATATTTTTTATAAAATGTTTTCAAAAGATAAAATAAAATAAAAATCAGAAAATAAAATGTATTTTATATTTATTTTGGTATTTTAAATAAAAGTATATTTATGTTTATTTACATATGAAACTAAATGAAACAAAAATAAATATCAAATAAAATGCAAAAAATGTGAGAAAAATATTTTTAATGTTTTTTCATGTTTGGATAAAAATATAAAATCAGAAACAAAAGGAAAAAAATCAAAAATGACAAATATATCATGCAATGGGCCAGGGGGGTGCAAATTGAAAAAAAGGGTGCAAAAAGTAGGACTGGCTCAGGCCCAGCCCAAGCCAGTCATCTTCAACCTCCAGACTTGTTTGAACAAAGAAAAACGCGCGCTTCCTAACTCCTGATTCCTGGACTTTCAAACAAAACTCATAACACCAAAAATGTAGAGCATCAAGAGACGAATCCAGACATATAAAGAACTTGAGTTAACTCTAAGAAACGAAGGAGAATTTCTTCATCCCCAATTTCTGACCTAAGTTTTTTCTAATGTTCAGGTTCCAAATTCTCCTAGCACACACAATATAAATGAAAAGTGATTATATGGGTAGCTTCAGGGCCATGAGTAGAGCATTTTTCATTCATAAACCTAAGCCTAACTCTTCCTAGATTGAGAGATAGAAGTCCAAAGTTTTACCTGTTCAGCTGGAATCGTGTGCAACAATGGAGGTACTTTCAAGGCAAAGTGAGGACTTGTACAGCTTGCTTGAAGTCCAGGGATGCTATTCCAATGCTTAGCTTGCTTTGAGTCTTTCCATATCAAGCTACAGAAGTCAACCTGCAAGAGAGAAAAATGAAAATGGCGCACTTGGCTATGGCTGTTACAGTTCCAGTTCAATGCTTGGACTAGCTTCAATGGATGATAGGGAGTGTGTATGAAGTGGTTTGGGGAATAAACTTGTTGGAGAGATTACTCTGCGGGGAACTACTCTGTGGGAAGAGATACTTCGCTGAGGTTTTGATGAGAGCTCCGCTGGGGATCCCATTGATAAGTTATGTTGGGGGAATTTGATGAACTCCGCTGGGGATAGGAAGAACTTCGCCGAGGACGACCTTTCCGTGGTGATCAGCTGAGGATAACCCAGTTATACCCTGGTGGGGAAATAACCTTTGAATAAAGTCGGGGAGAGACGTTTATACTCTGCAGGGGATAAGCTTCCAGAATCTACTAGGGAGATTGATTCGACTCTTCTGGAGAAAACTCTTGAACTGCACTGGGGAAATGGCTCCACTGGGGTGTCTTGTATTCCGTCGGGGAACAATCTTATACTACGACTGCCAGGGATGCTTGCTGAGGGATATCTGTATACTCCGCTGGGGAATATTGTGATCTTCTGGGGATACCCAACTTCCTTAAGGCTGGCAGCAGACTAACTCTGCTTGGGGAGAGTATCGCTGACTTGCTAGGGGAATATTGTGCTTTGTCAGGGCTGATAGGAAACCAACTCTACCTGGAGAGAGTATTGCTGAAATCTAGTCTTACTATGTGGGGAGTTGAGGTAACTTGGTTACGTTCTTCAGCCGAACCTACCTTGGTACCTTGGTGGACAGAGCAACTAGACCGCTTGGACAATTCTAAATTGCCCCTGTTTCTGATGTCATCTGTAATTAGTCCTTTGTTTCGCATGCAAATATTTATGAGTTAGCAATTAATGTCAAATGCATATATCAAGAATGAACATTGGACGTTCTTTACAACAGAAAAAGGAAAAACAATGGATAATTTATCTGAAAAATTGAACTTGTATTGATTTTGAAATTTGCCTGTAACTAGGCGTTTTTTGTACAAGAGGCTGACGTCCTAGTAAGAGAACGCCGCCGAGTAAAAATAGAGTTTATACAATTTTGTGAAAAGGAAACAAAACATCTATGTGAAAAATAATCCCACTGGGTTCCAACTCTGCTATCGCCTTTATGTCTTCAAGCGTCTCATCACTCTGCTGCTTAGTTGAAGATGAAGCTGAATGAACCGTGCCACAACGCTCTTGGTTACGGTAGCGTAGGAGGCTGCTTCGACCCATTTTGTGAAATAATCAATCGCTACCAAGATGAATCGATGCCCGTTGGATGCCGTAGGTCTAATGTCGCCGATCATATCAATGCCCCACATTGCAAAAGGCCAAGGTGCTGTCAAGACGTTCAGAGGAACCAGAGGAATGCGCACCTTATCAGCATAGATCTGGCATTTATGACAAGTTCGAGAATGTTGGTAACAGTCGGCTTCCATTGTGGACCAGAAATATCCTGCCCGAAGGATTTTCTTTGCCATGGTATGTCCACTGGAATGTGTTCCGAAAGTACCTTCATGTAGCTCTGCCGTGATCCTTTCTGCTTCAGTCTTATCCACACAACGCAGCAAGGTTGAATCATGGTTTCACTTGTAGAGAATGCCATTGCTGAGGAAGAACTTTGCCGCAAACCTTCTCAGGAATTTCTTGTCATTAACACATGCGCCTTCGGGGTATTCTTGAGCTTCAAGGTACCTCTTCACCTCATGATACCAGGGTTTTTCTGTTACCTCTTCAACCTCAAGATCGCAACAATGTGCAGGTTCATCTAGCTTCCAGATAATGATCCGGGGAGCCTCGTTGTCCCATTTAACCTTGAACATAGAAGACATCGTAGCTAACGCGTCCGCCAACTGATTCTCCTCTCTCGGGAAGTGTTCAAAAGTTATCTCCTCGAAGTGGGGAAGCAATGTCAGCACATACTCCTTGTAAGGAATAAGATTTGGGTGTTTCGTATCCCACTCGCCTTTGACCTGATTGATCACGAGAGCGGAATCTCCGAAGACACTTAGAAACTTGATCCTTAAGTCAATTTCAGCTTGAAGACCCATGATACATGCCTCATACTCCGCCATGTTGTTGGTGCAGTTGAAACATAGCTGGGCAGTGAGTGGAGTATTAGTGCCTTTAGGGGATATGATCACAGCGCCGATTCCATTACCCAAAGCGTTTGAGGCTCCGTCAAAGTGCATAGACCATCGGGATCCTTCCTCAGGTCCTTCATCCAGTCCAGGTACTTCACAATCAGTCACTACCATGATGTCCTCGTCTGGAAATTCAAAGTTCATCGACTGGTAATCATCCACTGCCTGGTGTGCCAAATGGTCTGCCAATACACTTCCCTTGATTGCTTTCTGAGTTGTGTACTGGATGTCATATTCCGTCAAGATCATTTGCCATCTTGCTATTCTTCCGGATAGAGCAGGCTTTTAGAATATGTACTTGATTGGATCCATTTTTGAAATCAACAGAGTAGTGTGAGTCAACATATACTGTCTCAACCGGCGAGCAGCCCATACCAAAGCACAACAAGTTTTCTCGAGCAGTGAGTACCGAGTCTCACCGTCGGTAAACTTTTTGCTAAGGTAATAAATAGTGTGCTCTTTTCGGCCAGACTCGTCATGCTGACCCAGCACACACCCCATTGAGTTGTCAAGTACCGTCAAGTATAGGATTAGAG
The DNA here is from genome assembly GCA_948472305.1 of Vicia faba. Classification (NCBI taxonomy): domain Eukaryota; kingdom Viridiplantae; phylum Streptophyta; class Magnoliopsida; order Fabales; family Fabaceae; genus Vicia; species Vicia faba. The sequence continues at coordinate 1,403,428,043 of OX451736.1, read as the reverse complement.
GTCTCCCTTCAACCGGTGGCATAAGAATGGGTGGTTCTTGGAGATACTCTTTGATCTTTTCGAAAGCGGCCTGACATTCATCGTTCTAACGTACTACTTGATCTTTCTTCAGCAGCTTGAAGATTGGTTCACAGGCAGCAGTTAGATGCGAAATGAACCGGGAAATGTAGTTCAACCGTCCTAGAAAGCCTCTGACTTCTTTCTCTGTCTTAGGAGTTGGTATCTCTTGTATGGCTTTTACTTTGGCAGGGTCCACTTGAATACCTTTGTCGCTTAGGATGAAGCCTAGCAATTTTCCAGATCTCACCCCAAAGGTGCACTTGTTCGGGTTCAACCTCAGCTTGTACAACTTCAGACGGTCAAACAGCTTCCGTAGATGATCAAGGTGTTCCTCCTCAGTTTGGGACCTTGCAATCATATCGTCGACGTATACTTCTATCTCATGGTGGATCATATCATGAAATAAAGCAACCATGGCACGTTGGTAGGTTTCCCCAGCATTTTTCAACCCGAATGGCATGACCTTGTAGCAAAAGGTGCCCCACTGAGTAACAAAAGTGGTCTTCTCCATGTCTTCAGGAGCCATCTTGATCTGATTATAACCGGAGAAGCCGTCCATGAAGGAGAAAACTTTATGCTGAGTAGTGTTGTCAACCAGAACGTCGATATGAGGCAGAGGGAAATCATCCTTGGGGCTGGCCCTGTTCAAATCCCATTAATCAACACACATTCTAACCTTCCCATCTTTCTTCGGCACTGGAACCACATTAGCAATCCACTGAGGGTAAGAAGTCACTGCTAGAAACCCGACATCAAATTGTTTAATAACCTCAGCTTTGATTTTCTCGGACATTTTTGGACGCATACGGAGGACCTTCTGTTTTACCGGGGGGCAATCTTCCTTGGTAGGCAGGTGATGAACCACAATGTCGGTATCCAACCCAGGCATGTCTTCGTAAGACCAGGCAAATATTTCCACATAGTCATGTAGCATCTGAATCAACCGTTGTTTCACACTGAGCTCTAGATTGGCACTAATCTTGACTTCCTTTCTGTCTGTCTCAGTACCCAGATTTACCGTTTCCACTGGCTCTTCATGTGGCTGAATGGCCATCTCTTCCTGGAGTAGAAGTCTTGCAAGTTCACCAGGAACTTCACAATCATCTTCACCTTCGTCTTCGGTTAAGTTGGTCAGATTTTCGAAGTCATAACTGGAAGTAGCAGAGTCGTTACCAGTGAGATCCAGAGTGGATTGGAACCTGTATAAGTGAGTGTGTGTAAATATAGCTGTTTTGCAATATATAATAAAGAAAGAAAAGGAGCGCAAGATTTTGAAATGCAACAAACGTCCAATGTTTTTATTGATGATATATGAAAATGACACACAAAAGCCCTCACAAATGAAGCCACGGTGCCCCTGGTAGGACACCGAGCCATAAAAGTTTCAACATATTGTTTGTTACAAATTCAAAACAAAAGAGTTCATTACTGAGTGACAAAAGTAATAGGTGTGAAATCTTTGGCAGTCCAGTTGCTTGGTCCACTGTCGGTTGTTGGGTAGATCCAGCTGTCGAATTCAGATTCCTCCACGTTGTCTTCAATAGCATTCACTCCCGGGTTGGTGATGAACACAGGAGGTCCTCCAATCCTTGCCTTACGAACAGCCTTCTGAGCCTCTGCAGTGAAGCCCAAACCAAACTTGTCAGTCTTTGGAGTGAAGTCAGGAAGTCGGCCCCAGTTTGCGCACTTACCCTTCTCAATAACAGCCTGGGCATCCTTTAAGTAAGCCATCTTCAAAGGAGGGTCTTCTTTAGTCACAGTCTCAGCTGATGCCAGTGTCAGAGGCACCTCTTCGAAGTGCTGGAATGGAGTCTCAATGAATTCCCCATCCATCTCTATGTACCGGAACGAGTTGAGGTTGCTGACCATATACTCTTCTTCCCCTTGAACTGTAACAATCTTCCCTCTGACCGGGTACTTAAGTTTCTGATATAGTGTGGAGGTCACAGCTCCAGCCTTGTGGATCCATGGACGACCCAGTAAACAAGAATAGGATGGTCTGATATCCATCACATAGAAAGTAGAATCAAAAACTTGAGAACCAACCATGATTGGAATGTCAACTTCACCATGTACCATCCTTTTCGAACCGTCAAAGGCTCGGACAACAATGTTACTAGGTTTGAGCTCTAAACCCTCACAATCCAACCTGTCTAGGGCCTTCTTGGGCAATACGTTCAATGAAGAACCGGTGTCTACCAACACATGGGCAAGAGTAGTGCCCCTGCATTCAATGGAGACATGCAGGGCGTCGTTATGGTTCTTTCCTTTGGCAGTCAGATCGGCGTCAGAGAAGCCCAAACCATTATCAGCAGTCAAGTTGGCCACACAATCAGTAAATTGATCAGCAGACATTTCTTGTGGCACATGGGCCGTCTTCAGGAAGGAAATCAGGGCCTTGGCATGGGCCTCTGAACACAACAACAGTGATAGCATAGAAATCTTTGATGGGGTGTGCCCCAGCTGCTCAACTATGTTGAAATCACTTTTCTTGATAATCTTGAGAATCTCTTCCATCTCTTGCTGGGAAGCTTCAACATTGGTTGTCTTCGGCGCCTCTGTCAGGGCAGGAAAATCAGTAGCAATCCCTTTTCCCCGAGCGTCAGACGATTCGGCAGCAGGGGTAGAAACAGGAACTTGATTAGGAAGGGGAACAGGCACACTTGCAGGTGTGATGATAAGAGGTTTCTGAATAGCTGGTGGCGCAATATCTGGTGAGAACAGCCTACCACTGCGAGTAATTTTGGCAGGCCCAGTGATGTTACTGACGCCGGTACTTGTATCAAACTCTTGCTTAACTCCAAGCACATAAACATCTTCCCCATAGTGCCATGGGATAGCTTTGTCGGATGTATAGGGGAGGGGCCCCAGAACAGTGATGATGATAGGATCAATCTTCTGAGTGAACATGATTTTGACAGGCTTCTTTGAGAGAGCCTTAGGAGGTTTGTTGAAAATAGTAACAATAGAAACTTCTTCAGTAGAGATAACAGGAACAACAATTTTCTCAAACAAGATTTCTTTGCTATCCATCAGGCTTTGGATACCTGATTTCAGCAAGGGACAACCAACAGGTGAAACAGCACATAGAAGGCAACCTTTACTACACCCCGGAAATAAACCGGCTAGCAACAAGTTCCTTTTAACATTCAATAATGGAGTAACAATCTCTTCCACGGAGGCTACATACCGGTCTTCTTCCACAACATTCACTCCATGCTGGGGCATGGGAGCAGTTACAACAATGGGCCTTTCGGGCGCCTCAAACTGTATTTCTTTAGCATCAATAAGGTCCTGAACCTTATTCCTCAGAGCCCAGCAATCATCTGTTGTATGCCCCGGGCTATCAGAGTGATAAGCGTAACGGGCGTTGGGGTTGTACTTCGGAGAAGCTGTGTTCACCACCTTCGGAGCTTCTTTGACAGTTACCAGATTGGTTGATAGTAGTTGCGGCAAAATCTGAGACAGGGTCATGCTAAGCCGAGTGTACTGCCTTTTGGGTCTCTCACCCCTTGGTTGGTTGAACTGCTGAGGAGCAGCAACAGGTTTTGAAATTACCAATGCATTGACAGCTTGGCGACGTTCCGGCTTAGTTTGTCTTCTAGGACCATAAACAGCACTGGCTTCCTTCTTGAAGGGCTTCTTTTCAGTACTCGCGGAGGCACCTTTCTGTATCTTCCCCGACTTGATACCAGCTTCTATCCTCTCACCAGTCAAGATCAAATCTGTAAACCCAGCAGAAGAATTACCAATCAGGTGGTTAAAGAACGGACCTGACAGGGTCCCTAGGAACATGTCAACAAGTTCACGGTCAGTCAAAGGTGGCTGCACCCTGCCAGCCAAGTCTCTCCACTTTTGTGCATACTCCTTGAATCCTTCGCCCGTTCCCAGTGACATACCCTAAAGTTGGGTACGCGTGGGAGCGAGGTCAGAATTGTACTGATACTGTTTATAAAATGCAGTAGCCAAGTCCTCCAAGTTTCGGATACTGGCTCCATCCAGCTGATAGAACCACTCGAGTTGAGCACCTGAAAGGCTATCCTGAAAGAAATGGATCCACAGGTTCTTGTCTGCAGTGTAAGGTTGAATCTTCCTTACATATGATCTGAGGTGCATTTTTGGGCAGGATAGCCCGTTATATCTTGCAAAAACTGGCACTTTTAACTTCGGGGGTGTTGTACCCCAAAATTTGCCCTCCCATATTCTTCAAGATTTGGCAAGATCATGGTTCAAAATCTCTCAAGGGTTGCACAGTCCAATTGCCTCCTAACACAGTCAAAATTAGGGTTTTAGTTCTTGCAAAGAAATTGAGGTTTCCAAGGGTCTAATCAAGTCCCATATGCCTACATACATTCTCAAGCATCCATATGTCAAGGTTCAAGACTCACAGCATCAAATTGCACAGTCAAAAGCCCTAATTGCTCCATAGTCAACTGCAGGGGCAAAATGGTCATTTGACAGTCAAAAGTCAAAATTTCGGATCAACATATTATTTTGAAGCCACAATCATCATTTGATCAATTCTTGATCAAGATTCCACAAGCATGGCTCAAAAAGTCTCAAGATGCAAAAGTTTCTATTTCTGGACAGCTGAAAAGTCAACTGCAAATTGACCAAGGCATAAATTCTTCATGGTTTATCATAAAAATCCCATCCAAAGCCCATTTTGAAGGGGATGACATTTCCTACAACTCATCTTCACACTCCAAGTCAAAGAAATGCTCTCACAAAAAGTTATCAATTTCAACATTATAGGTCATTTTCAAAAGTCAACAAAAAGGCACTTTAAGTCAAAGACCATAACTTGAGATTGATAAATCAAAATGACATGGGACCAAAGGCATTTGTTAGAGGACTTCAAGACCTTTCCAAAATGTCCAAGAACATGTTCATAGCTCCAAAATTGAGCAAGATATGCATTGGAGAAGTTGGGAAATTTTTGGGAACTTTCAAAAGTCAACTTTGCCTAAAACTCTTCAAATTTGCTAATGGGCCTCAAATTCTTTCTTGAATCATTACCCAAAGCCTATGCACGACCCATTGAGCTCAAAATAATTTATTTTCTTATTTTTAATTAATTAATTGAATTTATATTTATATTAATTCATTTAATTGGTTTTAATTATAGGAAAATTAAAAAAAAGATATGTTTTGGATCTTTTGGTGGAGCAAATCTGATCAGGGCAAGCTGGCAAAGTCGTTTCTCAATCAAACAAGGAAAATCATCCATATTTGGCAAGGTTTCCATTGAAAAAGATTGGAAAATATATGATGGAAAATCAAGGATTGAAAACATTATTGCAATGGATTCATGGGCTTTATTCTAACCTAATTCACATCACATACATATGCTGAGTGAAACCCTACTCAAGGACACGCACAATTGCTGCTGAAACGGTAGAACAAAATTGCAAAAAACTCAAAAATATTGTGAAACTGAAATCCTATTTGCAGGTGGATTCAAGGCTTAAAAGTGATTCAAACGTATTTCCTAAGTCTCCAGGAAGCTATTACCATCAAGAACAAGCTCTCATACTCAGGGAAACGGTAAAACAAAGTCACAGTTTGAGCAAATATGTTCATAATTGAAATCTAATTTCCATGCATTATTGACATGTTTTTATTATTGATTTGTATTGCTGACACCCTCCTGAAGCTTTTGATATAGTTTAATTGTGCTAAAACTGCTTGAATCGAAATCCACCATGGATAACATCTAGGGTTTCTGAAGCTTGCAATTAGGGCTTTAAGCATCAGGAAAAATTGGACCATGTCATGACCATGGTTGAATTCGTCAAGGCCAGACGAATTCAACTAGCCTATCGCGCCCTTTTTATATTGTCTCCACTTCTATTCGCTATTCTTGGGACTTTCACTTAGTGGGGGTTTAAAACCCCTGCTATCTTATTCATGTTTGCAGGTGAAAACGAAGAAGAAAGGTGAGTTGTCCAAGCGCTACTGGAGCATTCAAATCTTAGCGCGTTTTTTTAATGTCCCAGCATAATTGGCATTTTTCATATATTATATTTGTTGTCTATTAGTTTAACAAACGCGCTTGGTGGCTCAGTTGGTTGGGAACGTGGCTGGCAGGTATTGGGACCTGGGTTCGATTCCCAGGTCCCCCCATATATTCTTCATATTTTTCTTAATGCTTTCAGGTACATCGCTTCTCCAACGTTCCACCATACGTACCCAAGTCTAGGCTTGCCAAGTGGCCTTGATGAACAATCTGAAGGCCACATAATGAAGTCCATGGTATGCTCCAGTCAATGAGCGTGCACACAATTTGAAAAGTCAACAAGGCCTTGTGTTCATGGGCCTGAATTGCTTCAATCTCACCTCCACTTTGGGCCTGACACCCCCTTGGTTTGCAATATTTTTCTTATTTTTCTTATTCTTTTATCTTATTTCTTTTAATTATTATTAATTCACTAAATTAATTTTTTCCATAATAAAAATCAGAAATCAAAAAAATTGTAAATATATTTAATTATTTATTAATTTCATCACTAATTTATTTTTGTAAATAAATGTTAACAATTAACTTTAGTTTAATTTAGGTTTAAATTCTAATACTTTTCCTTAATAAATAAAAAATTGCATAGAATTAGGTTTTGACTTCTTTTATCTCATCTTTAATTATTATTATTATTATTATTTATTAATTATTATTATTTTGTAAATAAACATGTAAATTAAATAATTTAGTTAATTAGCCTAATTTTGACCTTTTTTCATTAATAATTAAAATAAACATAGAACTAGGGTTTTCTTTAATTCTTTTTCTTATTTCCATTAAATACAAAAAAACATAAAAAAAATCTTTCTTTTCTTTAATTAAATGATTAATTAGTGTTTAACTTAATTTAATTTCTCAAAAGGGTCCAAAACCCTCGGACGTTCAATTTAATTCTTTTCACGCATTATTTTCTTTTGATTATTATGTAACTGTTCAAGGATGTAATAGTAATTAGGTTTACCGCATTTTTTACTTTCCGCATCTTTATCGAAAACGGGTCTTTGTATTTTGGCGATGTATAGACCCGCGCCTTGTAATAGCGTAGCTTTTATCTTTCCGTCTTTTAATCTTCCGCACTCCTAACTGCTAAACTCGCATGAAAGAATGTATGGTAATTAAAAACAACGCGTAGCTCACAATTGCCTAATCCAAGATAAATATAAACTGAAAACAACACACAATACACACACCACTTATAGGGTACGCCTCACTCGTTGCCTTCGAAACATGGTCGTCAAGTATAGGACGTTTTAGCGGTCGCTCTTATGTCCATGATCCAGTTGCGTCGAAACAGTTGCCTCGAAACGGTTGCCTCGGATTAAAAAGGATCTAGGACATTAGGGTTACTTCTAAGGTGTCCTAACTGTTGCTTCGGTGACCACACTGTCCCTAAAACCGAATTGACCCGAACACCTCCAACGGTGGTGCTACCTACCTCCCAATGGTGGGATGGCACTACCTTAAGGACTTTTACACAGCCTAATTCCTTAGGGTAGGTAGATGACTCATGGATACTTGCTCTCTTCAAAAACAAATCAAAAATATTTTCACACTGACACTTTCAAAAGCTTTCAAAGCAAATTTTTCAAACACTCTTGAGGACATATACAAGAGTCATTCAGAAATCTTTCAATGAAACTTTTTCAAACCCACTCACATTTGAAAAGCAAACATTTTGAAAACATAAGAGCAAGTATCTAAGAGCCCATGGATAACCATGGATAGAAAGGGTGCTAACACCTTCCCTTTCTATAAATCTACCTCCCGAACCGAGAAACAATCTCATAAGGAATTTTGCTGTGCTTTTATCCTGTCCATGTTGGAGAACATAAAAGACGGTGGCTACTCTTGCTTACCGCGACATACGCGATCCAGCTAAAAACAATCAGTTCTATTTCCACCGATCACAGAACTGGCGACTCTGTTGGGGACACTATAAAAGTGAGGTGTACCTTAGGATTAGACCACTCTTATGTTTTCAATTGTATGTCTTGATTGCTTTATATTTGTGGGCATTGTCTTGGAGTTTCATAGATCCTAACCCGGATCTGGGGATACCCTGTTAGGTAGCATAAGCTGTGAGGGACCTGTCCGGCGTAGACCGACACGGGTGAAGCAGTGGCTACATTGGTGTGGCACCTTGGTCTGTACCGTTATCCCTTGTGTCGCAACGAGGAGAATATGGGTCTTCTGAGGAGTCATTAAGCACCAACCGACCTTAGAACCCTAATTTGACCCAACTTGGCCATAGAACAGTAGCAGTATGCTACACCCATTGAGGCTAAACTCTCGCGATGGTTCTGGCCGCAAGAAAAGATTGCGATGCTGGAGTTATGACCGATTGAGGGTAGTCAGTGATATTGGGATCCTCTAGAACCCGGTTACTTTTGATAGGACAGGTCTTAACCAACAAACTGAAAGAGGGTGGTACCTAGACCTCATGCTGGTCTAAACTCTAAGGGCTCTCTGTGTGACTTGTGTGCCTTCAAACTTGACTACTTGCACATTCTTGTTACCTAACACATGAGTTTCTTGCAGGGTTTGTTTACAGTCCTTAATTGGGACTCATTACAGGGCCTACTTACATCACTCCATGCATAGCATAACATCATACCATCATACCATTGCATACATCCTGCATAAGGACTAACCCATTTCAAGGATCTCAAGGGCTTGTGATGCAGGTCATGATGAACCAACTGTCTAGCAAGGGGCAAAAAGGGATTTATTTTCCTCTAGCCAAAGTTGATAACTTGAGTCAGGGGCTATGACCCACTTGATATAGTGAGCTTTGACTCTTGAAGAAGGACTCTCAACAATATGCAGTTCCTTCAATCAAGCTACAAATTCAAATGCTAACAATTTTCTTGTTTACCCCGCGAGATCCTTGGAAACATTGCATGCATACATACATATCATTGCATTACAGGTACCCTTGTTACAGGTCACTTACCTTCTTCGCTGTTTATTTCAGAAATGGCTGCCCAACAAGATAACCAGGGTCTTCATGCTCAAGAGACTCAGTTCAGGGAGATCTTCCTAAGCCTATCCAAGGGGCAAGAAGAGTTAAGGACACTCCTCATGGGGAATTTGGCCAAGAAAAGTCCCGAAGATGATAAGGACGAACGGATGAAACGTCTGCAAGCTGAGGTAGATACAATGAGAACCCAGATGCTAGGGCAAATGGATCTCATCCAAGGCTTAGCTCGGGAGCAAGAAGAGTTGAGGACCATGATCAGTCAACTTCATCAAGACAGATACAACATGAAGCAACCAGTCCAAGTCAGGGACCAGATCATTTATCAGCTTCCAAGAGGACAAGAGTCTAGTATGGTGAAGAATAGACCTCTCCAAATTGCTACCACTTCACAGGTCCAACCCCAACCTCGCCCAGAACAACAGGTTGATCAGAGTAAGCAAGGCAAGCCCCGGAGGCAGTTCACCCAGCTCAACGTGTCGCTGTTTCAAGCTTTACAACACCTGTTGAGTTTGAATCTGATTACACTAAGGGCTCCTCCCCGGAACCCCAACATCTCTGCTCCTAACTATCATCCCAACAAAAGATGTGCATACCACTCTGATAGTCCTGGACATGACACTGCCGACTGCTGGGCTCTAAAGAACAAAGTCCAGGACCTGATTAATGAAGGAGTAGTGGATTTCACCCAAGAGGGTTAGGCTGAGTTCTTCTACCATCCCTACGGGATTCACAATTTGAAGTAACAAGTCCTGAGATGAGAAGACTTTTTGTCCATTAGAATTTTCAAGTTGTAATTTTCTTTTGATTGGTCAAACAATTACTGTCATAGCAAACTTTATTACTTTATCAATGCATCACATGTGTCTGTTTTGAATCAATATATTCGCATTCTCTATATTCAAAATTGCTTTCATTTTTGTGATGATCAACTCCTGATTGAAAAATTCTAAGCCTCTTGAGGGAGGATGACGAAAACGATACCACGATCTACAATATGCTTTTGAACAAACCCCGTTGATGAGGTACATGCATTGTTTCAAATCCTAAACAGTGGAGTTATAAGGAAGATAATCCCTAGTCAACCCCTCTGAGCCAAAGAAGTTGGAGTTTTTCTTTTCGAAAATTAAAACCCTTAATCATAACCTGGGGCAGGGTAGCTTTCTCAGTTGATCCAAGTGCACAATGAATGGCACCAAAGGAGTCCTTCCAAAACAAAAGACGATGATGGTTCTGAATAATCATAAAGACAGGCAGTCATTATCTCTCAAAATAAAAGCCCATTAAGTCAAAACCTATGAAGGAGACTTACAAAACTGGGGCATCCCGCTGACTGTAACCACAAAGAAACAGTTCAGGAAAAAAACAGGGATAACGAAAATCCAAAAGAAAGAGGTCCTACAAACCCTCGACAAAAAAGAAATGACTGCCTATTCAAAATAAACTATCAGTATCCGAACCATCACCGGAATATCAGAGCAAAGACTCAAACACGGTCTAATGCACGATTAGCTGAGTTTAGGATTGAAGGACATCACGAAGAGCGGGTGGGTACAAATAAAATTTGAGCCTTTATCCTTTGTTTCTTAAAACCGTGAACCAGGCCACGTTATAACCCTTAAAAGTCCTAGCTGAAGCATGGGTTAGTTCGAAAGCATACTGTTACAAAGGTATCCTGACTCCTTAAGGCTTGCGGTAAAATAACGAGTTGACATCACATTTTACAAACTTGCTTGTTTTATTAAAAAAACTGCATTTTCAAAAAAAACTTCAAGACAGACATAAGCTTTGCATTTCTGATATAACATTGTTTGCATATGACTATTTGTTCGAACAGCAGAGAAATTCACACGAAGAATATCTAATGAACAAAAGCACTCCCAACCAAGGGGCAGACGTGATCATTGTCCGTCATCTGGGGCAGTCCAGTCAAGATTCAGGGAATCTCTCAAATGCCAAGCAGCCAGGGGTAAATCTCCATCTGAATCACTTGGGGCATTGGACACGAATTCCAACAACGAATCTTGCTTGATCAAACATCTTCTGGCAGTATGGCAACATAATGCTACTGACAATGACAACTCCCTGCATCCTGAGAACGTGGACATAGTCGAAAAATACTGCGCATAATCAAAGACCCGCTAGGTTGACACGCCTAGGCAAAAATAAGGGCTTCCCGGCGAACCAAAAGGGGTTCGGGAAAAAATAAGGGATGAAAATGAAAAGATCTATACACCCGGCAAGTCGAAAACCTGAAAAGGCGGCTTGGGCAAAAAAGGGTATCCCGGTGGACTGAAAACCCGAAAGGGAGGTCCAGGCAAAAATTAGGGATCAAAAGCGTACGACTATGTCCCGTCATCTCGTCACTTGCCTACCAGAAGAAGATTTGTCAAATCGACAGTCATCAAGCACCTCCACAGGTACCTTCTCCCACAGAAGCTGGGGCAATCAGAATGGTCCAAATTGTACAAGTTTCTCTGTCCTCCAGGTACAAGGTATGTTCGGCTGAAGAACGTAACCAGGATACCGTCACTCCCCGTAGAGTAAGGCAAGACTCAGCAATACTCTCTCCGAGCAGAGTTGGTCTCCCATAAACCCTCAAAAGGCACAGTATCTCCAGCAAGTCAGCAACACTCTCCCCAAGCCGAGTTAGGCTACTGTCAGCCTTAAGGAAGTTGGTTATCACCAGAAGATCCAAATATTCCCCAACGGAGTACACAAACATTCCTAACAAGCATCCCCGGCAGTCTTAATATAAGATTGTTCCCCAGTGGAATACCGAACAACCAGTGGAGCCATTCCCCAGTCCAATCTGAAAAGTCTCCCCAGGAGAGTTGAATCAATCTCCCCAGTAGATTCTGGAAGCTTATCACCTGCAGAGTACGAACGCGCCTCCCCGGTTTTATTCAAAGGTTATTTCCCCACCAGGATATAACTGGGTTATCCTCAACCAATTACCACGGAAAGATCAACTGGAATCCCCAACGAAGTTCTTTCTATTCAACAGCGAAGTTCTTCCTATCCCCCAGCGGAGTTCATCAAATCTTCCAACATAACTCATCAACGGTATCCCCAGCGGAGTTATCATCAACATCTCAACGAAGTATCTCTTCCCCAAAGAGAAATTCCCCACAGAATAATCTCTTCAACAAAGTTTATCCCTCAACGGAGTCATCTTCTCCCACCGGTTTATTCTTGCAACCATCATCCCCCAACGGAGACGAAGAACCCTACTCTTCAACATCATCCCAGGATTCAACAAACTCCCGGCATTCGTCAAGGATTTATTTTCCTAGACAAAAATACGTTCATAAACATCGCATCTTCATACATTATAGCATGCACGTACGCATCATGAACATACAATCTCATTTATTTTGAGAACATCACGCATTTCATACATCATGACATTGCATGCAACTAACGTTTTACCTTTTCAGGAAAAAGGTCAATCCAAAGATGATTACTATCAACTGTCGCAATTCCAGATTCGATACCTGTATCCTGCCACGGTGTATCTGTTGACGACTATTTTCCGGACTCGATTCCTATATCCTGCCAGGGCACGTCTGAAGAGTTTGAAGATCCGATTCCTGTATCCTGCCAGGGTGTATCTGTTGACGACTATTTTCCAGACTCGATTCATGTATCCTGCCAGGGCACGTCTGAAGAGTTTGAAGATCCAATTTTTGTATCCTGCCAGGGTGTATCTGTTGACGACTATTTTCCGGACTCGACTCCTGTATCCTGCCAGGGCACGTCTGAAGAGTTTGAAGATCCGATTCCTGTATCTAGCCAGGGCGTATCTGTTGACGACTATTTCTGGACTCGATTCCTGTATCCTGCCAGGGCACGTCTGAAGAGTTTGAAGATCCGATTCCTGTATCCTGCCAGGGCACGTCTAAAGAGTTTGAAGATCTGATTCCTGTATCCAGCCAGGGCGTATCTGTTGACGACTATTTCCGGACTCGATTCCTGTATCCTGCCAGGGCACATCTGAAGAGTTTGAAGATCCGATTCCTGTATCCTGCCAGGGTGTATCTGTTGACGACTATTTCCGGACTCGATTCCTGTATCCTGCCAGGGCACGTCTGAAGAGTTTGAAGATCCGATTCCTGTATCCTGCCAGGGTGTATCTGTTGACGACTATTTTCTGGACTCGATTCCTGTATCCTGCCAGGGCACGTCTGAAGAGTTTGAAGATCCGATTCCTGTATCCTGCCAGGGTGTATCTGTTGACGACTATTTTCCGGACTCGATTCCTGTATCCTGCCAGGGCACGTCTGAAGAGTTTGAAGATCCGATTCCTGTATCCTGCCAGGGTGTATCTGTTGACGACTATTTTCCGGACTCGATTCCTGTATCCTGCCAGGGCACGTCTGAAGAGTTTGAAGATCCGATTCTTGTATCCAGCCAGGGCGTATCTATTGATGACTATTTCCGGACTCGATTCCTGTATCCTGCCAGGGCCCGTCTGAAGAGTTGGAAGATCCGATTCCTGTATCCTGCCAGGGTGTATCTGTTGACGACTATTTTCCGGACTCGATTCCTGTATCCTTCCAGGGCACATCTGAAGAGTTTGAAGATCCGATTCCTGTATCCAGCCAGGGCGTATCTGTTGATGACTATTTCCAGACTCGATTCCTGTATCCTGCCAGGGCACGTCTGAAGAGTTTGAAGATCCGATTCCTGTATCCAGCCAGGGCGTATCTGTTGACGACTAATTCAAGATTCGATTCCTGTATCTAGCCAGGGCACGTCTGAAGAGTTTGAAGATTCGATACCTGTATCTAGCCAGGGCCCATCCACATGAAGAGTTTGAAGATCAACCACTGTAACAGGCCAGGTAATTATCTTTCTTTTTCAGGTACGCAAGTTCTCGCTAAGGAATCTCTTACGCGATCGACACCTCCAGATGGAATCTATAAGCCCATCCCCCTATCCACCATCTCTCCAAATGGCATCTGTAAGCCCATTCCCTACATCACACTGCTAACATTCTACTATGTGAATTCAAATTTCTGGGCACTTTAGTGTTCAATCATCTTCCACCTTCGGATTACGAAAGGCACGCCAGCCAATCTACATCCTCAGGTCTAAGAAGATTGAACATGGGCAACTGTTGTACCCCAAAATTTTCCCTCCCATATTCTTCAAGATTTGGCAAGATCATGGTTCAAAATCTCTCAAGGGTTGCACAATCCAATTGCCTCATAACACAGTCAAAATTAGGGTTTTGGTTCTTGCAAAGAAATTGAGGTTTCCAAGGGTCTAATCAAGTCCCATATGCCTACATACATTGTCAAGCATCCATATGTCAAGGTTCAAGACTCACAGCATCAAATGGCACAGTCAAAAACCCTAATTGCTCCATAGTCAACTGTAGGGGCAAAATGGTCATTTGACAGTCAAAAGTCAAAATTTTGGATCAACATCTTATTTTGAAGCCACAATCATCATTTGATCAATTCTTGATCATGATTCCAGAAGCATGGCTCAAAAAGTCTCAAGATGCAAAAGTTTCTATTTCTGGACAGCTGAAAAGTCAACTGCAAATTGACCAAGGCATAACTTCTTCATGGTTTATCAGAAAAATCCCATCCAAAGCCCATTTTGAAGGGGATGACATTTCCTAAAACTCATCTTCACACTCCAAGTCCAAGAAATGCTCTCACAAAAAGTTATCAATTTCAACATTATAGGTCATTTTCAAAAGTCAACAAAAAGGCACTTTAAGTCAAAGACCATAACTTGAGATTGGTAAATCAAAATGACATGGGACAAAAGGCATTGGTTAGAGGACTTCAAGACCTTTCCAAAATGTCCAAGAACATGTTCATAGCTCCAAAATTGAGCAAGATATGCATTGGAGAAGTTGGGAAATTTTTGGGAACTTTCAAAAGTCAACTTTGCCTAAAACTCTTCAAATTTGCTAATGGGCATCAGATTCTTTCTTGAATCATTACCCAAAGCCTATGCACGACCATTGAGCTCAAAATAATTTATTTTCTTATTTTTAATTAATTAATTGAATTTATATTTATATTAATTCATTTAATTGGTTTTAATTATAGGAAAATTAAAAAAAGATATGTTTTGGATCTTTTGGTGGAGCAAATCTGATCAGGGCAAGCTGGCAAAGTCGTTTCTCAATCAAACAAGGAAAATCATCCATATTTGGCAAGGTTTTCATTGAAAAAGATTGGAAAATATATGATGGAAAATCAAGGATTGAAAACATTATTGCAATGGATTCATGGGCTTTATTCTAACCTAATTCACATCACATACATATGCTGAGTGAAACCCTACTCAAGGACACGCACAATTGCTGCTGAAACGGTAGAACAAAATTGCAAAAAACTCAAAAACATTGTGAAACTGAAATCCTATTTGCAGGTGGATTCAAGGCTTAAAAGTGATTCAAACGTATTTCCTAAGTCTCCAGGAAGCTATTACCATCAAGAACAAGCTCTCATACTCAGGGAAACGGTAAAACAAAGTCACAGTTTGAGCAAATATGTTCATAATTGAAATCTAATTTCCATGCATTATTGACATGTTTTTCTTATTGATTTGTATTGCTGACACCCTCTTGAAGCTTTTGATATAGTTTAATTGTGCTAAAACTGCTTGAATCGAAATCCACAATGGATAACATCTAGGGTTTCTGAAGCTTGCAATTAGGGCTTTAAGCATCAGGAAAAATTGGACCATGTCATGACCATGGTTGAATTCGTCAAGGCCAGACGAATTCAACTAGCCCATCGCGCCCTTTTTATATTGTCTCCACTTCTATTCGCTATTCTTGGGACTTTCACTTAGTGGGGGTTTAAAACCCCTGCTATCTTATTCATGTTTGCAGGTGAAAACGAAGAAGAAAGGTGAGTTGTCCAAGCGCTACTGGAGCATTCAAATCTTAGCGCGTTTTTTTAATGTCCCAGCATAATTGGCATTTTTCATATATTATATTTGTTGTCTATTAGTTTAACAAACTTGCTTGGTGGCTCAGTTGGTTGGGAACGTGGCTGACAGGTATTGGGACCTGGGTTCGATTCCCAGGTCCCCCCATATATTCTTCATATTTTTCTTAATGCTTTCAGGTACATCGCTTCTCCAACGTTCCACCATACGTACCCAAGTCTAGGCTTGCCAAGTGGCCTTGATGAACAATCTGAAGGCCACATAATGAAGTCCATGGTATGCTCCAGTCAATGAGCGTGCACACAATTTGAAAAGTCAACAAGGCCTTGTGTTCATGGGCCTGAATTGCTTCAATCTCACCTCCACTTTGGGCCTGACACCCCCTTGGTTTGCAATATTTTTCTTATTTTTCTTATTCTTTTATCTTATTTCTTTTAATTATTATTAATTCACTAAATTAATTTTTTCCATAATAAAAATCAGAAATCAAAAAAATTGTAAATATATTTAATTATTTATTAATTTCATCACTAATTTATTTTTGGAAATAAATGTTAACAATTAACTTTAGTTTAATTTAGGTTTAAATTCTAATACTTTTCCTTAATAAATAAAAAATTGCATAGAATTAGGTTTTGACTTCTTTTATCTCATCTTTAATTATTATTATTATTATTTATTAATTATTATTATTTTGTAAATAAACATGTAAATTAAATAATTTAGTTAATTAGCCTAATTTTGACCTTTTTTCATTAATAATTAAAATAAACATAGAACTAGGGTTTTCTTTAATTCTTTTTCTTATTTCCATTAAATACAAAAAAACATAAAAAAAATCTTTCTTTTCTTTAATTAAATAATTAATTAGTATTTAATTTAATTTAATTTCTCAAAAGGGTCCAAAACCATCGGACGTTCAATTTAATTCTTTTCGCGCATTATTTTCTTTTGATTATTATGTAACTGTTCAAGGATGTAATAGTAATTAGGTTTACCGCATTTTTTACTTTCCGCATCTTTATCGAAAACGGGTCTTTGTATTTTGGCGATGTATAGACCCGCGCCTTGTAATAGCGTAGCTTTTATCTTTCCGTCTTTTAATCTTCCGCACTCCTAACTGCTAAACTCGCATGAAAGAATGTATGGTAATTAAAAACAACGCGTAGCTCACAATTGCCTAATCCAAGATAAATATAAACTGAAAACAACACACAATACACACACCACTTATAGGGTACGCCTCACTCGTTGCCTTCGAAACGTGGTCGTCAAGTATAGGACGTTTTAGCGGTCGCTCTTATGTCCATGATCCAGTTGCGTCGAAACAGTTGCCTCGAAACGGTTGCCTCGGATTAAAAAGGATCTAGGACATTAGGGTTACTTATAAGGTGTCCTAACTGTTGCTTCAGTGACCACACTGTCCCTAAAACCGAATTGACCCGAACACCTCCAACGGTGGTGCTACCTACCTCCCAATGGTGGGATGGCACTATCTTAAGGACTTTTACACAACCTAATTCCTTAGGGTAGGTGGATGACTCATGGATACTTGCTCTCTTCAAAAACAAATCAAAAATCTTTTCACACTGACACTTTCAAAAGCTTTCAAAGCAAATTTTTCAAACACTCTTGAGGACAGATACAAGAGTCATTCAGAAATCTTTCAATGAAACTTTTTCAAACCCACTCACATTTGAAAAGCAAACATTTTGAAAACATAAGAGCAAGTATCTAAGAGCCCATGGATAACCATGGATAGAAAGGGTGCTAACACCTTCCCTTTCTATAAATCTACCTCCCGAACCGAGAAACAATCTCATAAGGAATTTTGCTGTGCTTTTATCCTGTCCATGTTGGAGAACATAAAAGACAGTGGCGACTCTTGCTTACCGCGACATACGCGATCCAGCTAAAAACAGTCAGTTCTATTTCCACCGATCACAGGGGGGATCACAATTCCAGCAACTAATCCCAAATCTTAGAAATCTAAGCCGGGAACTCTCTGCAGCTCCATAGCTGCCAACCTGTCTTCAAGCACTCTTCTGGCTTCCCCCTCAAACCTTCTTCCTAGGGTAGCCACCCCGATTCTCTTCTTCTTCATCTTCACTTGCTCTTTGTTCCCAAGAAGGGCTTTTAGATCCTCTTGACCTTTAGCCAAGGTCATCAGGAGATGTTGAAACTGTGAGTTCTGAGACTGCAAGTCCTTGACTGTCTGTTCGAGATCCATCTTACTGAAATAAACAGAAGAAAGATAAGGAAACCTGTTGTGGAGACCTGGTTATGCGCATGATGCATGATATGCTTATGTATGCAATGCATTCAAGGATTTAGCAAATTCAAAATTGTTGCAAACAAAAAGAACGCACGTCATATTAATAAGAAGAAATTTTTCAGTACATAAATGCCCCATGGGCCAAATTTTACAAAAAAAAACTTCTCAAGGTAAAAAGACGTTACGCATCCTCTTTGGTGCGATGTAGGTGTTGAGGGTCTCTTCCTCAGGGAGTCAGCGGGTAAGCTCCAAAACC
>OX451736.1:1400387032-1400404532 GCA_948472305.1 Vicia faba | reverse complement strand
TGCTAAACTATTGGGTCTAACTTAACTAAACTAATAATAATAAGATTATATATGTTTTGAAATAAGAGTTGGGAATAATCCATATGATGGATTAGAATATAAATATATTCATCCAACTGATAATATTCTAGAATTGTATTAAATATATTTGGAAGGAATTCCTACCTAAATAACTAAGTTTTGTATAATCATCCTAATACTTACTAAAAAAAAGTGAAATATGGATCTCGATCCATTAGAAAATATTCCCACAAGATTTTTCGAATCAAATATCAAGGGTCATTTGGCTTGAGTAAAATAGTAGAAGAATATTTTATTAAAGGCCTAATGGAATATATTGTTTTTAATGATACTTATATCTTCACATTTTTTAAATGTAGACTACCATGTCAATAAACACTTCAATCAACATTTTGTAATCAATATTTGACAAGGAAATATTTTCTTGTGCAAATTTTCTAGATTGGCCTCGAAACTTGAGGATTATCTTCAAACATGAGAATAAAATTGTATGTCTTAGAGACTCATCTTCTTGAAGATGAGCCTCATAGTTCATCTCCAAAGGCTGAAAGGAGTGCTTATAAGAAGCATGTCGATGATGCCAATGAAACTATTTGATTCATGTTGGCTATCATGTGTTGAACTTGAGACTTCACATACAATAGGGAGGGTGAATTTTGTGATTTGGAAAAACATGATTTTGAAAATTTTTGACATTTTAAGTCAGAGTTTGAAAATATTTTCTAAGCAGCGAAAATAAAATATTTAAATTGCGGAAATTAAAAAGTTAAAGGAAGAAGAGGAACAAAAGGAACTATAGAGGTTCTGTCAAAAACAAAAAGGACCTACTTCTCTCAACAAGACTTGGTCTTGAGAGTTTCCAATAATACTTGAGAGCTTTTAGTAGGAAA
Organism: Vicia faba; assembly: GCA_948472305.1. Taxonomy (NCBI): domain Eukaryota; kingdom Viridiplantae; phylum Streptophyta; class Magnoliopsida; order Fabales; family Fabaceae; genus Vicia; species Vicia faba. Next base: position 1,400,403,621 of record OX451736.1, on the reverse strand, counting down.
GACTTACGAACCCTCTTATACATGGAAATTGGGGTTGCCTTACACCCAAAATAATACAATACGAATGATATAAGCATTCACGTCTTTTCTCTAATAACTCGTTGAAACTGAAGTGGCCAAGCTTCCTTCTCAACTGTATATTGAAGCGATTAGTCTTCTCTGCAATAACATGGACCTTGTAGAGGTTAATCTTCAAGTTCCAAAATATATCTGAGCTCAATATTTATTTAACAGGATAACCAAACAACCCTTGAGATTTTAATCGGGATAATCTCAAACTTTGTAAATTTTTATATCGGATAATCTTCAACCAACCAAGAAACAAGTGAATATTATCAAAGCTAGATAATCCTGAACCTAGGAACTGAACACACAATTCTCAACCATAAGCTTTTAACATGTTTTCCTTTGAACCACATATATAATCCCTATTTGGATAATATTCAACCAAGGTTTAAAAACATAGTTACCTTAGTGAATGTATACAATTATATGCTTCTTGAATTACAATAGAGATCTCACTCACAAATGGTACTTTCCTCACAAAAGTATTTAGCTATAGGAACTAGTAAGAGAAAGTTAAAATAAAACTTTAGAGAGAGAGAGAGAGAGAGAGAGAATGAGTGTCAATATACAAATTCGTGTTCTGGATGATTTGAAATGAGAAATGGAGTTTCTATTTATAGGCTTCAGGTTCCCCAAAAAGGAAATAGAATCTAAGCAAAAATAGTTGTTTCTAATCGATTGACATAATCGGTTGATGTTTGAAAATCAATCGTATATGAGTTCCAAAATGGAAATATAAGATATATAGTTGTTTCATAGAATTCATGTGCATTCAACTTGCCTCCCGCTTCAAGTACACGCTAATCTAATTGATTAGAACAATTAAGTAAACTAAAAAAAATTATGACTTTTTGACTGCTCCCATCCCGTTCTACACAACTTCTATATGTTTTTAAAGTATTTTATTTTGATAAATCATTTGATAAAAATGTTTATGTGTGTATCTGCTTATATCTATTTACTTCTATGAAAAAGTCCCTTTGCTTTTACATAGTTTCAGTCATTTACTATTTTTAAGATATTTTCTCTAAGCCTTGTCGGTTGTGATCTTTTTGCATTGACACTTGCTTGAGATTTCTCGAGACTTTTGATAAAATCTAGTTTATTTTTCTTTATCTGATAATCATGTTTATCAAACCCTTATAATCATAGCTTGCATCTTTAACCACTTAAGTGCATTATTTGACTTATCATTGGTTGCTTATTTATAATGATGGATATCTATCTTCTTTTCTTTGTAGTTGTAATCATCAAAAAATATTATCTTGATAAAAAGTCTATTACCTACAAAATAAGGTTCCACATTCTTCCCATTTTTTGATGATAACAACACATCTCTCAGGGGAGGTGGTGAGAAACACAAGATATATTTGGATTGGTAAACTCCCCCTGAATTAAATAACATATATACCTTTCGCCTGAGAGTATAATTCTCCCCCCTTTGTCAAAGTAAAAAAGGCAGGTAAAGGATGCAATTGCAAAAAAGCTAAATATGCAAACATTTGTATATAAGAGAAAATATCATATTGCATTCTTAAGATAAACAGGTATGGAAATTTTATATCAAAATATCATATTTTAATGGAAAATTGTAAAAGCAAAAATCATATATGTAAAAAATAAGATTAGATGTAGACATCATTTTAAAAAATATATTCTTGCATTCTGTACTCAAGCATAATTATTTTCGTTACAAGAAAAATAAACAGTTATTTCAAAATATGTCAAGCATTTATTTTAAGGAGAAAACATCATATTGCATTTTTACTCTTTGAAATTAACAAGTATGGATATTTATAGAAAATATTACTTAATGGAAAAATATAAAAGACAAGAGTCAACCACATCATGTAACAAGATTTTAAGCAACATATATATTCTCATTATATACTTAAGCATATCATATAGAGTAATAATTTATTTCAATTTATGTTAATCAAGGGTAATTTATTCCAGAGCTTGCTAAGACAACAGGTAGCCAAGGCCAGAGCATGGTTTACGCTGCTGATTCAACAACCAGAATGTTGGTATTTACAGGTCTTGTCACCATTTAATGTCCATTAATGCTTCCAACCACTCCTGAGCGATCACGTGTGGCTTGGAAAATGCTTTTGCACAGATTCTGGCATGGGTCTTCACGCCACCGCCCATTTCAGAGGTCACTTCCCCCAATCCACGCCTGCTGCTGCTACCTAGGCTGAAAAATAGCTGTTATCACAACTTCCCAGGAATTTCTGTCAAAGAACCAGTTCAAACTCTGTTGGCGCCTTAAATGTTCAAGATATCCACAAGAACTTTGCCTATAAATAGAAAGCTTTCACCACTGCAAAAGATGTTCAAGAAGTTCAAGAAAAGAAACAGAAAAATTGCTAAGAGAGAAACGAAACTCCTAGCAACACAACATTCTGCAACTCTGCCAAAATTTCCAGCCTTGTGTCATAACTTTAAGTTTCTCACCTTCAACTTCATCAAACACCCAGCCCTTTTTCTGTAAACCAAAAACATTCTTTCCAAACTTCTGACCCTCACCACACTTTTAAGCATCATCAGCTGTGCATATTCAAGTAACATAATGTAAATATTCATGTTATTGCTGTTTATGTTCTGAGGACTCTCATACCTCAGAACGTTCTGAGCCAGTTTAGGACCTGCCTGTGACCTTGGTGATTCTGACCTCTGAGACATTTTGCTATTTTGCTGGATCCGTTCCAAATATGTTTTCTGTTTTGTGGAGTAACAACAGGATTGCAGATGTTCTGATTAGTGCAGGAAAAAGCCAAGTGCTGACTTTGACGTTAGCACATCTGAAGCTGTCGATAACATCAGAACCTCTGAGAGTTATTGCCTTTTCAGCAGAATCTGAACTTCTGGGTTCTCCACTAACAAACTTCTGTCTTGCAGCGCAGGGAAATCAGAACTTTTGGTTTCCCCACTAACAAGGGTCTGTTTTGCAGGTTCTAGAGTCAGAAGTTCTGACTCATCCAGTTTCACCAACAGGTTGATCATCTGACAGCGGATCTGGGTCAGAACTTCTGATGGCCTCCCAACAGCGCGCAGGCTCCCTCCCTCTCTCTATATATCTTGTTTTCCGCTATTTTCTTTTTTGTCTATTTTTCTCGTTGAACCCCCCATGTACAAATGTGTATCCCCCTCCCCTAACTATTGTAATAGCGTAGGATTTTACATTTCCGCTTCTTATTGCTAGTAATTAGGACATGTATGGCAAGATAAAACCAACGAAATAGAAAAACCTAATTCAAAGAAAAAAAAACTCTTGTATGCAATAAAACACACTTGCACACTAACACCCCTAGGGTTATATCCACTTGTTGCCTTTCAAAATTGGGCCATATTGCATGTTAGGTCTCTTTGGGCAAAACAAACAATTTAAAAGATCATGGTCCCTCGATAATATTTTTTTCAAAACAAAATGATCAAGTCCCTTAAAGAAAATGCCCAAAGATACTTGGCACCATTGCAATTATGGTCTAAACGATGACCCGCGCCCGTCCCTTTCACATCCTAACACAAGATTGTCCACCAAATACAATGATGGAATAAACTTGTTAAAAGGGTTAAAACATAGCAATAATCTTTTGAGAAATTTAGGAGTAGACAACCTTTTAGTTACTTGAATCAAACTTGCAAAACAAAACACTTGCCTAATTTCAAAATCACACATCACAACACTTTCAAAACAAACTTTCAAAAACAAATGAAAACCTTTTCAAAAGACATACACCTTTGTATACATCCCAACATGGATCATTACAAAGGTTGCCACTACATTGGCCTCTTTTCAAAACATTTTCAAACCAACACACAAAGCACCATTTCAAACAAATTGAAAACAAAAGGCAAGTGATCTAAGCAAGTAACTAAGAGCCCATGGATAACCATGGATAGAAAGGGTGCTAATACCTTCCCTTTCTATAATCTACTCCCCGAACCCAAGAAAACATCTCAAAGGTTTTTGGCTGTGCTTTTTAACCTTTCCTTAGGATAAAATAAAAAGTCGGTGGCGACTCTTGCTCAACCGCAACATTTGCGAATACAAACGCAAACCTCAAGTCAGTTCTCCCACCGTATCACAGAACTGGCGACTCTGCTGGGGATCGACTTAAAAGTGGAGTAACCTTAGGGTTTAGATCACCATTGTTTTCAATTGCTTGCTTTGTTTGCTTTTACATTTGTGGGCTTTGTATCGGAGTTTTATAGATCCTAACCCGGATCTGGGGATACCTTCTTAGAAAGTAGCGACAAGGCTGTGAGGGAACTGTGCGGGGTATACCGACATGGTTGAAACAGTCTGCTACGTTGATGTGGCACTTTGGTGTGTACCGGTAACCCTTGAGTTCAGTCAAGGAGAGTACGGGGCCGCCGCGTGGTGTCATGAAGCATCAACTGACCTTAGGAACCTTAATTGAACCATCTTGGCCTTCTTAGGGTAGTGAGATAACTGACTTTGGTGCAGTCCGAGGTTGGTTGATACTCGATACTACACTCAATTGAGGGTTGCTTTCCTGGAATATTTCGGTCGCCAGTTCAGTGGCTAAATCGAAACGATGAACAATGAAAGCAATCCCGTGATATTGGGACCTTTAGAACCCGGTTACTTTTGATAGGACAGGTTGAGCCCACCAAACTTCAAGAGGGTAATACCCAGACTCCATGCAGGCCTAAACTCTAAGGGTTGGTGTAACTTGTGTGCCTTACCATGTTTTGCCTCTGTGAATGTTTATAGTGCATTTAATCATCACATCATTACATCATACAAACATCATGAGCATTGACTAACCATTTCAAGGGTTTCGAATCTTCATCTTTGTTCTTGTTTTATAGGACATGGAAACTGCTCGCAGAAAGACAATTCAGATTAGCCTTGTAAAGATCCCTCCTCAGCTTAAGGAACTTCTGTCCAGGATTCCCGAGGGCTCTTCATTCAGTGAGAGACATGGAAGACTCATCAGCTTGGTTAACACCAACATTGAGGAAGACTTGATAAAGGTCCTGTTCCAATTCTTTGACCCTCTGCATCACTGCTTCACTTTTCCGGATTATCAGTTGGTGCCTACGTTGGAAGAGTTCTCCCGACTTCTGAAGGTCCCTATCCTTGATCAACTACCCTACAACGGTACGGAAGAGGAACCCAAGCTTGAAGAGATTGCTAAAGCCTTGCACCTACAGACATCTGACCTCAAGGGACATTGGGAAGTTAGAAGTGGTATCAAAGGGTTCTTAGCCAGATTTCTGTTCGAAAAGGCTCAAGAATGTTGGAACTCCCTTGACCTACGAGCTTTTGAAGAAGTTGTGGCCCTCCTTGTCTATGGTTTGGTGTTGTTCCCTAACCCAGATCAACTTATTGATATCAGTGCTGTCCAGATCTTTATGACCAGGAATCCTATACCTACACTGCTGGGGGACATCCTTCACTCATGTTACACTCGAACCATGAGAAGAAGGGGTGTCCTTTTGTGTTGCACTCCTCTCCTGGGAAGGTGGTTTATTTCGCACCTTCCACAATCAGTTTTGAAGAACGAGCGGGGTTTGAGATGGTCACAACGGTTAATGACTCTCACGCATGCAGATATACATTGGTGCCCTAGGTCTAGGGAAGACATCACTATCATTGATCGTTGTGGGGAGTACCCTAATGTTCCTTTATTTGGAATCAAAGGAGGTATTACTTACAACCCATGCCTGGCTTGGAGACAGTTTGGTTATGCTCGGAAAGATGGCCCTCATGACATGTTAATTCCCGACATAGTTTTTGACTTCGACAACGATACTCAAGGACTTCGTCAGAGATTTATCAGAGCTTGGAGGATGCCAAGTAGGATAGACAGCAAGACATTGGGGCACCGGAACTCCATCCCATTCGAACCTTACCTCAAGTGGGTACGAGCCCGCTCCCAGAAATTAGTGATGCCTTATCCTCATATGCTTCCTGTGATCAAAGAACCAGTCTTGGAAGGAGAAGCATCCTACACCATTCAACATCCTGACATGCCCACCTCCTGGGAAGAAATGCAGAAGAGCTGGGTCCAGCTTAAGGAAGAACGGAATTCTCTTGAGACCAATTTACATGTTAGCGAAAAGAAGGTCCTGGAACTCGCCCGCCTACTGCACGAGGAAAGGAATCTTAACACCTACATCGCGCCAAAGAGGATGCGCAATGTCTTTTTACCTTAGGGAGTTATTTTGTAAATATTTGGCCCATGAGGCATTTATGTACTAACGAATTTCTCCTTATTAATATGATGTGCGTTCCCTTTTTGTCTACAACAAATTTTGAATATTCTAAATCCTTGAATGCATTGCATACATACGCATTCCATTGCACCATATGCATAGCAGGTACCCTATTTCGCAGGTTGCTTAATTTTCTTCGCTGTTTGTGTGATCAGTCATCATGAATCCAGACTCATCCAGTGAGCAGGCAATCAAGGCCCTTCAGGCCCAAAGTGCACAGTTTCAAGAGATGGTCCTAAGCCTAGCCCAAGGCCAGCAAGAGTTGAAGACTCTACTCATGAAGAAGAAGAGGAAAAAGAGGACCGCATTGTTCAACACCGGACGCAGATTTGGGAACACACTCCACAATGAGGCTGATCCAACTACCTCTTCTGCTGAGAAAAACAGTCCCCAAGGGGGAGGAGCTCCTAGTCCCACAGTCTCCGACAACGAGACGGACTATAACGATGAACAATACCCACCCGCTGCTGACAGATACAAGCAATTGGAGGACCGCTTGAGCGCCATGGAAATTCAGAATGTGCCGGGACTGGATTTCGGAGATTTGGGGTTATCTTCTGGGGTAGTCATTCCACACAAGTTTAAGGCGCCTGCCTTCGCCAAGTATGATGGGGTCTCCTGCCCAAAGCTACATCTAAGGTCGTACGTAAGGAAAATCCAACCTTACACGGCGGATAAGAACCTCTGGATTCACTTCTTCCAAGACAGCCTCTCGGGGTCACAGCTTGAATGGTTCTACCAATTGGATGGAGCTAGCATCCGACACTGGGAAGATTTGGCAACCGCGTTCTACAGACAATACCAATACAATTCTGACCTCGCTCCTACGCGTACCCAACTTCAGGGTATGTCTCTAGGAACGGGTGAAGGGTTCAAAGAGTACGCTCAAAAATGGAGAGATTTGGCTGGCAGGGTGCAGCCTCCATTAACTGACCGAGAGCTGGTTGATATGTTCCTTGGGACTTTGTCTGGTCCGTTTTTCAATCATTTGGTTGGTAACTCCTCCGCTGGGTTTACAGATTTGATATTAACGGGAGAGAGAATCGAAGCTGGAATCAGGTCAGGCAAGATACAGAAGGCTGCCTCTACAAGTGCTGAGAAGAGGTCGTTTAAGAAAGAAGCAAGTGCCATCTATGGTCCTAGAAGACAAGTCAAGCCCGAAAGTCGTCAAGCCGTCAATGCTTTGGTCATCTCCAAACCTGTTGCTGCTCCTCAGCAGTACAATCAACAAAGAAGCGAAAGGCCCAAGAGGCAGTATACCCGACTAAGTATGACATTATCTCAAATTTTACCCCAACTGTTATCCACCAACCTGGTGACCCTCAAAGAAGCTCCTAAGGTCGTCAACACTGCGTCTCCTAAATATAACCCAAACGCCCGGTGTGCTTATCATTCTGATAGTCCCGGGCACACCACTGATGATTGCTGGGCCTTGAGAAACAAAGTGCAAGATCTGATCGACGCAAAGGAAATTCAGTTTGAAGCGCCGGAGAGACCAAATGTTGTAACGGCTCCTATGCCCCAGCATAGGATAAATGCCATTGAGGAAGAAGTGTATGTTGTTTCGGTAGATGAAGTTGTTACCCCTCTGAAGACTGTTAAGAAGAACCTACTGCGGGCCGGTTTATTTCCGGGTTGCGGTGAAGGTTGCCTATTCTGTGCTATTTCCCTATCTGATTGTCCCCTGCTGAGGTTAGGCATCCAAGGCCTAATGGATAGCAAGGAGATTCTATTCAAAAAGACTGCTGTTCAATTGGTTCCGATGAAAGAAGTTTCTGTGATTACCATCTTCAAAAATCCAATCAAGGCTTCCCCAAAGAAACCTGTTCAAATCATGACAGTTGCGCCTGTGATCATTACTGTTCTGGGGCCCCTCTCCTACGTGTATGATAAAGCTATCCCCTGGCATTATGGGGCAGACGTGTATATAAATGGAATCAAACAAGAATTCGACGCTAGTACCAGTATCTGCGATATCACTGGTCCAGCCAAAGTCACCCGCAGTGGCAGGCTCTTCTCGCCTGACATTGCGCCACCCGCTATTCGAAAACCCCTCCTCATAAAACCTACAAGTTTACCTAGTCCTGTTACTGATCAAGTTGTTTCCCCTGTTGCCGAGTCATCAAATGCTCGGGGCAAAGGGATTGAAGAAGAGCCTGCCCGGATGGAGGCACCGATACCCATAAATGCTGAGGCCTCCCGACAAGAAATGGAGGAGATTCTGAAAATAATAAAGAAAAGTGATTTTAATGTTGTCGAGCAGTTGGGGCATACACCCTCCAAGATCTCCCTGCTCTCCTTATTGCTATGCTCTGAGGCCCACGCTAAGGCCTTGATCTCATTTCTCAAGACGGCCCATGTGCCGCAGGAAACGTCTGCAGTCCAGTTCACTGATTGCATAGCGAATCTAACGGCGGACAACGGTTTGGGTTTTTCAGATGCTGACCTGACCGCGAAAGGGAGAGACCACAACGATGCCCTGCACGTCTCTATTGAATGCAGGGGCACTACTCTGGCACATGTATTGGTGGATACTGGTTCTTCCTTGAATGTTCTACCGAAAAAGGCTTTGGATCGCCTGGATTATGAAGGCCTGGAGTTGAAACCCAGCAATATCATCGTCAAGGCCTTTGACGGTTCAAAAAGGATGGTTCATGGAGAGGTTAACATCCCTATTCGTGTGGGCTCTCAAGTGTTTGACTCTACCTTTTACGTGATGGATATACGTCCATCGTACTCTTGTCTGTTGGGTCGACCTTGGATCCATAAAGCTGGGGCAGTGACCTCCACCTTGCACCAGAAGCTGAAGTATCTCGTCAAGGGAAAGATTGTCACTGTGCAAGGAGAAGAGGAGTATATGGTGAGCCATTTGAATTCCTTTAGGTACATCGAGGTGGACGGAGAGTTTATTGAAACCCCCTTCCAGCATTTCGAGGAGGTGCATCCAATTTCAGCAGCTGCAGAGACAATGGCCGAAGAGAATGATTCCTTGAAGATGGCTTCCCTAAGGGATGCCCGGGCTGTGGTTCAGGAAGGCAATTGTGCACACTGGGGTCAGCTTCCTGACTTCACTCAGAAGAACGACAAGTTTGGGCTAGGCTTTACTGCAGAGGCTCAGAAGGCGGTGCGCAAAGGGAAGATCGGAAAGGCTCCGGTGTTTATTTCCAACTCAAGAGTGAATGCTATCGAGGAGGATGTGGAGGAAGCTGAGTTTGATAGTTGGATTTACCCGACTACCAGCGACGGACCAAGCAACTGGACGGCAAAGGATTTTACCCCTATCACATTTGTCACGCAGTAATTGATTCCTTTTGATTTCCAATTTGTAACAAACAATATGTTAAAACTTTGTTGGCTCGGTGTCCTGCCCGGGGCATCGTAGCTCCATTTGTGAGGGCTTTTTGTATGACATTTTCATATATCATCAATCAAAACATTGGACGTTTGTTGCATTTCAAATCTTTTGCTCTTTTCCTTTGTGTTATATATATTGCAAAACAGCTGTATTTACACACACTCACTTATACAGGTTTCAATCCACTCTGGATCTTACTGGTAACAGCTCTGCTACCGCCAGTTATGACTTCGAAAATCCGATCAACTTGGCCGAAGACGAAGGTGAAGATGATTGCGAAGTGCCTGGTGAACTCGCAAGACTGCTACTACAGGAAGAGAGGGCTATTCAACCACATGAAGAGCCTGTGGAGACAATTAACTTGGGTACTGAGACAGATAGGAAAGAGGTCAAGATTGGTGCCAATCTAGAGCTCAGCGTGAAGCAACGATTGATCCAGATGCTACAAGACTACATGGAGATTTTTGCTTGGTCCTATGAAGATATGTCTGGTTTGGATGCCGACATTGTAGTTCACCATCTGCCAACCAAGGAAGATTGCCCTCCGGTAAAACAAAAAGTTCGACGAATGCGTCCAGAGATGTCTGAAAAGATCAAGGCCGAGATTATGAAGCAATTTGATGCCGGTTTCCTTGCAGTAACTTCCTACCCCCAGTGGGTTGCCAATGTGGTGCCAGTACCGAAGAAGGACGGTAAAGTCAGAATGTGTGTCGACTACAGGGATTTGAACAGGGCCAGCCCCAAGGATGACTTCCCCCTACCTCACATCGATGTCCTTGTTGACAATACAGCTCAACACAAGGTGTTCTCCTTCATGGATGGTTTTTCAGGGTATAATCAGGTCAAGATGGCTCCAGACGATATGGAGAAAACTACATTTGTGACTCAGTGGGGCACCTTCTGTTATAAGGTCATGCCGTTCGGATTGAAAAATGCTGGGGCAACCTATCAACGTGCCATGGTTGCTTTGTTTCATGATATGATCCATCATGAAATTGAGGTATACGTTGATGACATGATTGCAAGGTCTCAAACTGAGGAGGAGCACCTTGACCATCTGAGGAAGTTGTTTGACCGACTCAAGTTATACAAGCTGAGGTTGAATCCCAACAAATGCACCTTTGGGGTAAGATCCGGAAAGTTGCTAGGTTTCATTGTAAGTGATGAAGGTATTCAGGTGGATCCTGCCAAGGTAAAAGCCATACAAGAGATGCCGACTCCAAAAACAGAGAAAGAAGTCAGAGGTTTCCTAGGACGACTGAATTACATTGCTCGATTCATATCGCATCTAACTGCTACTTGTGAGCCAATCTTCAAATTACTGAAGAAAGATCAAGTAGTACGTTGGAATGATGAATGTCAGGCCGCCTTTGAAAGGATAAAGGAATATCTCCAAGAGCCACCCATTCTTATGCCACCGGTGGAAGGAAGACCTCTGATACTATACTTAACAATGCTTGATAATTCAATGGGGTGTGTGATGGGGCAGCATGACGAGTCTGGCCGAAAAGAGCACGCTATTTATTACTTGAGCAAAAAGTTTACCGACTGTGAGTCTTGTTACTCACTGCTTGAGAAAACTTGCTGCGCTCTTGTATGGGCTGCTCGCCGGCTGAGACAGTATATGCTGACTCACACTACTTTATTGATTTCAAAGATGGATCCCATAAAGTACATATTTGAAAAGCCCGCTCTGTCTGGAAGAATAGCGAGATGGCAAATGATCCTGACAGAATATGATATCCAGTATACAACCCAGAAAGCAATTAAGGGAAGTGTACTGGCCGATCATCTGGCACACCAACCTGTGGACGATTACCAATCATTGAACTTTGATTTTCCGGATGAAGATATCATGGTGGTAACTGACTGTGAAATACCTGGACTGGATGAAGGACCTGAGGAAGGATCCCGATGGTCCATGCATTTTGATGGAGCCTCCAATGCTTTGGGTAACGGAGTCGGCGCTGTAATCATATCTCCCAAGGGAACTCATACTCCCCTCACCGCCCGATTATGTTTCAACTGCACCAACAACATGGCAGAATATGAGGCATGTATCATGGGTTTACAAGCTGCAATCGACTTGAGGATCAAATTTCTAAGTGTCTTCGGAGATTCCGCTCTTGTGATCAATCAGATCAAAGGCGAGTGGGATACGAAACATCCGAATCTTATTCCTTACAAGAAGTATGTGTCGAACTTGCTTCCCCACTTTGAAGAGATAACTTTCGAACACTTCCCTAGAGAGGAGAATCAGCTAGCAGACGCCCTAGCTACGATGTCTTCAATGTTCAAAGTTAAATGGGACAATGAGGCCCCCCGGATCATCATCTGGAAGTTGGATGAACCGGCATACTGCTGCGAGCTCGAGGCTGAGAAGGTTATTGAAAAACCCTGGTATCATGAGGTGAAGAGGTACTTGGAAGCTCAGGAATACCCTGAAGGTGCATCTGTCAATGATAAGAAGTTCATGAGGAGGTTTGCCGCAAAATTCTTCCTCAGCAACGACATTCTCTACAAGCGGAACCATGATTCGACTCTGCTGCGTTGTGTGGATAAGGCTGAAGCAGAGAAAATCATGATGGAACTACATGAAGGTACATTTGGAACGCATTCCAGTGGACACACCATGGCTAAGAAAATCCTTCGGGCGGGATATTTCTGGTCCACAATGGAAGCCGATTGTTACCAACACTCCCGAACTTGTCATAAGTGCCAGATCTATGCTGACAAGGTGCATATCCCTCCAGTTCCTTTGAATGTCCTAACGGCGCCTTGGCCGTTTGCAATGTGGGGCATAGACATGATCGGTGAGATTAAACCTACGGCGTCTAACGGGCATCGCTTCATCCTGGTAGCAATGGATTACTTTACAAAGTGGGTCGAAGCAGCTTCCTACGCTACGGTAACCAAGACTGTTGTGGCACGGTTCATTCGACATAATCTGATCTGTCGATACGGTGTCCCAGAAAGAATTATTACAGACAACGGTACCAATCTCAATAACAAGATGATCACTGAGCTCTGCGAGCAGTTTAAGATACAGCACCACAACTCTTCTCCTTACAGACCGAAGATGAATGGAGCTGTAGAAGCAGCAAATAAAAATATCAAGAAAATCGTGCAGAAGATGACAGTGACTTATAAAGATTGGCACGAGATGCTACCGTTCGCTCTTCATGGATACCGCACCTCAGCGAGGACATCAACCGGGGCAACTCCCTTCTCCTTGGTGTATGGCATGGAGGCAGTCTTGCCAATCGAGATCCAGATACCCTCTCTCCGGATAATGAAGGAGGCAGACTTGAATGAAGATGATTGGATCCAGACTCGACTTGATCAATTAAATCTGATTGACGAAAAGAGGCTCACTGCTATCTGCCACGGTCAAACGTATCAGAAACGGATGATCAGGGCATTTAACAAGAAAGTCAGACCACAAGAGTATCAAGTTGGGGACCTGGTAATCAAACGCATCATCCTTCCTCAAAGTGATCCCCGGGGCAAATGGACCCCTACCTATGAAGGGCCATTTGTGGTTAAGCGTGTGTTCTCAGGAGGAGCCATGATCCTAACCACCATGGATGGTGACGACCTTCCTCACCCCGCCAATGCAGACATAGTGAAAAAATACTACGCATAAATAAAAGACCCGCTAGGTTGACATACCTAGGCAAAATAAGGGCTTCCCGGCGAACCAAAAGGGTTCGGGCAAAAATAAGGGATGAAATGAAAAAATCTGTACACCCGGCAAGTCGAAAACCTGGAAGGGCGGCTTGGGCAAAAATGGGTATCCCGGTGGACTGAAAACCCGAAAGGGCGGTCCAGGCAAAAGTTAGGGATAAAAGCGTAACACTATGTCTCATTAGATCACTTCGCATCCGGAATTCGGCATCAACTATCTGGCTTCAGATTGCGGCATTGACCAATCAGCTTCATCTTCAAATTGGACAGCAAAGCGATGAGACGTTCGAAGACATAAAGGCAATAGCAGAGTTGGAACCCAGTGGGATTGTTCACATAGCTGTTTTGTTTCCTTTTTCAAAATGTAAACTTTATACTATTTGGCGATGTCCTCTTACTAGGATGTCAGCCTCTTGTACAAAAACGCCTATTCACAGGCAAAGTTTAAATCAATACAAATTCACTTGTCCATACAAATTACCATTGTTTTCCTCTTTGTGTTTTGTCTTGCCAAGAACGTCCAATGTTCATTTTTGATATATGCATTTGACATTAAAATTGCTGATTCATAAATATTTGCATATAAAACAAGAGATTAATTACAAGTGACATCAAAGACAGGGGCAATGTGGAGTTGTCTAATGCAGTCTGGTTGTTTTGTCCGCCAAGGCACCAAGGTAGGTTCAACTGAAGAATGTGGCCAAATCCTCTCAAATCCCCGCAGAGTAAAACAGGATGCGACAAATACTTTCCCCAAGCAAAGTTGGCTCCCCGTCGATCCTAAAAGGACCCAACATTCCCCGGTAGGTCTTAAAGTCCAATCAATCTCCCCAGTAAATTCTGCAAGCTTATCCCCTGCAGATCACGGACGTCTCACCCGAGTTTATTTAGAATTATTCCCTCACAAGGACTTATAACTGGGTTATCCTCAGCTAAAAATCACGGAAGACCGCTCTCGGCAAAGTTCCTTCAATCCCCAGCGGAGTCTATCTTTGGTATTCCCAAGCAGAGTTTATCTTTGGGATTCCCCAGCGGAGTTTATCATCATTATCCTCAGCGGAATCCGTCGTTAAAGTCCTCAGCAGGCCTCTCATCAAAACTTCGGCCAAGTATCTCTTCCACAGAGCAGCTTCCCGGCCGTTCGTCAAGGATTTATTTTCCTAAGATGAAATTACACTCATAAACATTTCACATTTTCATACATCTTGCTTACATACATGATGAAACGCATACAACATCTCATGTTGAACATCATAACATCATGCATATCATACATCATGACATTGCATACCACTTATGTTTTCGCCTTTTCAGGAAAAAGACAATCCCGAAAACAGCTACCTTCAAATTGTCACAATTCCAGATTCGATACCTGTATCTAGCCAGGGCACATCTGAGAGTGATCAGTTTCCAGACTCGATTCCTGTATCTAGCCAGGGCACGTCTGAAGAGTCCGAAGATTCGATTCCTGTATCCAGCCAGGGCACATCTATCAACTACAACATTTCCAGACTCGATTCCTGTATCTAGCCAGGGCACGTCTGAAGAGTTCAAAGATTCGATTCCTGTATCCAGCCAGGGCACATCTGTCAACTACAACGTTTCCAGACTCGATTCCTATATCTAGCCAGGGCACGTCTGAAGAGTTCAAAGATTCGATTCCTGTATCCAGCCAGGGCACATCTGTCAACTACAACGTTTCCAGACTCGATTCCTGTACCTAGCCAGGGCACGTCTGAAGAGTTCAAAGATTCGATTCCTGTATCCAGCCAGGGCACATCTGTCAACTACAACGTTTCCAGACTCGATTCCTGTACCTAGCCAGGGCACGTCTGAAGAGTTCAAAGATTCGATTCCTGTATCCCGCCAGGGCGCATCTATTAACGACTATTTCCAGATTCGACTCCTGTATCCAGCCAGGGCACATCTGTGAGCAATCAATTGTAGATTCGACTCCTGTATCCAGCCAGGGCACATCTGTGAGCAATCAATTGTAGATTCGATACCTGTATCCAGCCGGAGCACATCTGCATAAGGAGATTGAAGATCAAACACCTGTAACAAGCCAGGAAAACATCCGTCTTTCTCAAATATACAAATTTCTCGCTAAGGAATCTCTTATGCGATCGACACTTCCAAATGGCATCTATAAGCCCATTCCCGACAAGGTTCTGTCACGTCTCCGGATGGCATCTATAAGCCCATTCCCATTGCTGATACTCTACTAGGCAAGTGCAAATTTTCGGGCACTCTGGTGTCCAATCTCCTTTTACCCTCGAGTCGCGAAAGGCAAACTCGCCAATCTAACTCTTCAGGTTCAAGAAGATTGAACAGGGGCAACTGTTGTACCCCAAAATTTGCCCTCCCTTTCTTCAGGAAACCATCTTAGATTTTTCAAAGTCCCCTGGAACAAATCCAAGTCCTGGGTTATCCTTTTGCCCAAGCAAGCCACTTACAAGAGCAAGATGATCTCACAAACTCCGGGAACAACGCTTCCATCTTGAGGAAAATCAAATTCTAAGTGCTTAGAATGTTTCTTTAAAATAAGTGTTTTTTAGAAAAAATTAGCGCTTCAGAACTTCTGGACCCATTCCAGATGAAGACGGTCAGAAGTTGCAAGCTTGGCTCAGCGTGGTCAGAAGTTGGCTCTTCAGCAGTTATATCAGTTCAATCAGAAGTTGTAAACGTGGTTCAGAGTGTAAGCCTCAAACAGAACATGCCCCTTCAGCAGTTACACAAGCTCAGTCAGAACTTGCTAAAGGAATGCAAGAGAAACATGAAAGTATAAAGGCTCCTTCAGAACAGGTTGAAATCAGAAGATGAAAGGCCAGAAGGATAGGTGTCACTGATACAGAATCTCTAAATCCAAATTGTCCAGAAGTAGATCCAAGGAACGTACCAGAAGACCAGGAAAATTTCCAGAGCTTGCTAAGACAACAGGTAGCCAAGGCCAGAGCATGGTTTACGCTGTTGATTCAACAACCAGAATGTTGGTATTGACAGGTCTTGTCACCATTTAATGCCCATTAATGCTTCCAACCACTCCTGAGCGATCACGTGTGGCTTGGAAAATGCTTTTGCACAGATTCTGGCATGGGTCTTCACGCCACCGCCCATTTCAGAGGTCACTTCCCCCAATCCACGCCTGCTGCTGCTACCTAGGCTGAAAAATAGCTGTTATCACAACTTCCCAGGAATTTCTGTCAAAGAACCAGTTCAAACTCTGTTG